>VZSZ01002782.1:615589-704817 GCA_013398815.1 Ibidorhyncha struthersii
GGGGCCGCAGGGGGCCGGGGGCCTCTCCCACCCCGCCGTTAATTTCGCGTGGTTTGAAATCTAGCGGGAAAACGGATGGGCTACCGGCACCCTTGGTAGGGTTACAGGGTGGGGATCTCGAGAGGAAGGTAGCAGGGGTGAACTAAGAGCGTGGTAACCTGATGAAACAATATCTCAGAAAAATTAGAAAATCTCTCTGGCTTTGTTAGAGGTAAGCANCTGGTGGAAGGGAGAAGATTTCTTAGCTACTGTGCAGTGAAGTTGTGAGATGATTTTTGTAGTCAAGAGTTGGGATGAATAAAGGAATTGGTCTTAAGCTGCCCTGTATATGTTTGTGGAAATAAGTTTGACAACGGAGGGTTCGAATCGGTGACCTGGGGCATCTTTTGTAGCCCACCATTCCTATGTAGAATAATAAACACCAATAGGTTGTTATTGATTGTTCTCAATAGCAGGGAGGTTTAGCTAGTGCTCTGTGCATCTGTGCATTTTAATTTCCACCTGCTTTCCTGTTCCTTTGTTCTTGTCCTCTGCAAGGCCTTCCCAGCTAGCTTTTATTAACTCCGTCTTCAGTGTTAGTCCCTTGTCTGGCTTTATGCAAAGTTTATCAGCCACATCCAGAAGCTTGATATCTTGCCAGTGATTCCTCGTGAAAAACACAAACACCCTCCAACTTGAGCACAAATATTTAATGAAGTTCTGCTATGGAAGTCATGTAGGAAAACTCTTTTATTAATTAACATTTTTAGAGGTGAGGTCAGAGGTGTTCTGAGCCTCTTGTGAGAAATTGGTTCCACCTTGCATGTTCTCCATTAGATTGATTTTTTTTTTTTTTTGGTGTGTTTGGATAAAACGAGTCTTCGATTCAGTAGTAGTAACCAACTGTCATATGTTTAAATTAATCTAAGTCCTGATGTCTGGGTTGTCTTCATCTGCTAGCATTTAATGATAAGTAGTTTGTAGAAATTATTTGAAATTCAAGTTATCACTAACAGGGAAGCTTCTGCATAGATTTCATGTTCGTTTAGTTAGACTAGCTATTAAAAAAAGGTAGGTTCAAAAGAAGACAATACTTTTACTTAAAGCAAGCTTAATTTGAGAAACATAATACTGAATAGTCCATAAAATTACCTGTGCCACCATGGTGCTGCGCCTTACCCTTCAGCATGCAGGAGCAAGTTAACTTGCTTAATGTTTACCAAGTGTGATCATCTTCTTTCAGCAAAAATGAAGAGAAGGACAGAACCTGAGTTTAGCAGCCCCCAAAAGAAGCAGAAGAAGAGGATAGAAGACTTGGGATTAACCCTCAGTTCTACTTCAGATGATGAAACTCAATTTAGTAATCACACTACTCAAGGTAAGGTTGGAGATATGGTATATTCTGCTGTAGGAAATCTAAATAATAACTAGGAATTAAACCCATGTCTCCTAAATTGTAACTGATAGCCTGAACTTCAAGGGCATACTCTCTCTTGAGGAGAAAAACTAAAACTACATTATTTCTGTTCAGAGCCTTGGTGTGATTTTTTTTTTTTTAATTTTTTTTTAAATCTCGTGTAAACAGTTTGTTCTGGGAATTGTATGAATTCAGACATAGAAAACAGAACTTGAGGTAGGTGACAAGTACATGATCCAAAGCTGTAAAGATTCCTGTAATATATGAGCAGCATTAATCTTCTCAGTCTCAGCAGTTATTTCTGTTTTGGAAACTTTCAGTAGTGAGGAGTTGTGGGTGTTGTGCCATAAAGAAACATCATAATCCCTCATTGTTTAAAAAATAAAAACAAAAAAAATCAGTAATCTCATCACATTTTTGCAAATGGGAGATTGAGAAATTGAGATGAATACAAACGGTGGGTTGATTTGGACTCCTGCCTTGCAGCACCATCACTTTGGCTGGCGCAGTGTGATTTTTTTTTTTGGGGGAACATGGGAATAGTGAGAGCTCACAGGTGTTTGGTTTCAGAAAGAAAAAACATTTCAGGTTTAGGTAAATTAATTGCCTACCTTTTCTCAAGTTGGAGTGTGCTTTCTCACCCGGAGCTTGGAGTATACCAAAGATGAAGTGAGTGCCCTATGCAATTGGTATCACTGTTGCGGGGCACTTAAAACTCTCCCAGGATGGTACCTCAGGTTGTCTCGCGGTCATGTCTGCTATCTTGAGTCTCGGGATTTCCCGTGGTCGTAAAGTGTTAGTACGAAAGGGCCTGAACACATAAACAAGCCTTTGTCTTGTGAAAATGGAAGGGGATGCATATGGAAGATGAGTGGGTCAGTTTGGGCATAGTTGTAGTGACAGGGTATGGTGTGTGTACCTGGCTGGCAAGGCTGGAGGTGAGTGAGGAGGTTGGAGGTGTAGGGTGTGAGAGCCGGGGTAGGGAATGTTGTGTGCATTCAGGGCTGAGCTAAAAAATTCAAACCAATATTAATTTTTTTTCCCCCTTTTGATTATTGAGTTCATATATGGGTCCAAATAGGATGTGAGTCTTGGTGTTTAAGAAGCAAGCTGATACATTTCAAGGACAACATTTTGGATGGGTTAACTGTTTAGTAGCCTGTTACACCCATTGTAGTTCCAGTGAAAGAAAGAAGGTTGAGGGAGAGAAGTGATCTGAGATCTGATCTCAGCTGAGCATGGCCTAGCAAATGTTAAAAGCAAGAAGAGTTGTGAAGGGACTTTCTTGAGATTCATGTAGTGGGTGTTGTGTTTGAGGCACATCACGAGCCTCTGGAAAATAAGACACAGCTCAAAAGCAGGCAGCAAAGTTAATTGAAGCTGTGTATTGGAGAAGCAGAAAGCAGTAACTGACCCTAAAGCAAAATCTTTTGTGATCTTGTTCATATCTAAGAACTTTGTGAAAGAAAGAGACATGTAGCTTGTTTGACAGATGTTTGAAAATCAAGATGGGTATGTAATATTGCAAACACAAGTTAAATTGTAACCTTCCTTGTATCAAGCTGGAAGCCTCAAAGGCTGATACTGTAAAATTCTAGCATAGTGGTTATGTGGGGACACAAGTCCTGAATCTGAAAAGCTGTTAGTTCAGCAACAAGGATCGAGCACACATTGAAAGGGTTTTAACTACAGTCGTATATTTCACTATGGTGTCTTTCATTTTCACTTCACTTTCTTGTAATGGTCTTTCTTTACTAATTCTCCAGTAGTTTCCTGTTAACTTCACTAATGCTGAGTTTTCCATAACAGAAAAATATAGACAGCTGTGAATTGGGGGAGAAATATGTGTGTTTTCTTAAATCAGAAAAACATAAGAGAAGTTCAGTCCTTTCTAGGTAATTATAATGTCTTTTTTAACACTTCTGTGGAGCCAAATAATTCCTTTTTAAGTGATAAACAGAAAAAGATTAATTCTGCTAATGACAGTTTTCTGCATTATCTCAGGGCAACTTATGTAGTTCAGCTTCTCCTAGTTGTATGGAGTAGCACAGAATGATTTCTAGCACGCAGTGAACAAGGGAGGCTCAAGAGGCAGATGTCCTATGAAGAGTGTGGCTGTGCTTGCTGTGGATTGCTACTCCAGTGGTGTGTATGGCCTGCCCCACAGCAGTAACTGTATGACTGATGTGGTGCTAGGCAAATTTCAGGAAGGAGATATGTGCCATTGCTTCATCTTGGTAGTGATATTACCAGAGGAGAAGTGGAAGGATTTGGTGGGTTGTAGGGCCTCCCTCGTTACCCACCTGGTGCGGAGCTGGCTGTGAGACAAATCATATGATTACCATGATTCCTGCCCAGGTTCTGGTTACATCCAGCCAGAGAAAATAGGTTTGGGCATCTCACAACTGTAGAGCAGCAGTGAGGACTATACAGCTTATACAGGCCTGGGTTCTTCTCAGGTAGATCCCAGGGTGGAACTGGGCAAAGACAGAGCTTCATTGTTTGGTGCCCACGAAGGCTCTGCTGTATCTGTTTCGGGTGACTTTCAAGCGAAAAAAGTTTATTTTGAGTGCCTGCTGTGTGTGGCAGTGCATATTACCTTGATTGGACCATTGACTTGATTAACTTCTTCCTCAAACCCTCATCTCTGTCACGATATTTTTAAACTAGATTGGTGCCTTCTGACATTATCTCTCACTTGGGTTTGTATGCATCACAACTCTAGAGGTGAAAAACTCTCTCACTTGCTGTAGTGAACTTTTGGATCCTCGCTACTGAGGTGGGTAGTGGGGTCAAACTGAAGTTTAATATGGGGATTCAACTCTCTTCTTTCTGCAGTGTTGGCCATTTGGTAGGGTCCTGTGTACTTGATGGTGATTTTTAGTTAGGTAGGAAACTGAGGAAAATCCGGTATGTTTTATCAAGGTGTCAGTAATTGTCATTATTCTCGGGACACAATCTCTGTGGACTTCCTCAGCTCCTCAGGATCATTGCAAAGGTCAGGCACACCACAGTGTACTGTCGTAGTCGTGCTGTGGCCTGCTCTGCTGCTTTTTGCCCGGGCCTTTGGGGGGCCTGGAATCCATTGGCTCAGAGAGGTTGTGTGCATCTTTGAGACAAAGGGGCAGATAACCAGTTGTTGGTTCCACAGGGTATCTTATATTACACCTGCGTGCTACCCATGGCGCATTTGAGATACTGAATTGTCCCCTCTATGTTTCTGTTGAGAGGATTTAATTATTCTCACTGTATAGTTCTTAATGAGGTATCTTTCTTCCATTTTTCTTTTTATTTTCTTACTCACTTTTCTCACCTTTTTTGTTGTTTTTAGAGTCTTCCAGTAGCAGCAGCGGGTCTGACAGTGAAAGCGATGAAAAAAGACCAGTCTTCAGCAATGAGTTCAAACAAGACTCTCTTGTGGAGGGTACTTCGTCTCGCTACTCAATGTATAACAGTGTCTCCCAAAAACTCATGGTAGGTCAAAATACTTTTGAACCAAACCATTAAAACCCGATGAGAGCAAAGTGAAAAGACCAGTCTATTTCTGATCCTTCTTGTGGCAGGGTTCTCTGTTTCTTTGAGCCAGCTGCTGAGCAACTGGGGGAGGCTGAGATATCTTGGTTGAAGGGGATCTGTTAAAAAAGAAAGTTGATTCATGTTCAAGGCCTTGGAGCAGGGATGTGAATGTCAAGGGAAGGACGTCTGGGTCAGGCAGCTTGCTGAGCCTGAAAGAAGAGTCCTACCATGTGTTACTTTGCAGTGCTTGAGTTAACAAATGTCTTGTAAGGAAGGCCTTAACAAATTCTGTGATTGACATTAATTTGTTTGGTCTTGGAGGCTGGCTGGCATACTATTGTAGAGTTATTACCTTAATTATTAAGGTATTTCTTTTTCATTCAAGTAGTGCCACTCTGCTTTGTGTAGGCCAGAAATTTCTTGGAAAGGCAGGGAGTTGTGTACAATAGCAAATGTGACAACTGGACTTTGAAGCTGATTGCCAGCCCCTTGATTGTGCAGTGTTAGTGTGGGGCAGAAAGTACTTTTAGAAGTTCTGACAAAATAGTTGACTGTCTCTGTCTCATGGTAGTCCCAAATTCAGCAACTTGTTCCTGAGTTTAAAGGCAATAATAGGCTGTAGAGAAAAGTTTCTTGCGGTGCATGCTGTTACACTTATTACCTGTTGCAAACTTTGTCACTGTGGTATCGCAAGTATCTCATAATCCTGAAAGAATTTCCATTATTGATAGTGGAGAAACCAAATGTTATTTCCAAGGGCAGCAGAGGAGATGATATGTCTAGTTGTGTATTACTTGAAATGTGACAGGAAGTTTGGGACTCAATGGGGAACTGAATTCGGGTCTCCTTTTGTTCTGTGCTGGTGCTGTACTCACAGGAGCAGGAGTCTGCAATTTTTCCATGGTGGTAGGCCAGCTTGTACCTGCTTTTGCCAAATTAGAAGTTCAGTCTTCTGCTAGAAGCTGGGAAGTGCTAGCTGCTCCTAGGATTGGGAACGGGGAGGTACTGCCTCTCAAGGAGGTGGAACGCTGCTGACCCACAGGTTCATACTTCTACATGAAAAAAGAACTTTCAGCTCTTGCTGAATTCAAAACTCAATGGGATCCAGAGGCTGAGAGCTGCTTGTTGTGCCTCTCTGCAGGTAAAGCCTGTTGCTGATCATTCAGAATCTGTCCATGTGCATTTCTGGCACTGGGCTGCAGTTTGCTGATTTGAGCACAAGACTGTCTTTCACTTGAAGAGTTCTCTCCTGAGCCAATTAGGATATGTGCTTTCAATTACAACAGTACAGGACCTTTTACTACTGAATTCAGGAGGCTTTTGTTTGTAAGGCCTCATAACTTTGAATATAAAAATTGATGTGATATCAAGTCTGGTTGAATGATTTGGTAGCATTAGGTAAGTAGAAAGAAAATAGTCCTTGATTACTAGATGTTCAAAATTCTGTCCTCAGAAAACTGGTGTATAACAGGCTTGGTGGTGTACATATTTCAAGGTCTCCTTCAGAGCCAGGTAGCAAAGGCAATGGGAAAACACCATGTACCTTTGTATAAAACCTGTCAGATGTTTTTATTGTCTCTCATACAGATTGGTAATAAACAATGTTTTTGTGGCTTCTCACAGGAAGGAGTATATGGATAATATTAATTCAAAATGAAACTTAATCCTTAAGTCTTCTATTTACTTATTGTCTCCTAGATGAATACTGGAGGGAGTGAAATTCGTGCTTTTTGTTGTTGTTCTCTTGTTGCTAAAATTTATGAAGAGAAAAGCCTGAAAAAATAGCAGCTAATGAACATATTTCTTACAACCTAGGAGATGGGAATGTGTTTCAGGAGCAGTGTCTTGCATTCCTCCTCTGAGTTCTAGGTGAAGTTTTAACTGATGCTGGAAATGTATGTGAGTGCACGTTCACAACAAAGAATATCATCGCAACATGATTTTTTTCCTGTGCCAGCATCTTTTGTTTTATGAACCTTCCATGCTTACTGAACACTGTGATGAATGGCTCCAGGCTCCTCACTACTTCTCCCTCTGAGCAGCCTGTTCCTGCATTACTGAACCTTTTGTAATTTGCTGTCGTCTCAAACATCATTCTTCAGATCTAGTTTTTATGTGTCCTGCCTCAGTGAAGTGAACCCAGTATTAAGTCCTGAAAGCTACAACTGAGTTTAAAAATGCTCAATGCCTTCAAGTCACTTCAGGGTGATGTGCCATTTTTCCTGCTAGTCTTTGACCCCAGTAGTAGTACATAAACTCCAGTCCATTTGTCTCAGTGTGCTCCCTTTGCTTTCTTTATAGGCCAAGATGGGCTTCCGAGAAGGAGAAGGTTTGGGAAAATACGGCCAAGGCAGGAAGGATATTGTTGAGGCCTCCAACCAGAAGGGGAGGAGAGGCTTTGGGCTGACCCTCAAAGGATTTGATGGGGAGCTCAATATTGATTGGCAGGATGAGCCAGAGGTAAGTACTTCCTGTTTTGAAACCCTTTTCTGTTGATGTGTTCAGGATTTGCCCTCTGGGAATGATGTTTAGTGTTGTCTGATACAACTGGCTACCATTAAGTGGCTCTGCTGGGTAGACCCAGGCCTTATTTTGTCCCCGAAGTGCATGGCAAAACTCGTGTTCTGTCACATGTATTAATGTTCTGGCATAAAATTGGTTTCAGACAGATTGTTGCTGTGGTCTGTAGGATTTGTTTCTAAGTTTGCAGTAGTGAACGTGATTGAAAATTGTTATCAAACTCTTTTGGGTTTACTGTTTTTATTTTGTATATAATTTTTCATGCCTGTATAGGTGGTTTATTTTAAAAAAAAATCTTTTCTGGGTGTGTTTAGTAGTCCCAGATAAAATGCTCAGGTGTTCTATTCCTGCATCTTGTAAAGCTCTTCAACAGGGAAGAGCACTGGTAAATAGAAGTAGATGTAGTCAGGAAAGTGAAGCCCGCTTTTGATATTATTTGGTGTGAAATAGCTGCTGTATGTTTGTATTTAAAAAGAAAAAATCAAACCACAACACTGAATCCTAGGATCTGGAAGCTGTAGAGTAAGCCAGAAGGTCCCAGCCATTGTTAGTCAAGGGCAGCAATGCTCGTGAAGTCATGCATGGTCCATGTTACAGTACTTCAGTTTCCACTCTTTGAATTGATTTCAGCAGTTGAAAATAATATCAGAGGTTATTCCTTGACAGCCAGGAATTTGAGACCTGTTCTGTAGGCTTATTGGTTTAGGTCTCATTCTCCGGTGTGTTTCTACAGCTCACAGCAGTTAGGTGTTACATATGATTAACCCTTTTGCATGATACTACTATAATAAATATAAGAAGGTTAGTAGATCTTAGCAGCCTCTCATTGTGGAGGAGTAGCATCACTTTGATCTTAACTGCTAAAACAATTAATTCCCAAGACTATAAAAATTGTTCAAAGCTTGAATTAAGTTGTGGAATGAGGGAGTATTTCAGAAAGAACCGGGAAAAAGAATGTGTAAAGCACCATCAGGAAGTGTGGGGTTTTTGGCAACTCTGTCTTTTGCAGTGTATCTAAACATGTACCTTGAGAGTACTAGGCTTTTGCTTTGTCTTGTTTATTTGTCAGACTTTAATGAAAGTGGTGTGGGGTTTTCTGTGGTGGAGTTTTTTTAATTTATTTTTGTTTTGGGTTGGTTGGTTTGGTTTTTGTTTGTTTTTTAATTTTAAATCCAAACAAATAAGACATGTTTTAGACTAGAAGAAGAAAAACTCTGATTTGCCCTGAAGTTATGGCATAACCCCTTATGCTAGGGTTGGGAGACAAACTTTTGGGGAGCAATCACTTGTTATATTTTGCTAGCAAAAACATCTTCAGCTCTTCCCATGTTTTGTGTTTGCAGCCCAGTGCCTATGAGGAGGTGGACTGGTGCCTCGAGTGTACCACGGAAATCCCTGATGCCCAGGAGCTGAAGGAGTGGATGACTGTGGGGAAGGTAATTTTTTACATCTCGGTACTTACCAGCTTAGGATGATTCAGGACTACTCGGCCTGAAACAATCGCCTTGTCAAAGAGTTGTAGAATAACCTAGGCTGGAGGGAACCTCTGGAGATTGCTAGTGCAGCTTCCTGCTTAAAGCAGCTCCAACTACATCAGGTTGCTCAAGGCCTTGTTTGGTTGAGCTTTGAATTATCTCCAAGGATGGAAACTTCACAGCCTGTTTGGGCATCTGTTTCAGTGTTTGATAACCCAGTTGACAAAAGAAAATTTCTGTATGGCTAGCTGGCATTTTTTGTTGCAGCTTGTGTCCATTGTTTCTTGTCCTATTGCTGTCTATCTCTAAGACTCTAGATCAATCTTCTTTATTTTCTGCCATTAGGTACATATAGATAGCAGTAGGATCTCCCTTTCTCCCTTCTGAACAAACTGTTCCTCAGTCTCTCCTCATACACTGGGTGCTTCTGCACCCTCATCATCTTGGTGGTCCTTCTACTGGGCTTGCTCCAGTATGTCTGTCTTGTACTGGGGAGCGCTAAGCTGGATGCAGTACTCCACATGTGATCTCAAGTTGCATAACAGGGAATAATTCCTCAGCCTGCTGGCTACGCTTTTGCTAATACAGCCTAATATGTGGTTGGCAACCTTCATCATCCATTACTGGTACGTGTTGAATTCTGAAATGACTGATACCATGTTTGCTAATTTGTTATCTGTGTTCTCATCCTGTTTTAGAGGAAGATGGTGATTGAAGATGAAACAGAGTTCTGTAGTGAAGAGCTTTTACGTAATGTCCTGCAGTGCAAGGTGAACCACCTTCTTTAGAGGGCAACTGAAGTTTTGGGGGAGCAAGTAAAATAAATAATTGAAGAGGGCTGAGTAGTTTACTTAGGTGATTGGCAAGAGTTCAGAATGTCCTCTTTCACCTCCATGCCACTGATATGACCTCACGTTCTGGTTGTTACTGTCTGTTCAGCAACCTGTTTTGCACCTCAGCCTGCAAGGAGATGAATGAAAACAGTCTCCCTTTCTGAGTCCAACTGAAAGGCTGAAGGCTCAAATAAGCTAAGGAAATTAGCTCCTTTTCTTTTCTTGTGTGTTTGATCTTTCCTCCTAGAATTTATCGTGCCCTTGTAAACTGCAGTAGAGTGTGAGTGTGTGTACATGTGTGAGGGAAATACCACATTATCGGGCTCTGGAGCTATCAGTACAGAATTCTTCAGTGTCACTTAATTTGCTTAAGAAAATCAGGTGGCTTAGAAGACTGACTATCATTATATGACAGCAAACCATTCTATATTAGTGAACCAAACCCTGCGTAGAGTTTGCTGTCTAAGAAGAGAGAAGCATGACGATAGGAAATACTCATGCCTGCCTATCCCTCAAGCCTTACCAGTCCAGCTCAATTTTGTTTCTGTTTGTGCAGAGTGTATTTGATGAGCTGGATGGAGAAGAAATGCGTCGAGCCCGAACAAGATCTAACCCATATGAGATGATTCGTGGAGTTTTCTTCCTGAACAGGTTTGCAGAACTTCTGGTAGTGTAGACCCTTTCCCATTTGTGTCCACTTTCAGCCTTGGGGAGCCAAGGTTGAAACTTAATAGGTCCCTGTTTATGTGTTCATAGGGCTGCAATGAAGATGGCAAATATGGACCATGTCTTTGACTACATGTTTACGAACCCTAAGGACTTCCATGGGGTGAGGGCCTCTAGTTAACTTTCTACAGCAGTGCTTTATCAGAGAATGGAGAGGGTGGGGAGAAAGGATATTAGCTGGGAAAACAGGTGATTGAAAGAGACTTCTCTGACTGAGTAGCTCACTTTATGGTGTACCTCAGTTGACTGATGGGCGCTGTTACTGGGTCAGTAGAATTTCCTCAGTTTCCTTTTGCAGAGGCCCTTGATAAAGGAGCGAGATGCAGAGCTGCTGTACTTTGCTGATGTGTGTGCTGGTCCTGGAGGCTTCTCTGAGTATGTCTTGTGGAGGCGGAAGTGGCATGCGAAAGGATTTGGTATGACCTTGAAAGGACCAAATGATTTTAAACTAGAGGACTTCTATTCTGCTTCCAGTGAGCTCTTTGAACCTTATTATGGTATGTAGTGCATGCATGAGTGTTACCTGATGTTTTTGCTTATGCTACAGCCTCTGTATCAAGAGTGGGGCTGGTATTGATACCAGTGTGGGGATCTAAAAGAAGCCTGTTTACAGGAAATCATTTTGCAAAAGGTAGAAGGCAACTGTTTCCTGAGAAAAGGGGTTGAGGTTGGTGAGCTTGCATAACAAGTCACATTTCTGCACTTATTTCCAGTCTGTTCTGGGAATGTGTGTCCCATTGTAATAGTTCATACTTTGTGTGTCCCATTGTAATAGTTCATACTTGAGTGCTTTGCTTATCTGAAAATTGTAGAGTGCTTTAAGATTGCTTGACAGTACTTTTCCCACTTCACTGATGTTGTCCTGAAACACAGTGAGTGTGATGACTTATCATAGAGTCATAGAAGGTTTGGGTTGGAAGGGAACTTAAAGGTCATCTAGTTCCACCCCCCGCCACAGGCAGGGACACCTTCTGCTAGACCAGGTAGCTCAAAGCCCCGTCCAGCCTGGCCTTGAACACCTCCAGGGATAAGGCCTTCACAACTTCTCTGGACATCAAGTTGCAGTGTCCCTCTACTCTTGCAGTAAAGAATTTCTTCCCAATAGCTAATCTAAATCTACCCTCTTTGTTTAAAACAGTTACCCCTCATCCTGTTGCTATACTCCCTGATAAAGAGTCCCTCCCCATCTTTCCTGTAGCCCCCCTTTAAGTACTGGAAGGCTGCTAGAAGGCTCTGGGGAGACCTTATCTTCTTTAGGCTAAACAAGCTCAGCTCTCTCAGCCTGTCCTCATAGGGAAGGTGCTCCAGCGCCCTGACTTGCCCAAGGATCTGTTAGCAGAGCCCGAGATAGAAACCTTACTTGCCTGACTGGCAGTATGCTTCTATATCAGACCACCCTTGCTGTGCTTCGATAAGTGATTGTGTGCTCTTAGTAAAGATAAATGAAAGAGATTTGGGCTAGGGGTTGTATCTGAATCACTGTGACTAAATGACCTGCTTAATCCAAAAAGGTTTAAGCTAACATATTTTACCTTGCTTTGAGACAGACTAAGCAGGTATACACTGCTGCAACTCACCTCATTGGATGGTAACTTGTTAAGCTTGCTGATATGTTTGAGCCCTCTATCTGTATAGCCTCTAGGAACAGGAAAGGAAATACAAGGATTGCTAGTATTCCTGCTTCTTATTTCAGACTGCATAAAGGAAACTGAAGTGTGACTGTCTTGTAGAGAAGGTTTGCTTTTCCATTTTTGTGCTTTGTTTTTTCCCTCCACCACTCTGACTCTTGTTGACAGCCACTTTTGACACCTAACCATAAACTCTTAGAGAACGGTTAGTGCTTCAGGATTAGATCTGTTAAAGAGAAGGTTCATGGTAAGGGCAGCAAGGCAGATAAACACATTGTTCTAATGGTTGCAGCATTTGGATCTTCATAACTCACTGCAAACTGGTATTCTTACGGAGAGATGGAGATACCTGGAGAAATGAATAGCCCAATGACTTTGATGCATTTTCTTGATCCCTTGCTGTCTGTTACGCTATAAAGTCTAGTGAGATGTGTACAAACTCTCTTCCAGTGATGGGAAGGAAGTAGACTCCTGTGATATTTGTGTTGTGAAGAATGGTAACAAATTCTAGTGTCACTTCACTTGCTGACAGGATGATTGATGAGGAATTTAGTTATCAAAGCACTATCATGCATCCTGATTACTGCTGCTTTCTGATCCTCCAGTTCAGTTAATAGGAGCTGCTGCTGTAGAAGATTTATAGGGGCCAATACCTAATAGAAGTTCACGCTTCTTCAAAGTCAGAATTGGTGAGCTCTAGAATACACCTTAGATTAGCTTTCTAAAACACCAACCTGGGGGACAATGTACCTCTCCTTAAGGAGAGCCGTATGGGAATACTGTGTGAACATTCACACAGAAACCCTATTTCCCTTTCCCTACTCCCTTTATAAACTTGTTTGCGGGTTTTTTGGGGGGTTGCTTTTTTAAATTCCAGATTACATTTTGTTTGGAAAGACAGTATTGTGTTTCTTTGGAATGATTTGAATTCTTAGTAGAAGGTTGCCAATGCACAATGTAAATTATTTTGCCCTGTCTGTAAAAACATGTTATTAACAGATGAGCTGTGCAATGAGATTGAACCTTACATTTTTAGTAGGTTCAGCTATGTGTTCGTCCTACTTGGATGAGAATATTATGTTGTCATGTAGTCGGTTCTTATCTCAGGGGAGGGCGGTGGATGATTTGTCTTTGGCTGAGGCTAATGTACAACTCCTAATTTGAGCGTGGTTATTATATGGCTTTGTTTAGCCCTGACCACACAATCTGAATCATTTTCCTAAATTAAAAAGCATCTTTGGTGGTGAACAAGGGAATGTGTTAATGCTTATTTGCCTTTCAAGGTCTGTGTAATTTCTGACTAACCATTGATTGAAGACAATAGATTACCTGCACATACTGATCTTTTGTCTATACTTGCAAACGTGTTAGTAATTGTTTCCTCTTTTTTCCCTTAGGAGAGGGAGGAATTGATGGAGATGGAGACATCACTCGCCCAGAGAACATTACTGCTTTCCGGAATTTTGTTTTGGACAATACTGATCACAAGGGAGTGCATTTCTTAATGGCTGATGGGGTTGGTCCATTTCTTTTTCTTCCTGCATTAATGACCAAAACCGTTACCTCCAGTCTGCATATAGTAGGATATTTGACATGTGTCCATAGTTATAATGTGAAATTCTTCAAGGCTTGCCTTAAAAATTCCTGGTGGCAGTGTCTTCTATCTTAAAGAAACAGAAATTATCATGATTCTGTGATTTAGCTGTACGGAATCCTTTGCTTGATCAACAGATTTGTGGATATGCTAATCATATGTTATGTGCTTTGCAGGGTTTCTCAGTGGAAGGTCAGGAGAATCTGCAAGAAATCCTAAGCAAACAGCTCATGCTTTGCCAGTTCCTTACAGCACTGTCCATTGTCCGGACAGGTATGTTTTATCCATATTATTCTTCCTTCTCTAAGGTGTGGGTGGCATTGCAGAAGGATGCTGTACAGTTTTTATTAATGTGCCTTGAAGTCTGCTCTGCAGTGAGGCTAAGCTGCACAGAATTGAGTGTGTACACATACATCCTGAGATGGTTGTCACAAAGTTAAGAGAAATGGGGCAGAAAAATAAGATTATCTATGTCTATTTTGCTTTTAATTGAAAGCATGAAGTAAAATGCATTAGTTTAAAGCTCTTACAATGTGTTGTGTTATGTTATGTATCTCTCTTGGGCTAAGATCACAAGTGGGATAACTGGACAGTGTATCTGAGTTTTATGGCACAGAGTGGTGTTTATCCAGTTCATCCTTCCCTCTAACTTGTGGCTTTTCTCCTTTAAGTCTTCCATTTCTGTGATCAGAACAAGATGATGTCTCACATTGTCGTAGCTCTACCTCGTTGTTGCAAAATGATGGACATTATAGCTCTATCTGGTTTTGATGGCTCCTCTCTTCTGCTGAGTTTAGTTAGCATTTGGCACTGACTCAGAAGATAAAAATGCTCATATGTTATCATTTGTCATGTGCCCTATGTTTAGAAGTACCTGAGGCAATTATCTACTTAGCAGTAGTCTCAAATATGATATGGTAAAAGAGGCAACCTTCTTTAAGTCTTTCCTGTCTGGGTAGATAATAGCTCTGTAAGACTGACAGCTTTTTGCTTGGGGAAATTGGGAATCTTCTTTGAAGGCAAGGGCTGACATAGACTTTTTTTCTTTCTAGATGGTGAGTTATTCTGTTTAGGTAACATCTGACAGTTTTCTCCTCCGGCCTGAGGTTTCTTGTTGCACATATCAGAGCTCCTCTTCTGTAGAGGCTTTTGCATAGCGTGCTGCCATGCCATAGGGCACAGTTTGGACTTGGAAGGGGAGAATGGGGGGTAGACAGAAGGTTTGCTTGTGAGACAGCATGCATACCGATTTAATCCCGATCAGCTAAATGCTTTGCTTCTTGCTGCAGAGATATGGAGAAGATGGTTCATGAAGCCCCATTGGCCCACTTCATGAATGTGTTTGAGATGCTGTTTAATTGTACAGAAACACTTAGCAGTTCTGCAGAAAAGAAAGTTATTGAGATGCCTGGTATCTCCTTGTTTCCTTATAATCTGATGGTATTGTTGTGCTACTTCTCTTCTCTTTTTTTTTTTTTTTTTTTTTTTTTTTTTTTTTTTTTTCCAGGAGGCCATTTTGTCTGCAAAACCTTTGACCTGTTTACTCCATTCAGTGTGGGACTTGTTTATCTGCTGTATTGCTGCTTTGAGCGAGTGTGCATCTTTAAACCTGTGACAAGCCGCCCTGCTAACTCAGAGAGGTGAGATTTTTGAGTGTGAGGAACTACTAAAGAAACCCTGTCCTCTAAATACAGTGATAGATGGATTTGGGTAAGTGTAGTGGAAGCTCTGTGACCTGCTTCAATTGGCAACTGTCTTGAAGGAGGAAACATTTTAGATGCTTAGCAAATTATGATGTTTGAGAAGGTAAAGAAGATACTTGCCAAATTACCCTTCTGGGGAGAAAGCACTGGAACTAACTATATAACAAATTCTGTTTTGCATGAAACAGTTCCAGTGAAGCTAGAGCATATTATGTGCGCTAGCATTGTACCTGTCAAGTTTAGCAGAACTGATTTAGTACTTGAGGGAGATCTGTGGGATTTTTCAATAGGGTTGAGTTTCCTAATCTTTCCTGAGTATAGGAAATGTATAATGACTTTGTGATAGGTGAGATTGCACCTTCATAGGGATACCCAGGAGGAAAGAATTTCTGGGATTTGGGAAACTGTCCTGATAATGGGAGTGTGGCAGAAAAGTTGGCTCTGTGGAAGAACTGAACCACATGATCTCTCTGCCTTGCTCTGCAGGTATGTGATATGCAAAGGATTAAAGCTAGGTATTGATGACGTGCGGGACTATCTCTTCATGGTGAACATCAGACTCAACCAGCTGCGCAACTCTGATGTGGATGTGAATCTTGTTGTCCCATTGAACGTGATCAAAGGCGACCAGGATTTCTACGATTACATTGTCCAGTCCAATGAAAAGTGAGTGCCCATGGGCAATGAGGGCTGCTTGCTGTCAGCAGATTTACCAGCATGGCTTTCAGTTGTAGCTTCCTGTGCTCATGGAGGTACTTGATGCTGCTACGCTGCTCTGCTTTTGCTCCCTGAGAGGCTTAGCAGAGCAGAGGGACCCTATGCAGGGAGAAATGCTGTATACTGTTAGAGCCTCTGAGTACTGTCTAGAAAGGAAAGAAGGCTACTGCCTATTTCTTTCCAATGGTCTTGCTGTCACTTTGAATCATGTTGGCAATGATCCGTAACTGCTCTGAGGATCAGACTGGCTTCTTCCTGTTGTCCCAGCACTTTTCCTTGTTCTGAACAGTAGAACAATCTTGGTGGTGATTAACTTGCTCCCTGACGGAAACTTGTCCTCTCTTTCAGCCACTGCAAAGTTCAAATAAAGGCACTAGCCAAAATTCGTGCCTTTGTTCAAGACACGTGAGTATATTCCTCTGGCTTTTGGCGAGGACTGAATTAACCTACTATAAATGAATTGCTTTGCCATTCTTTAATGTGTTCTTGATTTGAGCTGGTTTTTGGCTTGGCCTTTGGAGCCAGGAAAGTGAACAGTGCTTTTTAGGTAGCTCAGTTTGTGTCTCTGCCTGAGTTATTTGCAGAAATGTGTGGGTGGCTGGAGGAGCCCTGAAAGTTGATGGTCTGTTATCACCTTAGTTGAGAAGGCTTCCATGCATTGCGTGATTTCCCATTCCCATAAGTGAGCCTGCTTCTTAGCACAAACGTAAGCAGAAAAGTAACTCCCAGCTGGTATGTTCAGTTCTGCAGTAACCATCTAAGTTGGGTGTGGTTTGTAACTCTTCATTTTGCAGGAGCAATTCAAAGCATTTAAGTTATGTACTTAGACATACCTAAAGTTTATGATGTGAATTTCTTGCGTAAAACTAAAGCCATCTCAATGTATAGCTGTTTCCCTGGCATGACTTTTTGGTTCAGGTGTCATTCAGAGGGAACACGTAGTAGAAAGTTGAGTGAGTCTGGTAGCCAAGAGTTATCTAAGAGTTAATCTGAACACTGACAGTTTTTTGTGTGCCCTTCAGGAGGTCTTTCACTGCTATTTGTAAATAGGGCTATGTACCCAGCTCTTGGAGATTAGCATAAGTTCATATTAATACATAACTTCTTGAAAATATTGATGCCCAGTGGTACTTTCAAGGGATGGAGTAGTGCAGACCATGAAACAAAGCTAAATAGAAGGATTGGAGATGGGTGGAGGATGGGGAGGGAAGGCAGCATCCTCTTGTAACCTGTTGAGGAAAAGTGCGTGTTTGTCATTCCCAAGCCAGGCACTGAAAGATGCAAGTTTTATAGGGCTGGGACATGTAATGCTGCAAGAGCAAGGAGGTTTCACCATCTTAACACTCTGCTGTCTTTCTCTAGGACACTGATTGAGCCACGGCAGGCTGAAATCCGAAAGGAGTGTCTCCAGCTATGGGGGGTAAGCAAGCTGCCAAACGGAGGTCATGAAGGCATCTTTGCTGTGGTGAAACAAGAATGCAGCTGCGGTATAGACAGGACTTTCTACCAGAGATTTAATACGTTGTCTTGTGGGAAAGTCAGAGACCATTTCAAGCCGTTTAAGTACGGAAACAGGATGTTTCTGATTCATTATGTGTATGGCTTAACTGAGCAGGCTTCTTTGCTGCAGCTGAGAATATTTCACTGTACACAGAGTGAACTCAGCACCTAGTTCCCAAGCAGCAGAGCTCTTTGAAAGTTTTTTTTTATGAGTCTGCAGTTTTCTTTTTCCTGAGCTTTTGACTGCAGTGGGGCCATAGATACGGTAGTCAGTTTCACAGGCTAATTGTCATTGAAACAGTATTTCATTGAAACATGCATGAAATCAAAGATGTAGCCTGAAACTTTCTGAAGTTGCCTGTGGTTTCCTGTGAGATGTGGTATGCCTACCTTAAATGGTCTCACGTGTTTTGGAAATTTATTTGCTAGATGACTTCTCCAGCAACTGGATTCCCAAGAGCAAGAGGAGTTTCAGGGGGCAGGATGTTCTGTCATGTATTGAACCCAGAAAGGTTCCTATGAATGTGCCAAAGAATATAATGCTTATTGTCAATCATTTGGATTTCTTTTCAGATTCCCGATCAGGCTCGTGTTGCTCCTTCATCTTCAGATCCCAAGTCCAAGTTCTTTGAGCTGATCCAGGTGAGACCTTACCCAGAAGCTTGTTCTGAGTCTTTTCATACAAATAGAACTTTTCCCCACAGGAATTAAGATATAAAGAAGCTAGTCCTGGATTATCGTTTCGTGTAGAAGTTACATTTACCCACCTGTTGATGTATTGTGTCTAATTTGCCTTTTTCATACTTTGCTCTTTAGGGCACGGACATCGATACCTTCAGTTACAAACCCACTCCTCTGAATTCGAGTACACTGGAGAAAATTCGCCAAGTGTTAGATTACCGGTGTATGGTGTCTGGAAGTGAGCAGAAGTTCCTCTTGGGGCTAGGGGTAAGTGCTGAGAACAGTCCTGGAGTTTTGCTCATTCATTTCAATGCTACTATTCTGCCTTGCAGTTTCATTCCATCCTTTCCTGTCCTCAAAGACCAGAAAGGATCCCCATCAGCAGTTCTTGAGACTGCTATTTATTTCATGCTTCTTTTTCCTGACTTTATTGCTTTCCACACTAATTAACCCTGTTTTTGTAATTGCAGCCTACACAGAGACCTGTACTCTTGCTAGCGTCTAATTATCTTCACTGTCCTTTTAAAGCTGTTTTATTTCTGGTTCTTTGTGCGGGTATGAAAAGTCACTGGCAGATTAGAATCACTGTTTTTTGTTCCTTTGCTGTAGAGATTAAGGTTCTTCCTTAAAACTTCTGACAAAGAAACTGCCTGTGACAGCCTAGGACAGAAAGTCTCTGAGGGCTGCTCTACAGTTAGTCAGAGATCTCCCCTCTACCCCTGGCCTCATGAGACTTTGGCTGAATCTGACTCTGCCTTCTACACACAGAAGTCTCAGATCTACACCTGGGATGGTCGCCAGTCAGACCGCTGGACAAAGCTGGATTTGAAAACTGAGCTTCCACGAGATACCCTTCTCTCTGTGGAGATTGTTCATGAACTGAAAGGAGAGGTAGGAGGCGATTCTCTCCCTTACCAAGTGACTGCAAATGTATTGAGCAGTTTTGCTTATTCTATGTAAGATACTACAGAATAAATGTTCCATCTGTGCCAGGTGCAGGTTTTTTTGTATACGATCTTCAGAGAAACTATTTTGAATTAAGTTCCTTCTTTCTGTCCAGTGCTAGAGACATGAGCTTTTAACATTATTTTGAAAATACTTTGGACCTGACATGCTGCTGTTATCTTATGTGCAGCAGCAGATGACATTGCCAACACGACTTAATGTGTTCTGTGGTTCTTTGGGTACATAACTGCTCAGTAGTGATTGCAGGCCTTGCGGAAAAGATTCTTGTGGTATATTCACAGTGTAAGGTATTGCTACCTTGGAGTCTGCCTGTCCTCTGGCACCACAGATGAGGAAGCTGTAGTGTATTGGGCTTTGTGCTGTGCTACCTGATCAGGCACAGAGAGCTGGTGACGGCAGTTGTGGTCCTGCCCTCTCTCCCTCCCCTGAGACAGAACTGTGTAGTTGAGACACACCAGTTCTAGGAGGATGACATGTTACTGTACAATGGGCAGCAGGGAATTTGTGTGCTTCTAATATCTGGAAAGGTGCTTTCTTGCTAGAAGACAATGATATCCTGTCAAAAACCAGGCTATAAATCAAAGCTGAAATAGCAACAGTCTGAGTAGTAAGTCTCTGTATTAACCTCCCTAGGGGAAAGCCCAGCGAAAAATCAGTGCCATCCACATTCTTGATGTCTTGGTGCTGAATGGCAATGACGTTCGAAAGCAGCATTTCAACCAGAGGTATGTAGGATCTGGAGACGTTTCTTTCTTGTACATGGGTACGAGTGACTTGGAAACAGCGATCACACTAAGTGCAGAATGCTGAGCACAGGGAGATGGGTGCATTCAGCTGAAACACTGCTGTAAAGATGAACTGTGAATGAACCTGCTCTGAAGTGAACTGTGTTATAGCCTATTCCAACCGTACCCTCTCTGTGTATGAGGGCAGGGGTGAGGCAGGCACAGCCTGAGTAAACTGGGCATCCTGGGAATATGAATGAGCATAGCTGATAACCGGCTGAGGGAGAAGGAACAAGCCCCTCTATGTCCTTCCTCAGGGACATGATGTCTCTACTAGTCCTGCTTTCCTGCTGATACATCAATGTGGTTCAGCAGCATGTGGGCTTGTAGAGGAAGCTATGGAGACCCATTCCTGATAGCCAGTGTCACTGGGCATTGAACTGGGAGGGCAGGGTGAAAAAGTCTTGCTCAGTACCCATTTGGGCAGCAGTGGAGGCAGTCTGCATGTACTGAAGTCTCTAATCACTTATTCTGCTGAAACTTACTTACCTGCTGTGCCAAAGATCTTGTTAAATTGCTGGATTCTCTTTCTGTTTTCATTCAGGATTCAGCTGGCGGAGAAGTTTGTCAAGGCTGTTTCTAAACCTAGCCGGCCAGATATGAACCCCATCCGGTGAGTGACGACTCCTTCCCCGAGCCTGGCGTGCTTTGGTTTCAGTGTGTTGGATGATGACGATAAGGAGCTGAAGGAGAGTTAAATTTCAAGCTGAAATTCATAGTTCTGTTATGTTCAATGGAAAGAGGCTGAGTCCTTTAAATATCTAAGACAAAGGTTGATAGTGGAGAAGTTCTGTGCTCCTTGCACATACCAGACTGTCGTGTTTTCATCATAGGTGGATTGGCTGGTGCTGATTTCAAATATGCGCTATAGTAGGTGTAGCACCCAGTTAGCTTAATCATTGCAAAAACTTCTATGCCCTTCTCTGCCCTGAAGGGTCAGCAGTGGTACAGAGATGCTATCTGTTAGTAGATTAAATGAAGCACTGACCGGCATTTACAATCTCCAAATAGTTAGCCTGAGGAGAAGGCTTTAGTTACAATCCCAAGAAAGTTCCTGACAAAGGGCTTCAGCTTTGGTTGCCTCCTGACCTTCCATTTCATTAGTTCTGCTACGGTAGAGCATAAAAGCAGCATTGTGCTGGGTATCAGATAGGTATTGTGGACAAAAAAGCTTCTGTTTCAGAAGCTAGAAGTGCCGTGATATTGTGAGGGAAGCTGAAGGAAGGGAAAGAGGATGTTCTCCTTGGTGGCTTAATGAAAGATAATGAGTGGGATCTCAATTAAACTCAAGACAGTTGCAATAACTGGAGGAGCTCAAAATGCTGGGGAGGGCTGAAGGCGAAGTGAGAAGGAGAGCTGTAGAAATAGGTTGTAGAGGGGTCCTTTGCTGCTCCTGTGAAAAGGTGTTCCAACAGTGCTCTTTGAAGCCTGATGCTTGTAGCAGTGTTTGGGAAATGGGTGGCTGGGGTGTCAGATCAGAGGCAGTGCTTTTGAAACTTTCTGATTTTCTTTCTGTGTCTCAGAACAACAAAACCAAAAGCAGTTTGACATAATGATAAGAATGATGACTCCAAATCACCTTTACTAATTAAAAAAAAAAAGCTGTTTTTACCTCAGGGTAACTAACGAGTTTGTGGCATCGCTGAGGATAATAATGGTGAAGATCAGGCAGTTTAGTTTTACTGCAAGGCCAGCATGCTGAGGCCAGAACCTACCTGGGGCTGACCTTGGTGAATTTACCTCATAGGAAAACAAAAGCACCTGACTTTCATTGTTCTTCCTCTTCTGTATACTCAGCCTGAGGTAAAAATGCACAGCTTCCTTAGCAGCAAGGATGCTTGTATGCTGCTTATGGCAACCCAGGCGTGAGCATGCAGGTGTCAGGTGTTCTCAAGCCAGGAGAAATAAGGCACTGGAGCAGAAGATTGAGAAGTGTGAACCTCAGTTCTGCCTGACTATCTCCTGCTGTACAAAACGAACTGTCTGGCTGCTCCCAGTAGCTGGGACAGAAAAAGAGGACAGTTTAAATTTTTTTTTTAATCACATTTTTGTCTTTTCCCCCTAGAGTAAAGGAAGTTTACAGACTGGAGGAAATGGAGAAGATTTTTGTGAGGTAAGTGATGGGCACAAATGAGAGACTTAAGGGCCCACGGAGGTTATCAGTCACCAATGCACAGGAGTGGGAGGGATGTGCTGATCTATGCTTGAGGAGTCCTGGAGAAAGAGCTGTTAGAGCTTGTGCAGCATTCTGAGATGCTGCTGACTCGAAGCATCATCCTGCCGAGTTCTAATGCCATAGATGTGGCCAATGCACTTTACAACAGTAGGAGTAACAACGGTGCTTGAGTTTATGTGCTGAAGTGTTGGTGGCTTGAAAGATTAACGGTTCATGCCTGAAATGGGAACCTCATTTGGATTAAGTGTGATAGATCATAGATCCTTCATTGCAACACTCGATTTGCTACCTGATGTAGACAGCTCTGGCTGGTTTCTCTGGTCGTGTGGGGGAGGCAAGAGACTGAAATCTCCAGGATGTGATGATTTTGTCCTGTCCTGTGTGGTGCTGTCAGTGTGACACTGGAGAGGGTGTGCAGGTGTCACGCTGTGTGCAAAAGAATGGTAAAGGAAGAAACAGGGAATCTCTATCACTGCCTTCTCTCAACACTTAGGTTAGAGATGAAAATCATCAAGAGTTCAGGGGGAATACCCCGGCTATCCTACACTGGACGAGATGACCGGCACTTTGTGCCCACAGGACTCTACATCGTACGGACTGTGAATGGTAGGAAGAGAGAGTCCCCGCTCTTATTCAACTTTTCTTTGTGTCGTCAAGTAAAAAGTACTGGCCAGGCTCACTCCTGTTGTAACTTGGTAAAAAAAATAATGGGAGTATTCCAATGGCTAGAGATGAACTGTTTGTATGTAATGAGGGTAGCCTGGATTTGGATGAGGTTTAGGGTATATATATGATAGGTTTTTCTGTTGCAGGTTGATTAGCTATTGTGTGGGTAATTCCATTTATTTACATGACTGACTTTCTTTTTTAATGAGATCGTAATTTTTCATCAAGAAGATATTTTCCAGAGTAACGGTACGTGGAAAGATCCTATTTGGAATGTCAACTTTTAAATGCAGGGAGAAAGCAGTTTTCTCAGTGAATAGAGAACAGCTTGGGAAGCAGGTCATCTTGGGGAAGGGAAAATGAGTAAGAGAAGGATCACAATTATTCTTATAGATTCCTCCTCCCTGCTTGCACTATATGTGTATTTATACTGTGGTTTTTTCCCCCTTTCAATTTTTTGTCTGATCCCTGTGACTCTTCTGCAAGATCCCTGGACAATGGCATACAGCAAAAACTCCAAGAGGAAATTCTTCTTCAACAAAATGACCAAGAAAGCAACATACGACCTCCCTTCTGAATCCATCGCACCCTTTCAGTGAGTACAAGCCAGAGCTGAGGCTATGGAAGGGTAGCTGTGCGTGAATCTGTGTATTTGGAAGGGAGTTCAGGCGGGCTGTCCCTGTTCTTGGAGCCGTTTGCAGTGCAAGCGCAGCTTGGTCGCTAGCAGGGCGTGCTGCGGGAACTGGTGCCTTCTCAGACTTTTAGGAAACTGCTGATCTGGATTCATGGATTTTGCTATTGATTGCTATGAATAACACACATCTCAACTTTGTTCCCCTGTCTGCAGCAGAGTACAAGTTACTGAACCTTCCTGCACACAGGGATGTGGAAATTGAGCCCAGCTACTGTAATTTGCTGCATCTCTGTATTTTAAGATGCTTGGTTAGAAGTTGTTAATTTAAAAGCAAATCCCAGTTCATTTTGCCCAGGCTCTGGAATAAGCTGTAGATAGCCGGGAGCTGTTTAAAGAGAGAGTGAGGGAGAAAACTAACAGCTCTTTGGGAAAGGATGGAATGGCTGAAGCCTGTCTGTATCTGTTGAGTACTAGGCGTCTGTATCTGTCGAGTACTAGGCGAAGGCCAAGTCTTAAGTACAGCAAATCCTGAGTCTCTGTGACACCTCAGGGCTCAAGGCACACCCTGCCCTCAGGTAGTCTCAAGAGATGCCCTCCACCACCACTACCCAGGACTGTGCCTTTGAGCAAGAGCTTGATACGAAACAGGGCTCCTGATTTTCTGTCTTTGAATCTCCTTACCTACCTTACAGCAGTGCTTTTAAGAGTCCTCAAACTTTCCTTAACCAGCTAAATGGAAGAACGGTCTTAAAACTGTAAAAGCAGAAGCACATGATGCTTTCTCCCTCCATGTGTCAGGATGGGGTTAGTTCTGCCTACGTATGCAGAAGTAGGCCAGCATGAACCTGCATGAATGGTTGATGAGGTGGAGGGAGTGCTCCCGTGGGACTCCAGAAAGGGATGTGTTGTATGGTGGTTAGTGAGTACTAATGTGTCTGTAATTAGCCATTGACATGTGTTCTTGTCGCTGTGCTAGTACTGCTTTGTTAGAACAGTAGCACTAAATAAGCTATGAATATTAAGTGTCAGTAATTGTACAAAACTAAAGGCTGCTGTGTCGGTTGTAATTAGCAGCTCTGTTTTCATTATGGCTGGGACTGTGTTGATGCAGTGAGGAAGGGCTGTACTTGATGGATGGAGTGAGAGATGGCGTTGTAGGACCAGAACTCTCAGCAGCCAAGTGGAGCTCGGTTATTTCGCAGGAGGGGAAGGAGGGGATGATCCTAGCTGCTTTTGTACAGCGTGAAGTGCTGTTCATTTGCAAAGCTCCATAGGACAGCTATTACTGATTCTAGTAGGTTTGTGGTGAGTGATTAGATTGCTGCTTGCTGCTGCTGGCAGACTTTCTAAATTCTTCATTAAGGCCTTTCCATTGCCTGCAATGACAGTTTTATCCTCTCAAAAACTTGGGGGGAGGTAGGTTTTCCCTAATGACCTGTCTCCTTCCAGCAAATACTGAACTGAATCTTGAGTGAAGCTAGACTTAACAAGTTTGTTTCCATGGAAATCTCTTAGGCTTAGAAGTTGCTGTACCTTAAGGGCTGTAGAGTTTTTAAGGTGAATGAATGCACTGGTCTTTGTCTAAGGCATCCCTTGGACGGAATATCTCTGTGTGGCTCCCCCTGCAGGGGCAGCTGTCTCTGCAGTGCATCTTGTGGCTAGGATGACAGTGTGCTCCTTCCCTTCCCCTGACAAACTAATCTTGCTCTCCTCTCTGCCCACAGCGTCTGCCATTACAGCCGCCTCTTCTGGGAGTGGGGGGAAGGTGTCAAAGTGCACGACTCTCAGAAAAGGCAAGATCCAGAGAAGCTATCAAAGGAGGATGTCCTGTCTTTCATCCAAGCACACTACCCCTAACCCTGCTCTCTTGAGGGCTGCAGGGGAAGCTGAGCCCAGCTTGGATTCTTCAGGGAGTGACAAGACTGTGGGGAGGCTCCACAACTTCTATCCTGGTCTTCTCCAGAGCTGATTTCCTGGAGATGATCTAACCAGGGGGTGGTATGCAGAAGGCCCAGGACGAGGCTCTACCCTGGCAGTGTATATAAGAGTATGGCCCAAGGTAGCGCCTGCTTCTGGAGTACCTGTGGGGACTCCTGGAGCCAAGGCCTAACGCCCTTTTGTCCTGACCTACTGCATGCATGAGGCCAAGGGGCTGGCAGCTTTCTTTGCTCCTGTTCAAACATTCAGCGAGGTTTGTGGAGCTCTGTGTGTGCCAGAACTCTCTAGGCTTGTGCTTCCCTGGCAGTGTGGGAAGGAGCAGAGATGTCTTGGTGGCAGAGCTGGGCAACAGCCCATTGAAGCGGCCCTGCATTGTTCCTAGCAGCTCTCTGTCTCCTCGGCCTTGCCAGAGGCCTACACTACCCAGTGGAGGGTGTTAACTCATTGGGAATGCTAGCTTTGGGATGCAAGTATGTATTTTTGATGGCATCTCCAACATTTCTGCTTACCAAGGCACTTGGCTGGCCACTGACAATTCCTATGTGATGGTATCCTATTGGACAAAGACCAACGCAGGTGAGTGGAGTTCCTGGCACAGATTTGATGTGCCCAGTGCCAGGGCTTTCTCAGATCTCTAGAAGCTGCTGTGACAGGAATTTCCCCATCTCCAGGTCAGTGACTTGATTCTGAGCCAGCAGCCTGGGGTTAATTTGTGAACGTGTCATAGGCATAGCCTCATGTATTTCTGAGACCAAGTTGCTTTGATTCTTGGTACTCGACAGTATTACCCAAATTTTCGGGGAGGAGAGTGGAAGTGGGAGGGAAGACAACAGGACGACTGGGATGCTGGAGGTCTTTGGAGGAAGTCATGGGAACATCTGACTTTGTTAAAAAAAAACAGGGCTTCAGTGAAAAGAGATCTTGACTTTGACCATGTTGGTTAATCAGAAGAAATCCTGTCCCCTGACTATGCCCACTGGAAAGGTTTCCAGACTTTCCTTTTTAAATGTCAGAGTGGGCTTTGAAACCCTCCATGTCTCATTTGGCCCTAAAGCTGCATCTGGGGTGAAGGCACAGAGCTGTGAAACTCTCAGCATGGTATTTGTGTGTCAACAGACTTCTCCATGCACTTCTGTGCTGGGCTCAGAGTTATCTTCTGTCGCGTGTTTTACCTTCACTTCTAGCTTCCACGGCACTTTTGCCAGGTCTTCCACATAAATCAGAAGGTAACACACAGTTGACTGCTTTTGACCAAGCAGCAAAACTGTGCTTTTTTTTTTGTTCTTGGCTTGTTTTTAAACAGATTGGCAGTAGGGAAGAAACTGATTTAGGGGTTGTCTGAACTGTGCCTTAAAGAAACCTATAGTTCTCCTAGAATCTATAGCAGTTGTTTAGATTCTTGTTTCTTTCTTTCCACACCCATATGTATGATTTGAACAAGCTTTATGCAGCAAGACATGGAAATTCTCACTTGTAGGCATATAGGTACATGGGTGGCCCGCACCCCACCCAAAGAAGCCAGAACAAGGATGACACGTTGTAGAAGACCCACCTCTACCCTCTAAAGGTCCAGCATTGTTTCTAGGTTCTGTGGTTGTTCTCAGCATGCAGTTGAATGTCATCCTACAATTAGGCTGTGCTCTCTGAGGCTTGGAGCAATTCCATGTCTTCACAAGCAAATTGTCTACATATACCCATGTATTAACTCTCCTTGCACCAGAGAAAATTATATGCAGGTTTGATCACTGCAGAACCACACTCCTGGCTAAAGGAGCAGCACAGAAGTTGGCATGGTCTGTTGGTCAACGGAAACTGAATGAGGCAAAGCTCGGGAGCAGATGGGAGGTTAGCTTACAAATAGATAGCCCTGAATACTGTGTGCAGGGCAGCTATTCTGTTTCTTCTGAAGCTCTGGCCAAAAGTGAAGTGGGTTAAACCTGCTTTTTCCACATTGGTGATCATTAGTCCCCAGACACAGTTAAGTCTACCAAGGCAGTTGAGGGGCAGCATCCTCTTGCTGATCTGTACACCCCCTCTGCTCTCAAGCATCAGTAAAACATGTCTGAAAGAAATGGTGGCCCTTCCGCCCTGCAAAGAACAAGAAGCCTGTCACTGGCAGTTCTGTTTTGGCAAAGGCACTTCCATGAGGGATGAGGAGGAATCTCTCCCAGTGGGCAATAAAGAACCTCCAACTGTGTGGTTTCCAGGCCTGTGTGCAGCTGGCTTTTTAAACCAACCAGTAATTTGAGTTCTGGCACTTCTTTGGACTGCCTTGAGGCTGTTTCAATGCCAGCAAAGCATGCTGCTCCCTTTGCGAGGCTCATTTGCTAAGCATTATGTCCTCTGCTCAGGTCTCCTGCAGGCTGGCAGACAGAAGGGTGACTAGGAAGTACACTAGGGTGAGTGTAGGCCTGACGGTACAAAAAAACCTGCTTAGCCTGCAGGCTAGCTTTTATGAACAGATACTTTTGGTTTACCCACTTGCCTCCAGCTCCTCCTGGTTTTAATTTGCTTTTATTTTTAATTTTATTTTGATGCACTGAACCTTGATTCTGAAGCCCCCTTCAAGAAAGCAAGCATGAGCCACAGTGCTACTTGCTTCCCTGCTGAAGGGTAAATACGGAGAGATTATGTTGGGAAGGGGGGGTGAGGAAGGTCTTGCTGAAGGGTATGTTTATGTACATTAATTGCACAATGTATTGTTATTAGGCTGTGTATCAATTTGTGTTGACTTCTCTGCTTTCATTGTCTCTATTACCAATACAGCCCCTTTAGTTCACAACAGTGCTTGTTTACTTTGCTTCCCACAAAATTCTGGCCAGCAGTGTGTTAGTGTGGAGACAGAGAAATGCTTTGCACAATTTTCAAGGCAGTCCCCTTTTAAAGGCTTTCCTGGCAAGTTAGAGCACACTCAGGGCTACCTAGTGTATGTCACTGGATCAGAATGAAGGGACTACGGAGCACGGTCTCCAGCACTCCTCTGCAGCACGCTAGGCTGCTTGTCCTCTCAAAGGAAGCAAATGCTCATGCAGATTCCAGACCACAACAGACCAATAACCCACTGCTGAGACCTCACTGACCAGGGCTGTTAAGTGCCTGACCCAGTCTAGGCTTACTGTGATACAGTGTGTGCCAGCAGGGAGATGGTAGGATGAGAATAAAACAGTGACTGAGAGGGATGTTACAAAATGGGGAAAAAAGAAAAATGGGAAGTTACAAGGTCAAATTATTTTATTCAAAGCCCTGCAGAGGCACTTCCATCCCTGGGAGTTAAAAGTAAATTCTCTTATGCAAGTGTTGATTCTCAGAGGCACAAAATGGCTACCAAGCTTTGAAGCACTGGAGACTTTCTCGAAGCCCAAGCACCCAGATCTCAAGTTGGATGCTACCTGCTTGCAGAAGAAGAGATACGTACCTCCCATCTGGTTTTGTGGAGGTAGTAGGATTCCTTTGGTCCTGTAAGTCAGCATGGAGCAGAAAACATCTCTGTTTAGGTCAGCTGTGGGGATAGGTGGAGTCTTTAGGTCACAATACCCACGTTACCCTTTAATTCAAAGAGTTTGGTGTCCCTTCAGCTTATGCCTGAGTCAGAGGAACCAAGAAGGTGGCATGTATTCTGACTGGCCTGGGTAGAGATCACTTATCTGCAACCATAGAGGTCCCCTTCAAAAGGGAGAACGTATTGCCTTCAGGCTGGATGGTCTTGACTGTGTTTTGGGTAAGACAGCACCACCTTGAGCTCTGCTTGACCTCATTTCCAACTGCAAGTGTGCTGTGATTTCTGGTTTGTCTCCTGTCCCCCTCAATTCTCAAAGAAAAAGCTTCCCTACAATGAGGCTTGGAGAGGATAAACAAGAACAGCAATTTGAAATGCTGATCCTCACCCTTGGGGGAGGCACTGTGGTGAGAGGAGGAAGAGCTCCTTGCAGCAGAGTCATTTGGTCAGCAGGGAGAATTCTTGAGTGCATTCACATTGTCCAGCAGGCGTAAATAAGAGCAATCAGTAACCCCACGGCCACAGCAAGGGCGGCATTCTTGCGATTTTTTTTACGAAGCACACTCAGTTCTTTCTCTGGGAAACAAAACAAAAGCCTTGCCTGTGAATGTTCTTCGTATTGCAGCTACATCTCCTTTCAAAACCGTCTTAAAAGCAAAATGCTACCTTGGCCATGGGCAACTCTTTTGGGATCAGTATGCGAAGCTGCTAATAATAAGATGTGCTGAACAGGAAGTAAAGTAGCAGGAACCCTTTCGTTTGCTAACTGTCATCCTGTCAATCCCAGTAGCTGTGCTAGGGACTACTTCAGTGCCAGACCAGTTCCTGTTTGCAAGTGACCCTGTTCTAGGACCCTACTAAGGGCAGAATGGGTCATTAGAGTAATTCCTTGTTCCGTAAGAGAATGAAGACAGAAGATAAAGAGCTATTTTTACTATACAGCCTGGTACTTTTTCCTGGTGCTTAAACTTACTTAAATACAACTGTGGCCACCTTTGAATGTTGCAGAATCTGGGTTTCCTTGTGCCCCAGAAGGATGAGTGTGCAACAGGTTTGAGGCTGGACACTCATTCTGTTGGAGTCACAGCTTTTTAGAGATAGGTCATGATTTCCCTGGCCCTGGTTTACAAAAAAAAGTAACACAGATGCAGAGAGAGTAAGGCAATAGCTACCAAAAATATGGAGTCCTACTGATCTCTATTTCTGTTCCATTCCCTTTACCAAAGATGTGAACCCCCTTCTCGCTAGTTCTGTTCCACAAGACTTTGCTCGATAGTATAGGCAAGAAGTGAAGCCCTACAGCATTACACGGCCAAACAATAATTATTTTGCAGGGTGAGGTTGGGTGCAGACTGTCTCCAGAGTCAGCTTGCTCTTGCTGCTGAATTCAGCTGCAGTAACTGCACTGGTTACTGCCTCTACAGTTTGCACTAGCAGCCTCCAGGAGGAATCCCCTGGTGCTGCAGGTTCCCCAACTGGTGCTGGTATCAAAAGAGGCTTTTAGCTGTTCTTTCTGCCCCTGTTATTCCACAAGCTATAAGCACTCTCATGCAACCACAGCGCAAGCTGCTTGAACCTGCAAGGCTACAGAGGAGGTGGTAGGGGCCGGAGGCCACATCACCCCAAGCACAGTAGTGCCAGCTTAAACTGAGGGAGCAATGCCATGGCCTCAAGTGTGTCAGCTGGAATAAGCAGAGATTTAATCAGAGGCCATAGCAGTGATCTAAAAAGGCTGTGTGCACCGTCTCTTCTGTTCCAGGAGGAGCAGCCATCACCATTAGGTGAGGCTGTTGCTGCTGTCTGAGCAACCTGTCAGACTGCTGTGTTGATGCTAGCAGTGATGGCTGACTGCTGGTAAAAGGGTGGCAGCGTTCTCTAGTGGTAGGCCCTTAGGGAACAGCTTTGAATCTGTTTAAAATAAGTTAGTCTTCTGGAAACAGTCCTTTAACATGAGTTAAAATTATAAATTTGCTGGCCGTGCCTCAGCTTTCAACTCTCCAGGCCTAGAAGAACACTTCTGCTGCTTTCCCTTGCATGAGCTCTGGTGCTTGCACTGCTGCAGAGTGCTGCGAAGCAGTTAACACACTGATCAACACCAGAAGCTTGAAGACATGCAAAGCAGCACCCCCAGCAGAATGGAAGTGCTGTCAAACGTGCATAGATCAGAGGGACTCTCATTTTAACTGTCTACAGCAGGGCTTGCAGCAAGGAAAGACCCTGGCTCTCTGGAATTGCAGATACCGTATCCGTGTGGATCCCTATGTTTGTGTTCTGATGGGCCCCACAAACTGATGCAGTGAGAACCTTGCCCAAGGAAGGTATGCTTTGCTGCACTCCAGATAGCACTTGCCAGCTTGCTTAGCAAGCTGCTATTAAAAAACAAACAGAAAAGAGAAAAGAAAAGAGAAAAAGGAAGGGGCGGGGGGGGGGAATGGTAAAAGCCACTCAAGTCAATCTGTTGGCTAAGATTTTCTAAGGACTGGTAATTTGGGGTTTGTGAAAGGGAAATCTTTCCCCCCTCATTAGCTGATTTTTATTTTTTTTTCCCTATGATAGCGCAGCTCAAGCAGGAGGATCCAGACTCCTATTATAATATGCTGACTAGATTTCCCTCAGTCTAGCTCCCTTTGGTTGAACCTAAATTCAAAGGAGAAGTCAGAGGTGGCAGGAGCTTGAAGACGAAGCTAAGCTGCAGCACTGATCCCATCCAGCCCAGAGGGACCATTTTTAATGAAGCTCTTACCATAGTTGTCAGCTTTGGTCATTAGTAAATTTCTCTCTCTCTCCAGTGACTTTCTGTAATGAGAAGAAGAGCCCATTACCTGCGAGGCACAACACAGTCTATTTCTTTGCTTATAAGACAGAAGAGACATTGTCCCACTGCCGAGGATATCTGCTCAAAGAACAAGCCCCTCACCCTTCACTGTGGAGAGGTGACAGTTTAGAAACGCCCAGCTGTGCAAGGGAAGAGATGCAGCAGTTTTAGATTACTTTTTCTTACCCCAGACAGCTTCATGTCTCTCCTTTCAGGACAGTGTCAGTGTATGCAAGCAGGCTAGAAAGGGGCCTATGTGTCAGAGCCCCCTGCTCTGTTCCCCCAGGTGGGGTAGGAAGTTCTGCCACAGCTATGGGATGGGACAGGGTCCCTACATGCTCTCCACAGGATCCTGCCCGTCCGGCACATCTGACTTAGTGCTGGAACACTAATTCTTCTCACCCACTGAAGCTGGGATCCCTTTGTCAGAGGTATCCAATTTACACAAACTGGTCAACTGAAGGAAACAAGCTGAAACCAAGCCCGGTAACAACCAGTTAAACAACCTGAAGACTCAGGATAATAACAATAAAGAGTAAGTCAGGCCAACCCAGCCCTTGTCCTAAACTGCACAAGATGATTAATTAATATACAGTTTAAAATATAAATGGAAAACAAATTGCTTGAAAGCAGCAGTGTTTCCATTACAGCAGTGAGGACACGGTCACTCCTTTCAGACTGCATGCATATAAATAAACATGCACTAACAAATTATCTCCCGGTTCAGATTAGACAGAGAAAGCAGTAAGTGTAACAGAGTTTGTTCCCCTTGGGGCAGAGCAAGAACCTGTAGGAGGAAATAGATCCAAATCTATGTGTACAGCTAGTTAAATAAGGGACGTCAAGAAAGCAAGGTATGTCAGAGCAGCAGGAGAGGAACGGGCTCTCAAAGGCAACTGGGGAAAGGCAATGTGGAGTGCAGCCAAGAGGAAGTGAGAAGACAGATTTACCAACGTGACTGAGCTGCTATTTAGAAGCTTGCCTTGCGAAGAGAGTCAAGGGAAGAGGCTTTGAGAATGAGACATAAAGAAACCATGACAACTGGGTGGGAAAGCTCTCCTTTGTGTACTACTCACTGAATGAATAATTTTGATCGTGGTACCTTCCTTCAGGGTTTTTTGAATGGTCTGGATTAGGGCAACAGAATTTCTGTTTCCATCTCAATACAAGTTGTAAAATTCAGAAAAGGCCCCAGGAATCCCTATTCCTAATTCTTTGCTCTAGGCTGTATATTTCAGAGAAATCAAATAGATATATTCCATCTTGTCAAGTTACCACAACTGTAGGTTTGGTGGTAGCTGCCTAAGTACCAGATAAAGAATTCAGACAGTAAATGTAGGAATTTAGGCCTAGAAAAGGACTGTTGAGATGAAGAGCTAGAGAGATGAAGGACAGGAGGAGACAGGAGCCTGTCCAAATATGGATGGGGATATAAAACCCCAGTAAAGGGGTGGGGCAGGGGGGCAAACAGAAAGTAGAAAGGAGGAACAAAGAAGTTAAGCTGAGGCTGCTAAGTATCAGGGTGTGGAGATGCCATTACTGCTAGGATCATTTCTAACTGGGTTCTGTAGGACAGTACTGTAGAGCAGACACCAGGAACAACAGGACTTCTTCCTGGGCCTGTGACTGAGCTTCCCAGCCTTTTTTGCTAGAAGCAGAGCAGTAAGATGCTGGTGATGGCAAGAATGTTCTCAAGCAGAGAGGTTTGGGAATCAGCTGGGTGATCTAGGATTTCTTGCTTCATACTTTAGAGAAAATAGCAGGTTTTGCCTCTGTCTGCTACAAAATCCAGGTCAAAGTCCTTGCTTGAATCCCAGCTCTAGAAGCCTATAGTTGCCTCTTCTACGTCAGTGACAGATTTCAGGGGAATCGTCCCTCTTCCCTTTCTTAAGGAAAGCCAGTGTGTCACTGCATCCCTATATCCAGATTTGCAACACAGGTACAGGGAGTAATTTCCCTCGGGGCCTTTCCAGTTGCATCCCAGCCTGGTTTGGCCCTCAGTAGTAGCTGCTGCACATCTCCCCTGACTGAACCCGGGCAGTTTTGGCAAAGCTTGAACAGCAGCATGCAGTGAACCTTTGCCAGACTCACAGAGCTATTTCCTAGCAGACCAGAAACCAGCTCTGCAAATGGACTGGCAAGTTTCGGGCACTGCTTGGCTGGTTGTGGTGCAGGTTGGACAGTGAGGCTGTTGACAAGATAAAGCTCTCTCCATATATCACTGAACTTCTCAGCCCGGCAAGTTCCTCAAGTAAGCTCCAAGCTGGGGGAAGAAAATCTTGTCATGGGGAACCCCACATTCTCATCACTTCAAAAGCCCTTGCTCAGTACTACAGCAGGATGACAGCTAGCTGAAGTGCACAGCCACAGTTGTGAAAGGAGGTGGTCATCAATACCTTCCTTCAGGACTGAGCTTCTCCCTGCCTAGTTTAAGATCTACCTCCTCCATGCTCTGTCTGCAACGTGCCAGCTTCTCCTCCAGTCCATCAATCTGAAAAACACCACACCAGTCACCATCATTTCCTCTCCCAGCTAACATGGATCCATCCCCACTCAGATGGGAAGGGTAGCAGCTCAGCCACTCCACCTCCTTCCTCCCCAAATCAAGGTACAAACAGCCCCAGCTCTATGTAGGCATCGCAGCACAGAGACACCATTGCCTCCCAGATCAGCGTGTATTATACCCGAGGCAACCGTGACACTGTAATCCCACACACAGCCAAGCCAGCTCTAACACTCCCACTCCTGTGGCTGGCCAGCACCTTTTCGCTAAAATCTGATCCTGTTCCAGCCTGTTCGTTTCTTTGCATCCCTCATTCCTGGTGTCCCCCCTAACAGCCATCCTGTTCCTCATGTCCCTCATTCCCGGTGGCCCCAGTACCGGCCATCCTGCTCCTGCTGTCCTTCCTGCCCCCCCTTCCCAGGGAAGGAGGGACATGAGGAGCAGGATAGCCGGTACAGGGGCCACCGGGCAGGAGGGACAGCAGGAGCAGGATGGCCGGTACGGCTCCACAAGCAAAGATGTTATCTAAGGCATCTTTATGCAATTAAAAGAGGATAAAATGGGAGGGACTGGCCTTGGCCAAAGCCTGAGGGACAAGGTCTTGATTTAGTGCTGTGAATGGATGCAGAAGTTCATGGGGTGTGACTACAAAGCACCCTTAGCTGTCTGCTTGCGTGAAGAGGGGACAAAGGGGAGACACTGGTACCTACCATCTCATTTACCCACTAAATCTACAAAAGCAACAGTAGTGTGCACAGTATGATCAGAAGAGCATTTACCACAACCTCCCCACTATTGACCTGCATCAAGTTTTGGGAGCAACATGTTCCCATGCAGAAAAAGACTGGTCATCTTCTTGTGTTTCCTCATCAGGTTTTCTAACAGCCACCCTCTCCCCATGTCTTCCTGTGGAGGGGAGTAACTGCATAAATACAAGAGGGTTGATCTACTTGTGTGCAAGTGGATTGCCCAGGAGGGAATCCTACCGCAGACAACAGTTCTCCTGGGAATCATTCCGCTTTTCTGCCTGGCAACCAGAGTGTACACATCTTTAGGAATAAAGTTTGTCTTTCAGGCTTGCTTCTAGCAGCGCAACAGTGGGACTAATCAGATAATATGAACACAACATCCTAGCCTGAAAGATAATGGCCTCAGTGCCCTGAGGTGGCAATGACCTCTCTTTTTAGCTACTCAGCACAACACTCCTGCTGTGTCCAGTTCCTCAAGCAAGGCCAAGGCTGGCTAGATGGCTGGCAGCATGGCCTCTCTGTTGTGGGAACCTTCACAAATGAGAAGCTAAGAGGCTGCATAGTCCCAGGTAAGTACCGAGGTGAACTGAGACAGCAGCTGCCTGGACATCAGCCTCAGAGGTGTCCCAGAGCACAAACACTCCCATAAACAGCGATATGGGAAAGAAAAGCAAAGGTAGTGATCCCTAATTATTGCTGCTTTGGGGATCAGCTCCATCCTGAGCTCATTAGCAATCTCACACCTTCTGCTCAGGAAAGGCAGGCAAGCATTATAAATAAGCAGGATGGGAGAAGAGGCTTGACGTAAAAGGGAGAACAAAGCAGACTGTGAAAAGGAGTTTAGCCAGTCAGCTGAATAGTCTCACTGCAAGGGGCAGAGTAGAACTGGGGAGGGGGTCACATGTAACAAGGCTTAAATAAATCTTTGCATCTTACCAAATAGCAATTTCCAAGTCCCTTGTTATTAGGCAATTGTGCCAGGGCTGCTGAGATGCCAAGCTCCCCAGAGGCACCTGCACAGCTTCCCCTGAGCCCAAGGGGAGCACCAAGGCACAGCACCTGATCCCAGAGCACAGGGAATCACACTTCTGTGTTTGGCAATACTTGGGTTTGCCTGGATGGGGACACGGGTATTTTTGAAGCATTTAGCTGAAAATGCATTTGGTCAGGGCAAAGATAATTGTCCTCCTCCATATCCAGCTGTGCCAGTAAATAACATTAATTTCATCTGTTCATCACTATCTGTGATCCACTACAGCTCAGTCAGAGAGATGCATTGCCACGGTCTGCTTCAGGGCCAGCTAAGGGCTTCACCCACGTCAGCTCTGACCATGCTTATCAGCAAGTTAATTTCAGTGCAGTGGAGTGGAGGTGGGGTGTCCATCCAGTCCAATTTAAGAATGACCATCTCCCTCACCAGTTCCTACCATTTGCATTTGTGTCTCTGCTCCCTTTTCTGTTGGAAACCCTCACACAAACACAGAGCAAGAGGTACTTCAGCATGTGTTACCTGGCTCCTCCTTAGCCAGTAAACTTATTACAATGTACCATGCCTTTTCTGGAAACACATTTTAAAATGATGTTAAATAATACAATTTAATGACAGCTTTGGTTAGTCAGCTGCCAACCCCACCACTAAATTATCCATGTCATTGCATTTCCTACCCTCTCCAGAACTGCTCCTCCTGCTCAGATTGCGGTTGCTCTCACTAGTATATTCTCTGCCCATACTTCTGTCGTTTCATGAGACATAACAAGAGGATATTCCACCCAACTCTGCCAATGCTTTTACTTTCTGCTGACTAAAAATCTCCAGATTCCACATAATACTTCAAAAGTTTCAACTGGTTTTACTGCTCTTAAATCAAACCCAAAGTTTGGGTCCCCTGCTGGAGAGCAATAATTTGCTAATCAATGACATGCCCTAGAACTGCACCATCAGCTTTGCTGAGCTGGGGGCACAAGGGACAGAAAATAATAATAATTAAAAAAAAAAGCAAGGAAGGAGGAACAAATTGCTGAATGAACAAAATATTTTTCCTCCAGAATCTCACTATTTCTTTTCTTCAGGCTAGTCTGAGGCATTAGGGGTTGTAAGGAAGGATGAGAGAGAAGATTCCCAGATGTTATCCACTTACTGTACCTCAGTTTCCCTACTTATAAATTAGGACAATACTATCTACCTCCTGGTAGAGAGATAGGTGGGTCATTTACACAAGGTGCCTCAGATAACCAACCCAAACTACGGGCAGAGCACTATCTTGATGTGTTGGTGCCATTGCCTCACTTGGGATTTGGGATCTGCTTCTGCAAGCTAGGAGTCTCTCAGCAGCTCAGCCATCCAAGTAACTCTTCACTGTAGGGCAAAGTAAAGACAGAAATAGAAAATAAGCACAGGGATAAATCAGAGTAATGCCTGGGAATTACTGATTACTCTCTGGGCTGCTGAGGAAACTCCTGGCGCGGAGGGGGCAAAGGCTGTAAAGCTGTAGCACAAGAAAACCTGTAGAGCTTTGGCATAATTCCCTGCAGCAGCTCTTCAGGAGAGCAATCCTAGAAGCAGGTGCAGACCTGAGCTTGTGGTTGGAAAGCTTTCCCTCCCCATAACCAATACATAAGAAAGTTAGCTGGGGTATATACCTAGGCCTGCTGGAAGCCCGCATGAAAACAAAGAACCAAGCTTGCTTAGCTGAACCACCACTGCATTTCACACTGGCTTATCTTTTTAGTGGCAATCTCAACACAGTGGCTTATAAATTGCAAAGACGAATCCTTGCTCTTTCTGGCTCTCCCTTCCATGAAGGGGATCCTCTGGGACAGAGCTGAAGTGTAGCATGCAGAAAGCTCACATGACAGGTCCTCAGGTTCACACAGCTTGTCACAGGGACACAGGACTTCACTCACAGCAACATCTTTAAGTAGTGTCAGTTAAAAGGGCCAAGTGAAACAGGTGCTTCAGATCCAGGCAGCAGCTCAGACCACAGAGAGCTGCCCTTCTGCTCCTCAAGAGCCACTCCAAAAAGTCAAGTCCCAGCAGCTTTGGACACACAGCTGATCTAAGATCAGATGCCTCCCTTGCTCCACAAGGTATGACAAGGCATTGAGCCATTTTTGTTTAATTTTGGCAACACTTGCTCACAATCTGGAGACCTTTTTAAACCAGAGAGACCTGGAGCGGATTTCAGTCCAAACTGACTTACATACTTATTACAAATCTCATTTGTTGGGACCATCTTGGGCACGAAGCCCGAAATGGCTCACATAAAGGCAGAGACAAAGAGAGAAGGAAGCAGCTTTGCTTACAGAGTTGAGCTGGATCCCTTTTAATACATTTTGTAATGAATTAATAAAAGCTTTCTTTCCAGCAGAAAGGCTAAAAGCGCTTTTCAAGAACTGGCATCCACCCTCCGCTTTTATGAATTCCCTAATTAAGATACTGGCAAACAGCCATATCACACATACGTCGACATCCAACAGCGTTAGGTAATGAGGTTTTCGTCTTCTGACCCTCATAAAACAGATCAAAGCCAACTGAAGAGGTGGGGGTAAAAAAAAAAAAAAAAGCCTTCCCCAAGCAGTCTTCTCATGCCTTGTCACCTGCCAGCACACTTGAGCGGTTCTTTTCACAGAATTAGTGGTTCCTGCATCCACAAATTTGGCTGGATTGTTAAAATCAGTCCAGCAGAGATGAGTTTTGCTTAAATTTAAATGCCTACTTGCAGTTCATGGACACACTTCTATTTTCATCATGCTTGTGGAATCATTTTGCATGCTGGCAAATCATTTTGCAGATGCTGTGCCCACAGCGTGCTTGGAAATATTTACCAGGCAAGCTACAACACAATAGAGGATGATCCACCAGCAAAGTCTAAGATAAATCCTGCAGACCAATCCTGTGTTGGTAAAGGATAAAGGGCTGGATCCTACCTGTATCTCCTCCTTAAGCCTTGTGGAGACTATCCAGTTAGCCTTCCCACTCTGCCTCAGCTCAGACCAGCAGCTTTGCAGGACAGCACACAGACGTGACCACATGGCACTACCCACAGCTGTTTGAAAAAACTTGTAAGAACAGCTTTATTGAGTAAAGACTACATTGGCCTTTTCCCTATTCTTTATGCTCTTGTGTAGACACTGATCAGCCACTGCCACGTTACAATACTTTCTCCAAACATGCACTCAACATTTTGCAGCTCAGGCATTGCCTGAGCACAGGGTGTTCTCTTTGCATTTAATAGCCCCACTTTTTTGCTTCCATGATTATTTTTTTTCAGTTGTTTCCTGAACCACAAGTATATTTTTAAGGGCTACAACATCCTGTGGCAAGGAGTTTCACAGCACAGCCACAGATTATGGTAAGAACCAACCCCTCCTGTTTGTTCTGAGCTTGTCAGCTGCTGGTTCTATTTGATAGCCCTCATTTTGTATTGACAGTGAATGTTCACTCTTTGTTTAAAACTACAAATAGCATACAGAGGATATAGACCTACAGCAGGTCCCCTTGCAGTCATGTTTTCAAGCTTAAAAGGACCTGGTATGCTTAGTTGTTTCTTGCACAGAAGCTTTCCACACCTTTGATCATCCTTGTCACTCTCTTTAAGCTCATTCCGTTTTCACTATTTTGTTAGAAAACGGACCATTCTTCCCAGTCTCATTTTCCTGATGGGTTTCATCATGAAAGTTCTGTGCAGCTCAGCACTGTCAATGCGGCTGCCTGTCGCAAGACTACAGAGCTATATGAAAGGAGAAGTGGCATGAGTTTAAACCACCACCACATTATGGAGACACATTTATATCCGTTTAAACCAGGTCATATCAATTACACCTGCAATTTGTAAGTGCAAGCTAATCTGATAAGTGTCCATATAGAAAATTGCATTCATTTAGCATCATGACTTCAGTTAAACAAGCATGACTCTGCCTAGATTAGGCCTTTCAAAGCTAGCCATGCATCATGTCATATTAAGACTCATTTGAAAAGTTTTCTTTACAATCGTAACAGCTTAGAAGGTAATACTCAGCCGAATGAAAGTTTAAATTATGAAATCAATATCTTGGTTGTCACGCATTTCTGACACCTGAAACACAGCCCTCTCTTCCTCTGGCTTAAAGGGATTTTGTTTTCTTCCTCCCTAACTTCTATTCAGTACCTTTCTCATCTCTGCATGGGGGAAGGATTTTACCTTTTAGTAGTATCTTTGCAGTGAGAGGTTAAGTTTTCATCTGTAACACACTGAGGAAGAGTAGTTCTACAGTCCTTTCAGAAGTAGTGTATTCTATCATGAAAACTTCTAAAAAAAATAAATCTAAAGATACGACAAGTGCCCAAACACTTTGCAAGAATTTGCTGTGGCAGCTGAAATCAGTCCCTTTTCATTCTGTGACCAGCAGGGTCCTGAAAGGCTCACCCTTTTTACCACCTCTGTTTTTGTAAGGTAGACTCTACTATCTCATCTCTCCTTGTCTGTCACATCTCAAACAACAACCACCAAAAATTCATTATTTCAGCCCTCCCTGCTAGGCTCACTGAAAAGTAGCTTGGACAGTCAGCACGCTCCCCTCTGGACTCCCTTTGGTGGTTATATTTGGGTTAGAGTGCCCAGGTTTCTCTAATGAAAGCCTAACTAGATGAAATAGACCATAAAACTAGTATAAACTGAATTCCTATTGGGGTGACACGGTAGGACACTCACCTTTACATTGCTGGCTGATGAAGCACATATGACAAGCCCCAAGTTCTTTCCCTGGCCTTTCTACCCTGGCTACTTTGGTCTGCTGTGCATATACTCATCTCAAGGACTTCAGGACAGACAAGGTGACCAGTGAGATTCACTGGATCAATTCTGCCCCATTTCAGCCATTTGTCAGGCAGGTTCAGGCTTTTGCTGTCCCCAAAGTATCCACAACCCACAGACTTGAACTACAGGCTCTCCACTGTCTCCTCCAAGCCAGTCCGGATAGCACCGTTCAGTGCAGGAGCTGGAATTAGGTATGCTTCAGAGAGCCCTTAACTAACATGCCTCCAACTGCTAATGCAAATATAAAGCTTAAACAAAGCTTACCAACAGCCCTCCTGCCACTCAGGAGATTATGAAACACCCAAGTGCAACAATAAAAAGGCAGCTTTAGAAGGAAGGCACACTCTTAAAAAAAGTCTTTTCCCCTTCTGCTTGCGGTGATTTACAGGCACCTCGTGTGCTCGTTTCTCGCTGGGTTCCTCAAAAGCAGCAGCCTGTGCCCAGCACACTGCTGACTTTCACTGCCACACAGGCAGGCCGGGCTGTACAAAGATTTGCTAGTGAGGGGCAAGAGCTTGCCTCAGCAGCCTCCATGGGCAGAGGCACCTACTGCCTCTCCCTGCACGGCCTCAAAGGCTCAGCAGGAGCAAGGGCACCAAACGCCATCGCTCCGTCAAAGGTGTGGGATGAAAGACGGCCACCGAGCTCGCAGGAAGGCCCAGTGCAGGCTGATCCCACCTCAGCCTCTTCCGCCAGCCTCGCACGTTAAGATGGCGGCTGGGTCTGGCACCAGCACAGCCTGAGGAAAGCAGTATTCCTGAGCCTCCCACTGTCCCAGTCCCCCCCCAACATCCACCACGCTCTTGTGAAATGCTTCGGCAGCGACAGCCACCTCGCCTAAGCTAAGCCAAGCCAAACCAGGCCCGGCCCAGCCCCGGCTGCACCACTGCCACCACCGCCGCTGCCACTCCCCCCCCGCCTCACCTCCGGGGCCAGGCTCAGCCCCTCTCGCCTCCTGCCCATGGTCCTGGTCCTCGGCCCCACAGCAGCCGCGCATGCGCAGGCTGCCGCCCCCATGCCCCGACCCAAGTGTGGCCATGTCCGCGCAGCCACTGGCATCTTTGTGAGGGGCTGCGCTGTGGGGTGGCTGCCATCTTGGTCAGGGCGCTTCTGCCCAGCAACCCTGCGGCGAGGCTGCCCGGGGATGGCGGCGGACGGCGGCGGCTCTGGATATGTGAGCCCGTTTTGGCAGGGTTTGAAGACAGCCGAGGACGTACAGCAGGGTGGCCCTCAGCAGTCTGAGCGGAGCCTGCTGCTTTATGTGGGCGCTACCCACAGTCAGCTCTGCCTGCTCCAGGAGGAGCAGGTGAGGGATGGCTGGGGAAGGACCAGCAGACCAGAAAGCCATGGTGGGACCTCTTGGACCTGCCTCTCCACCCCTCACAGACCTCTGCTCCCTCGGGAGGAGGTATTGGCAGGGGTTTCCAGTGAGCTGACTGGCCAGGCACGTCCTGTTGGCCTGTCAGAGAACAAATGTGCGCTGATCAGTTGGTTTTGCCCCAAGGAGAGCAAGCTCCATCCCCGCTTCAAGCTTCTGTGCTGCTCAGGCTGCTCCAGCCCAGGTCTTGTATTGCTGGGGGTTGGGGCTCACCTAGGAAGAAGGTGATCTCTCAGAAAAGCAAGGCACCAACAGGACCACCATTTTGCTGCGAATAACAATCACTGAAAACTTCAGGTTGTCCTTGGGGCTTCCTTCCCAAACACTAGCTTTATGCTAAAGCAGCTGCAAGAAAAGCCAGCTATTTGATCTACCATGAGATAGTACTTTGTCCACACTAGCCAGTGTGTTGCAAGATGCTAATCAGAATGTTACATATGCATGGAAGCTTTTGTCCTGACCCAAGAAAGCTTTTTGTGAAATGCTGCTATCTTGTATTAAAAAAAACCAACCAAACCACCAAAAAAAAAACTAGCAAGAAACACCACTGAATTGCATCTGTCTTCAGGGTAGGACATGACTGCTGCATGACAGAGAACAGATGAGCTATTTGCTGCCCAAAAAATGGAAGGTCGGGCAGCAGCAGCATTTATTAGAAACACAGACTGAATTTTCATTTTGGCTAAATACCCTCTGCTGACTGAAATTTTGCTAGGATGGCAGGAGTGCAGCTGCCAGTCACAGAAGGGGTGATAATACTAATACCTAATTTGTGTATTTCACTTTTCTTTCAAAAAACCCACCACATTTTTACTACAGGAGGTGGCATGTGTTGGTAACAGCATCAGTCTCATTTTTTCTCTGGGGAAGCTGTACTTTTCTCAGCTTCCCAATATGGTACTTGACTCTACATTATGGTGCCTACTCTGCTGAACCCAAAGGAGCCAGAACTCCCACCTCCAAGGTGGGACACAGATAACTGTTTTCCAAGCAGAAGCAGCTCAGTCAGAAGGCAGTAAAGAAACTGAGTAAGACCCAGCTAGTGGCCCAAGGAAAGCACAGCACCAGGGGGAGGGAGAAAATGAAAAAGCGGGTGAATGTTATCTTTTCCCCTCTTAGACAGAAAACTTGCTTAGTGAGTGTAAACACAACCTTAAAATGCATAGAGGTTTGAAGAAAACCCATCTGTTATGGTTTGCAATGGGATGAAATAGCCATCAGTTCAGCAAAAAGCATTTTCTCCTTTACAAAGGTAAGTATTGATTCAGGGGAGGACTGTCAATTCTTATATACACACTTCTCCACAGAGACATACATATACTATTTTGCAGGCAGACGAGCGTCACCTTTGCTGTCACATCTTTTGGAAAGACAGAAAAGGGGAACTGGTTTCTCCTTCACAAGCAAGCCAGCATTCCCACTGCTGCAAGCAGCAGCTTTCAGTTCACCTGTTACTCCTCCTGGCCCTCCTGAATACATTAAGCCGATAACCTCATTATGCCTGTCACCTGGTCTTGGCTCTCTTGGTTCTGCCCTCAGCTAGCACCCTGTCTTCAGCCTTTTCTGTGTTACAGCTTTGTTTCCTTTGTAATGTCATTCAGGTCATCTATGTGCTGACGCAAGAAAGAAAAACTGTTCCTTTTCCTCAGCAAATGTATAATCTTTTCCTTCTTGAAACCTGAAGAACAGATCTGGAAGTTTTTCACATGCAATGACATCAGCTTCTGTATTTTAGAATATCCACAGACATGAGTGTGAATTTGAACTACTCCATATCAAGTGGCTGCTGACTGGCCACAAGCATATTTAGGCCGGAAATCAGAAGTTTCTAGCTGTGAGAGCAATCAGATTGCAGAACAAACCTCGTGAGAGGAAAAGAATGAAATTATTTTTAGTAGTCTCTTGACTGGGATGGTCTAACACAAAGCCTGTAAGAAGAAGGTGCAGGATGTGATGACGTACAGGTGAACACCAAATAACATATCCAGTAATGAGATTGGATAAGGCCCTGGTGAGACCGTGCTCAGGGTCTTTGATTAGGCTGTCCCTGCTGCATTGGGTGTCACATCCCTGCAGCCAAAATGAGTGATGAAATGATGTTAGAAACTAAAAATTACAGGTGTCAGTATGAAGGGAACATTCAGAATTCACTCCATCTACATGCCCAGAGGCAGGATCAGATACACTGACAACACCCAAGCAGCCTTACCTGCCCTTAACACACACCAGGGATGCCACCACCTCCTTAGTACCTGTTACACTGCTCGTAGATTGATAGCTAGGAAGGTTTCCGGTTTCCCTTATCTTTATAACCTAATTGAGCTGGTTGCATCTTGACCTATTCTTGGGAGACATGAGGAACAATTGATCAGCATCTTTCTTATAACAACCTTATATATTTGAGGTCCATTATCATATTTCCTCTTCTGTTTTCTCCTTGCTAGACTCAATCCTCTTCTTTCAACCCTATATGTTTTGCACCTCTTACACTGTTTGTTACCTTCCTTCAGTCCAAACCTAGACTAAGCCTGTCTTACTGAGCCTCTAGTAATACAGCCAAGAATGAAATTTGCCTTTTTGTGCAATAACTTCACAATGGTGATTCATATTCGGTTCATGGTCCTGTAACTCCTCGTTCCGTTTCCTCAGTGCTGTGGTCTAGCCAGCTGTTCCCCGTTTCTTTACTGATGCATTTAGTTTTTTCTCTTTCTCAGTGCAGTATTTTGCACTGGTTTTATGGAATTTTAGCTGGCTGACTGTGAGCCATTTCTCCAACTTATCAAGATCTTTTTTTTTTCCTATCCTGCCTTCAGTCTTGCAAGCTATTCCAGTCTTGGAGCCAATCATGTATTTTATAAACATACTTTATTTCATCACCTAAGTCACTGAGGAAACTAGTTGATAGATCTGGCCAGGCAACCCTGGGACTGAGCTCTGTAAGTCCTCCTTGTCTGACTGCGAACTACCGATAAATAGTTTTAGAGCATATACCCGTGACAAATAACATACAGGATTGCTTCAAAAATCCTTACTACACATCAAGATAGTGTGCATTGCTGTACCAGCTCTCTCTATTATCCCAGTTACTGTGGCAAAGAAAGTTAACCGGTTTGACAAGATTTGTTCTTGGCTTTCTCTCTGCTGGCTTTTTCTTATCACCTGATTATCTTTAAGTGATAACAAATTGATTATTTAATAATTTGTTCCACATTCATTGAGGAGATGGAAAGGTAATGACTGAGGAATCCAGGTTTTCAAGAAGGTTTAGGGACACTTGCTGATTTTTATCAGGGTAGTGCTGACTTTGAGAGTAATTTAATAGAACAGACATTAAGTCTTCACTGGTAATTAAGTCTTTACTAGTAAATTAAACAACATCAGGAAACGTTCCCAGAATGCAAACTCAGTCATCAGAACTAAGTGTCAGCACACCCCCGGCGTGGTTTAGCTCGGTCCCACTAGGACTGTCCCAGACAATTTCCAGGCATGATTAGGGAGTTATCACAGGCAGAGGACCATTCCCAGTAGGCTTCTGCATGAAGTCACGCTGTTTCAGAGGTGAAGAGAGTTTAATAATATGGATGTGAGCCATTCGATGCTAGTTTGCAGGATGTGTCTAGGAGAATGTTTCTGGGCACTCCTGATTTACTGCCTTCCTACCTCTTTTTGCCTTCTCCATCTGCAAGATTCACTGTGCTTTGTAAGCACAAATAAATCAGTCCTCTGACAAGTCTGAGAGGAAGCTGAGGCCAGACATCTAACTTTATAGATGTGAAGAGTAAGGCAGTATCTGACCCAATCTCCACAGCAAGGAAGTAGCTGGGCTGGCACTGAATCCAGGGGCCTGATATCTTATCTTTGCCCATCCCCCTATCCATGGGGACCAGTCCCCCATCCCCCAAGCATGTACTTCCCCAGCTTGTCAGGCAGTGCTGCATGAAACATGAGACAGGAGGGGACCTTCCAGGGACCTTCTGAGAACAGGTTTCCCCAACAGAGCGGGTGTACAGCTCTAGCCCAGTGCTATGTCTCCTCTCCTCTCCCAGCTGTAGCAAATGCAGCTGGTCACTGGGGTCACAGAAGGAAGGAAGTCACTGCCCCATGTCAAGGGAGAAGCCTGCCTGCAGGGGAAAGCCAAAGTGAGAGAAGGCAGGGCGAGTCTTCCTCTGTCCCTATACTTGCACCTGTGAAGAGATGGAGGGAAGCATCTTGCTGCTGAGGGCAGCCAAGGATGGGTGATCATCGGGACAGGACAATTCCCACCCAGCACAAAGGAATAAGCAGGAAATGTCACCAGGGACATAGGTTATGTGTTGACCTCCTGGAGGAAGAAAAAACTGAGTGCAAGGGAGTCAGACAGCAAGCTGAGAGGTGCTGGGAGCTAGAACTGAGCTGTGGAACTTTGTTTTTCCTCCACTTCCCTCCTGTAAGGCCAACACATAAATTCCCTTCTCCCCAAGCCCTATAAGCAGGGATGAAACTGTATCTTTGTGGTGATGACCAGGGAACACAAATTCCGCTTCAGACATGTCTGCCCCTAGCAGGGACAATTACAGAATTAAATGCCACCAGGGAACAGAATAGCGACAGAAAACACCGTCAGACTTCTACAGGCTGAAAGATGCTCCTGTAGGGTGGGGTGTTTTTTTCCTCTGGGAAGATAAATATAGAGAAGTCAATGGACTGCATCTTCAGTTTGTGTGCATCATGTTCTCTGCTCCCACCTTGACAGGCTCCACACAGATTCTGGAACAGCTTGAGATGATAGAATTAATTAAATGAAATTAATCAAAACAACCTACCCAGAGACAAAACTGGCACTGGTGAAATGCAGAGTTGGGCCAAGAAGGGACTCTGTCGCCAGGGCTGATGCCTGCCCTCATCAATAGATTCTGTTTGGATGAAATCCTGTGTCCTACATACCTCGGTCAAACATGAGGGGCTCTGATGAGTTGTGTGCCTCATGCAAGATCATGACTGTCCACGCAGTGCAGTAATTGTAGTGGGAACAGATGGAGTCCTGCTTTTCACAGAGTCAGGCACAGCATGTAATCACAGATCTCGCTTTGATGCTGAATGAAGCTGAGCTCCAAATTGTGCTGTGTTAGTCTGGAGGACGTGAGAGAACTGGAGCAATAGTTTTTAGAGATGTGATCTAAGAGGAATCCATGGGTCCAGTGGGTGCATCCCACTCTGAAAACCTGAGAACAGAGGTACAGATCTGCCCAAACAAATTACTGAAAATTGGGGATTCCCCTCTGCTGTAGTCTCTACCCATTCCTCCAGGACACGTGAACCCAAGTTTTCTTATGCTAGGTGTATTTTTGGGGGCCTGTCCCAGCCATTTATGTTCTTTGTTTTATGAAAGCATTGCTGTCCTCCCAAAAACACACTGCATCACCTCAAGGGTCTAAGAAGCTGTGTGGGCATAGTTCCTATCTATTGAGCAAGGATAAGAGCACAGTTACAAGAAGAAATATCTGACTGAGTGTGAAACGCTCAGATATATTGTGGAGATGGGTCCCTTATAAATATCTGAGAACACAGAGAGAGACCCACGCAACTTTATGAAGTGCTGTGTTATTGGGGCCACAACCCTGTGGCCGAGTTTAGTCTGCAGCCAGCAGAGGTGCATCCATCACAGAGATGGGCGCCGTGGTGCAGAGGCAGTACAGAGTCCCGCTGGTTGCCCAGGAAGTCATGAGGATCAGGGCATGGCTGAGTGGAACAGTGTGCCCTGCTTTTAACACTTGGCAAGTATCAGGGGAAGAAAAATGTGGCTGTTGCAGTTCCCTGGGACAAGTTTGCTTCTGAGCTGTGTGGGAGGTCTTGAGTCTCTTGAGGAGACCCCCCCCTGGCCTTCCATGCCACTTCAAAATTGGGTGACTGGCTTTATAGGTGTGCTTGTAACTTGGGGTCCCTCAGCTACATTCAGAAGAGCCTATGCCTTTTCTTGGAGGTTTATCCCCTTGAACAGGCTCCAGGGAGCCAGAAAGTATTTGTTTGGCAAATGGGCTGCAGAGACTTAGGGTGTTGAGGCTGGCCTGGTGAGACAGAGCTCACACATGCATCTATGATGGCATCAGAGGCAGCAACTTTGTTTCTGGTCCTGTGTTGGGCAGCTGGTTTCTAGCTCTGTCATCTGATGACTGCAGTCTCCGTTCCTGCCCCAGTCACCCTGTTTTCACCTGCTCCTTTGCTTGGAAGTCATTAGACGTTAATGGGCCAGTGCCCAATTCTCTTCTGTTTCCATCTTGACTTTCCCACTCAATTTACGTGTGGCATTTCCCCGTCTCCTTGTCCCAGGGGCATTAAGATCTCCAGTATTGGTTGATGGTTCTGTGAAAGGCATAAGGAAGCTGAACCATGTCTGCTGCTTGTCAAAAGTGCTGTGTTCTCTATCCAGATCCCGTGGGGTGTTTGTCCTACAAGGTTCCAGGTGTTGTCAGAGTAGTGAAGTACTCAAGGATTTCGTAGCCTTGCTGACAGAGGTGGGAGAAGCCAAATCTGTTCCTCTTCTACCACCTCTTCTGCAGGCCTGTCATGAAGCAGACAGGCTGCTGAGTGCCGCAGCCGACCCAAACAGAGCTGTCACTTGTTATGAGAGAGGACAGCCATGTAAATGTATTCCCTGGCTCAGACACCTCGCTGCGAAGTCAGGCTGAGTCCGTCCCTGTCTGCAGGGATAGTGAGGGACTTGCCCTCTAATGTGTCCTGTGGTTTTCTGGATGAGGGGATGCTCTCTGAAAAGAAAGGGCCTAGTATTTATGCTAAGCACTGTCCTTCCCAGTCACCCTCCTGCTTCAAAGCCCCTCTTGCTTAGTTTGGTGCTGGCTACTTGTGGGCAGGCTCTGTGCTCCTAGGAGTACACGGCCAGCTCTTTGCTTCTTGTTTCCCCTGGGCAATGGGGGAGAAGCTTGTGGGGACAGGAGGTGCTTGGGGCTCCCTGAGCAGGAAGAAGAAAGGAGTTCGCTCCTACACTGAGAAGTGTGCAAATGGGAGGTGACAGCCCTCTGCATCCCTGCGTGCTCTTGTGTTGTTTAGGTAGAAAGAGAGTGATTATATCCTCCCAGGTCTCTGCTGAGCTCCAAGGGAATGTGTGGCTCGCTGCCTCTGATCAAGGGGCTACTAGGGAGTCTGAAAATAGCATTATTTCTCCTGCTATCATTTCTGCTTTCTCAAATGACTTCCTGGGTGATTGGTGGAGACAAATGCTCCAGAAATGGGAACCTGGCAAGGAATCTGAATGCCCCCAAGTCTGAGATGGCCAAAGAGCTGAAATCAGACAGACACGCACACACATCATTAGCTGCTAGCCTGCATGTGAAATGAATTGAGATTTCCTGAGCTGGGATCCAGCTGGCACCCTAACGAAGATTTCCCTTCATTCTTGCAAGCAGACAATATAAAACAACGCAGATACACCCCCAGCTTCCCCAGGCATTTCTGTTATATAAGTAGTCCGGGTCTTGATCAGTGTTTCTTTGATTATCTCTGACCGCCCACATAAATATATTGTGTGTGCGTACACACAAAATCCATCTATTTATCCACCCCACAAACCATTTTGCTGGGAGACAGCATGGTCTCCTGAATTTTTTATGGCTCCGCTTAGGTTGGAAACAATCCAAGGGTCAAACATTGTGCTGTATCTCCAGTCACCTTGCCAGTCAGCGCAGCGCATGGGTCTCTGATACTTTCTGAATCTCTGATCACCCACAGGGCACTAAATTACAGCTATTACACTGCAATTCGCTGTACAATTTTATTCTTTGATACACTACCTGCCTTTGTCTGTCTGCATAGCAGTGAGAGCAGTATGCATTATTTACCAGGCTAAGTACACTGCTGCTGCTAGTGTTGGGGGTGGGGGGTGGGGGGGAGATAAGAGAACTAGAACAGGCTTGAAATATAAAACGATGGCACAAATACAGCTTCCTGGGAAACAGCTTTGCAGTTACATAAAACTTTCTGAGATTTTGCAGTCCCTTTTGCCTTGCTGCACAGGGGTGTGTCTGTGGCCTTCCCAAGCTCTTCAGGAAGAACAGAGGTACTGGGACAGATGGGGAGTCCAGTCTGGGCAGTGCCCTGACTTCAGGAGGATCCCATGGCAAGCACTGTGCCTGATGGGGAAGGAGAATGAAAGGCACATGTTGAGGAGAGAAGGTTGCCACTCCTCTCCTCATGGAGTAGTCCAGGGCCTTAAATTGGTCTGTTTTCCTTCTGTTTCAGCCAGAAATCCTTCTGGGCACCAAGAAGCCATTCCTGTGTTACTTGAGTTGATACATTCCACCCTTTCTCCAACCTAACCATGGTTTGTGTTCCCTCCACATTGTCCCTTGAACCTTGAACCTACTGGGGCAGGGATCTGGGGAATAAAATCAGTTCCAGAAGATTTCCATTTAGTGCAGAGATTATCAAAAAGGTCACAGTCCTGTCCTTTGGCAACCTGAGAAAGGCAGCCGATAGCTGGGTTTTGCTGCCCTGTGCTGCCCTGTGTCCTTTGGGCTTCCTCCCAGGGCAAGAGTCTGTCTGCAAGGCAGCTTTTGGACTGTGCCTGGGCAGAGCTGGCCGGGTGATGCTGTCCCCAGCTGACCTGCTGAGAGGCAGCTCCAGGCTTCTCTGCAGTGTAGGCAGCTGGTGGAGGTGCCAAGGCAGGGCTGACCAAATCCTGGCAGAAGTGAGTGACAGAGCCAAAGCCAGCCCAGAGAGGGAGAGCCTGGGAGAAGCAGGCTTGCTTGGGATGTGCACGGTGATGGAGTTGTTGCTTTCTTTCCGAAGGGCTGTGCAGATATTCCCTTCAGGTCCCCCTCATGAGGGGCAGCAACAGCCGGACCAGCTTGCTGTGGCTCTGGTTTAGGCACTACACAGAGCAATGGTTAGACAGCACCTTATCCATCAGGTTGTGAGTACAGTGGGTGTTAATCTTGCAGGGAGAGTGAAAGCAGCTGTGCACAAGCCGTCTACAGACAGAGCTGAGCAGTCACGCACACTCAGACCAGCTCCTAGTCTTTTATTTGTTGAGATAAGCTGCGGCCAAAGTGGTTTTAAATCTAGTCTGTGGTCAGGAAAATGTTTGCTCACTGGCTGAATGTTATGAGGCAAATGTAGAGCGGAGAGAGAGCTGGGGCTCTGATTATTGCAGAGCTGGTTGAAGTGGCATTGGCCTATATCGTGGCAGTCGGTGCTCTGATTGTTTTCACTCTTCCCAGTGTTTGGGGGCCTTATTCACTTTCTCTCCATCTGCTTTCCATCTGAGCTGGCCCCATTATTGCTCAGCAATACAAAGGAGATTGCAGGTTGCTTTCTCCATTCGGCCCCCAAAGCAGTCCTTACAGGAGATGGATTTCTGATTGAAATCCTCCCTGTCAATTGCTGCTGGGATTCTTCTGACACAGCATGAAGACACTTCTCACAAAATTGCTAGCAAGAGAGGGCTGTGTTTCCATGAGGCTCAGGCTCCCGCTTCTTCCCTTTTCTTGGCAATGTGACATTGTCCCCATTTCAGAGATGCTTCGCACCCCCTCTAGCTTTTGCAAGCCCCTGAAGCAGGAGCGTCAGAGCAGCCCGTGGAGAAGTGCCCCCAGTCCTCTCCCCTCAGTAAGCAAGACTGCAGGCTGTGCCTCCCTAGATAGACATCTTCCTGAAATCAGTGCTGAGAACTGAGTATTTTCCCTTTCATGCTGAGGTGAACCAGCTATGGGTGAACCCCGAAGGCCGTGTTTCTGACACACAAAGCATCAACTGTATTCCTGTCCCTTGCAGGGGGCTGGGCTCAGGCCACCAGCAGTGGGTTGCTCTGGGCAATGTTGCCCTTCCTTGTGCCTGAGCCGTCCTAACTGTGGGAGCAGGAATTGAACCCACATTCAGATGAGAGCACATTCCAGCTCTCCCCTTACAGCCAGCCTCTCAGCATTGCTTCAAGGTTGACAGTATGTCCTGGTTTGAGGTAAAACAGGACCAATTTTGTTCAGTAACTTTGCTTCTTAGCTGGGCCTCTTCTAACTGCTGAAATTTTCAGCATATTGTGCAGACAATGTTAGTGCTCTCAGAGTGATAAGACCAACGTTTATAGCTGATGCCCAGGCATGGTATGCAGAGAGGCTCTTGCTTATACTTATCGCTATAACAGCCAAGGCCAACCAACTTTGTTGTTTGCCACGTTGGAGGGTCAGAAGCGGAAAAGCTCAGTGGGGTCCCACCTGTGGGGAGGAGTGGACAGGACAGGTGACCCAAAACTGACCAACAGGGTATTCCATCCCATCCGCATCATGCTCAGTATAAAAGCTGAGGGATCAAAGGGTCAGGGCTCTCTCTCGCTCTCTTCCTTCAATGGCCGACATCTGAGGAGGACTCTGTTCGTCTGCCTTTGGTCCCGATCCTGAATGCAGATCCGGAATCCAGTTCCCGTCTGTCACTGAGTCCAGCCTGGGACTGCCCCAGTGCCAGCCAGTGTCCCGATTGTCATCCTGGGAACTTGATACGGTTTTGTATCTTTTTCATTATTTCCTTTATATTTTATTATTAATATTTCATTAAAGTAGTTTAGTTCCTTCTAAACTCATAAGCCTCTTTTTCCCTCCTCTGCCTTTCTCTTTGAAAAGGGGTAGAGGGGAGCATCTGTCGGTCCCATCTGGGGTCCCCTGCGTCCCCAGTGGGATTTGGCCTAAACCACAACACAGTGTATTTTTTTTAGCCCAGTCAAACTCTGCCCAAATATGGGATTTTCTGGGAGATTGAGTGAACCTGTGCATACAGGTTAAACACAGTCTAAAGATTGGATGGGGTCCTGTGTCCAAGCTGTGCTGGGGGGGATGCAGAAGCATCCTTTTTGTTGCTGATTCTGGAGGCTGCTCTGACAGACCAATGTGGATACAGTCCGAGAGACTTTTTAGCTCAGCTGGGAGGTGGCTCAGGCACAGTTTGATGTGCTCCTGCCTTGTTTCAAGGGTGGCACCTCAACCATCAGGATGCTGTGTGAAAGGGGAGTTGCCTTTGCTGCAAAGTTTTCCTTCTGTGGACAGCCGAGGCTGTGGCTGTGTGAAGCAGGCTAATAGCCTTATTGCCTTTTCTTCTCAGATTGTCTGGCTGATTAATGGGAAGAAGTTAAACATCAGCACCGTTTTCTCTACTTGTGTCTCCGACCTGAGAGAAGGTTTAAATGTCCAAAAGCTCATCTGTCTTTTCCAGCTATAGCAGTTGGAAAAACAATTCTTCTGTCTCACATATTAGGGATAAAGCAGCTGTCCTAGTTGGGCTCAATGCTCCCCCAGGAAGAATATGACTGCTCTGTGCTCCTCTGATGGCTCTGAACATGGGGCAGCATGCATTTCTCCAGGATGAGGCCAGATATAGCTGGCTGCGCTGCTCTGGGCTGTGTCTCACAGCCATCGCCTTGGCTGTGAGCGCGGCATTGGCAGGCGGTAGGGACACCAGGGCATGGAAGGAAGCAGTAGGGGAAAGAGGCTGTAGCACAAGGCATGCATTTTCTTTTCTAATTTGGGATTTGAACTGTGTGTGGCACATGCAGGTGGGATTTGAATGCTTTTTGATGACTTTACAAAAGGACTCCACTGTTGCCAGATTTCACAACCTGGAGAGAGAAGGAAATAAGCCAAACTGCTTAGCTCCAAACTCTAAAGGCCAGTCCTTGAAATGACATCAAGCGTATTGCTTCAGAGATGCTCTCGGGGTTTGGAAGAGGCTGGAGAAGTGCCATGAAACAGAGGAAGACATCTATAGGGGAAACAAATAGACAGACAGGGCCATTTTGTATACCAGCTGCTGCTAAGACTGACAGACATGGCTTAGCCATATTTTGCTCTCAGGTGGAGAGCACTTGGGTGTTTTCCACACACGTTCACCTCTGCCGTTTATCTCAGAGGGAAGTGCTTTGTCTCAGTTCACATGCAACCCAGCGAACACCATTCCTTACTGATCTCACTCACAGATGCTCTTTTGAGGGCTTATGGATAAACTGACGTGCGTCTCACTGGAACATGTTGAGACCTGGGCTTGGAGCACCAGTCTCTGATGTGTTAGGTTTGCTGTAACTTCCTTTAAAGAAGGAGGACCCAGGCTGGGGCTGGAGACATTGAAATACCAAGAAAGTGTTAGGTCCCAGAGCACTCCTGCCACTCTGCTCCTGTGAGGTGGGTTGCTTCCCAAGCAGGGAGATTCGCAGATGGAGGTCACTTGGTTCCTTCCCTGAAAAAACATGCTGTTCCCCTGCTTTACTCTTTGGACTCTGGAGGTCTCTGCTAGCAGCAGAGCTTGCAGTGAATTAAGGACAAGGAGCCCAGGAAGGGTTCCCTGTTCTCCTGGGATTCCCCATATGCAGATCCATAGGAGTGCACCGAAGGCAGTGCTTTCCTGTGCAGGCTGTCCAGACTTTGGGCAGCCCTGGCAGCCGACAGCTTTGTCCAAGTGCTCTGCATCCGGTGGTGCCCAGAGGGTGGGCAACAAAAAGACAGGTGTGATGGAGAATCCAGCCTGTAGCAGCCCTAACTCCCTGTTGAGCCTGCCTGCTTTTCCCTGGCAGCCCGGAGGATCTGTGGGGAGTAGTGGAGCATGCAGGTGAATTCGCGTCAGGGTGAAACAGCGAGACGGGGAGCGCAGTGGCTGTGAAGCCCTTGGCTCTGTGTTTCCCTGCCATGGGGGCAGAGGGGCTCTGGGGAGCAGAGGGTGCAGGACGAGTCCCCAACACCCAGCCCCAGGTGCATTGCCCTGGAGGAGCCTGGGGCACGGCTGGGACCTACTGTGTCCTTGTCTCTGCTGAGGGAAATGCTTTTTCCCCATCAGGCATATGTTTGGCATACGAAGGCAGCAGGTATGCCAGCTGAGGTAAGACCCACTCCGTGAACTGTCTGCATTGAGGCAACACTCCTTCCAACTCCAAATGTGCTCAACGGGAGACCTGACTTTTAAATTAGCAAGAACAATTTTTTATGACTTCTCTTGCAGTCCCTGAGTGGCTGCCAACCCTGCAAGCAGCAGGGACCCAAAGCTGCCATTTGAAAGCCCCGACTACAGGGGACTGGCAACAGAAACGCTATGGATGAGCTGCTTGGAGAAGCCCTCAGAGCCATTCAATTCAGAGACTGATATTAGTTAATTTTTGCCTCCCCTTGCCGTTTATTATTAGAAACCTGGAAGCAGACACCTCACCTCTTTGAAACATCTCCTGGCTCTCCCCCTCCAGTCTCCATCTCCTGTCACCAGCATCCCAGGCACCTCCAGGGAAACGACCAGAAAAGCTGTGCGTGGCAGATCCACAGGCCTTGGCAAGACAGCAGACACCAGGAGCTGGTAGTGATTCGGTTCAGGGGATAACATCCCAAACAGTAGCACTCCAGGAACACAGATGTGGGCAATACCTGCTATGAAAGCAAAATTTACTCAGCAGGATGGTAGTTGCAGTTCACGAGGAGCCAACACCTCATTAATTTTCTGCTGTGTGGAAAATAAAGCTGTTAATGATGTTTAGTCCTTCTTTTGCACCTTCCCTTTGAGGAGCTTGAAAGCATTTTGCAGACACTAATTAGTAACCGGTTGCAGCTCCTTGGGAAACACAGCAAAAAAATAATCGGTCTTTCATACCTGGGGAAACTGAGGCACAAGGTCAATGCATTTCTTACATGATGCCAGGAGAGCATGAAGCAGCATGTGAATAGGTTGGAGGCACTGGGGGGGAAAACAACCAGCCCTGTTTGCTCAGAGCAGGCTAAGGTGGGAACACAGGCAGCACAGCCATCTGCAGACATCTCCTGAGACAACTGTCCCAGAGTTTGTAGGAGCAGCTTGTGGGACTGTAGGAAATCCTGACCCTTGCCGTCTGCCTCTTTCAGCCTGAACTGCAGTAGCTTTGGCTGCCCTTCTCTGGCAGAAGGCTGGAAGCAGAGATGAGTAAAACTGTTTTGTCTGTTGAAAAACAGGCTGAACTGAGTACCTGCCAGAATGCTTTGAAAGCTCCTCTGCTGAGGGTCAGAGTAGGAAAGAGGAGTGAGGAAGACCAGAAAACCCCCTGTCACTGGGTGGCTGGTGCCTCTCTAGAAGTAGCTTGTGCAAGCTTTTCTCTTCTCACTGCAAGCTTAGGACTTACCAACATGCCTCTATTTGGTGCGCTGCAAACCCAGCACACTCAACAGCAGACAAATACCTTGTCCTACCCAGCAAAGACACCAAATAGAGGGCTTTTAATTGCAGAGTACTGGGAGCAGGGATATGCTCTCCAGGTGATCAGGTGCTGGTCTTCAGGTGAGTCTGGGTGTGTCTGAGGTAGGTTTGACTCCCTGCTCATGCTTCAGCCTGGCTGTGAGAGGGACACATGGATGGGAGGCAGGCAATGACTCTTTTGTGGCCACTGTGGAGGTTGCTCTTTCAGAGCTTTACAAGCACAGATGGTGATTCGTAGGCCAGACAAACCAGTAGCTCATCCTGCAAGCATAAAACAAGCCATAGGACTTCCTGCTGGTCCCCTGTATTGTGCCCAGCTGCAGGGATAGTCACACACATTAGCCAGAAAGACCGCTCCCTCTGCTCCTCTCTGCTGAGCTCTGTTCCTCTCTGCTGGCTGGGAGGATTTGTCTCTCCTGCGAAATGTTCCTGGCATTTGATTCTTGGCTTCCTCACCTCCACAGTGACAGGCACAGTGTTTCCCACCTGCCCTTTTGCTGAGCACTGCTTCTGCAGGGTCTGTTCTCCAGGGGCTCTGCTCAAGTAGTTGCCCTGAGACTTAGTGTAAGCCCTGCTGTGAAGGACAGTGGGGTTTTAGTCAGAGGAGGGAGACAGGAAGTTATTTGCTTTACCTTTTTCCAGTCTTGTCTAAGTTCAGTACAGGAAACCTTTCATGCAAGGAAAAGGCTAATTGTCCTCTGCTTTATTCAAGTGAGAAAAGATTCAGGTCTTCTAGCTTCTCTTGAAATAGTCTATTTTCTATTTAGCAAAATCTTTGTCAGCTAATGTTATTAAGGTCTGGTGAATGCATGGCAGCTTCTGTGTGAAATGAATTTGGCAAGCTCATTTCACATCCTAAGGTGTAGGTATAGGTGTCAGAGACCAGGAGCTTGTCTCTTCCCTCGCTGTGGCCAGCAAAGAATCCAGCAGCCTTTGGGATCTTGGGCCTTAAGAATGGCCACCAGATCCATTGCAAGGCAAGGCAGAGGGAGGGAAACAGCAATGCTGTTCCCTAGCTTCTCTAGGGACAAATGGCAAGTTTTCTGGAGGTTTCAGCCGGCCGCCTTTGTCTGGGGCTACACAAGAAAGCCCAGGAAGAGACATTTCAAGGCCTGACAGGCTCAGTCTGTAGGCAGTGCAACACTACCATGCCTTTGCTACCTGCTTTAGTAAGGTTGACTGACTAAGGGTTAACTGCTGCTGAAAAGCCTCCCCCAGGTAGCTCTTACCCTAATGTAGCAACAGCATGGCTGTGGAATCCTGTGATCCATTAGAGCCTTATCTGGAGTTCTTTATTCATTTTCTAAAATCCCTTTAATTCATGTCTTCCCAGAAGACGATCAGCCCTCTTCTGACTTCATCCTACTAAGCCCTGTATATAATCACCTATAGTAATACACAAAAATGGCACTGATACCTTGCTGCTTGAATTATAAAAAACCCCACTTTATCCTCTGTAGGAAGAATATTTTTATCTCTTTCTTCCTTTTTCTTTAGACAGATTAATAATTTCCTGGGTTTATCCCAACCCTCATGGGTGTTGGACTATTCCCATGCCTGTTATATACTGTTCTTTGAGGCTAAGTTCAGCATCTCTTCCAATATTTTAATAGCATTCCATCACAAGCAGTTGGTTTTTTATTTGCTTTGCCTTCTGCTCTTAGTTCCTTCCTTTTTTTTATTTTCCCCCTCTAGTATCACATAGGTTTGATTTGTGGGTGACCCTGTGATGTGACTTAGTGTACCCCTCAGCAATACCTGGGAGCAAGGGCTACTGGGTGCAGTTGTGCTTGGTGCGTGAGAGAGACCAAGCCTCTGCCACTTGCCTGGACCTGCAAAGATGAGTTGATTGGTACCTCACCTGGAAGCACCTGGCCCCACAGAGACCCACATTAGGTGCTTCGGCTTTCTGATGGGGAGAGCGAAGGTCACAGCTAACCCAGCCTTCCTCTGGGACTTGTCCGTCCACTTCAGCCTCTGCAGTCCTCTCCTGCGAGCAGGAAGCAGTGCCCAAAACACAGCTTCTTCTCAGTCTGTCTTCCACTTCTCACTTGTCCAATGCAAGAACCAGGAGCTCATCAAGCTATCCTGACAGCTAGCAGGTTCAAAAGAGGAAACATCTGTTCGTCATACATCATGTAGCTAAGCGGTAGAAGTCCTTGCCATGGGGTGCAGTGTGTGCTTAAACTTTACTTATGCTCAAGGAGAAGCTGGATAGGTTCATAGAGAAAGAATCCAAATTAGTTTACTAAATATACAGAAACCAAGGTAATTGACTAGATGGGCTTTGGTGTGACCGAGACAGCCTCAGGGTATCTCTTACACTCCTCACCCCATGGGGGAAACGGGTTCAACTTCCAGTGGTGTGCTTAGGGGGTTCAAGCCCCAGCCACCAAGCTGAACACCAGAGCTGGTGGCAATAGGTCATTCTCCAGTCCTTCTTCAAGGGCACAGGTAGATGCCACACTTGGGCTTGCCATGCTTTGGCTGTGCCTGTTACCTGCTGAGCTGAGCTCCGGCATTGCAGGGAAGGCAGCAGCACCATTTCCCCCGGCTGCGCTTTTCACGGTGGCTGGCTCTGGCAGCACGCTCTGAAAAGGCTTAGCAGGGGGAAGGAGGCAGGTGGAGAGTTGCCTGGTTGATGTATCGCAATGCTGTTAGCTGCTCACGGAGCAATAATTGTAGCTTATAGGCTCTGCAGGGATGTTTTAAGGATCTGCATTTTGTGCTCACACATGCTGCTTAATTCACGTTAATTTTTCAGTTCCAAATGGAGATGCTATTCACCCACCTGCTTCCTTGGGGTGTTGGGCTGCCTAGGTAACCTTAATGAAATGTTTTGCATTCTTGGGATGGAAGATGGTCCACAGAGGCAAGAGCTGAAATGCGATCAACCCACAGCAGCGGAAGGTGGCCTTAGTGTGAAGGTCTAGGAGATCTGTTACAGCTTTTCTCTTTGGGATAGATGGTGAACCACATCCCTGTGCCACACTCACTCCTTCTGGAAAGAAGGGATAATGTAACACATCTCATGAGGAACCATCAATGCTGATCTCAGTGAGCAGTGGTAAATGAGGCTGAGCTCTTCTGAGAGAGGGTAGATCAGAATGCAAAACGGCACAGAAGCAAGTCCAGTCACCTCTGTAAATCCATTGAAGAGTCGTGAGCACCTAAGTATTTACTCTCCAACTTCAGATAACTGAAGTTATTTTATAACTTTGGCTTTCCTGTGAAAATGCTAAAGGTATGGGTGATGTCAAGATGACTAGCTGAAAACTGGCCAACTCTTCTGTCAAGGAGGGATACTTTGGTTGGATTTGCAAGAGAGAAAGCAAAAGCCTCACCTGGCAGAAAACAGGCTGAATTCTCCTGTCCTCCAGAGACATCAAGCTTCTTAGGCCTTGGGAACCAGCAGATGGCTAAACAATGCAGAGATGGAAATGAAAAGCAATTAAAATCCCTTCTACCAGAACACTGGAATTATCATATGAGAGCGTCTCTGCTGTGTCTCAGGCTGGTATCTGTCATCTTTCTCTTCCCAACACTGAGAGCTGCAGAGAAGGAGGTGGCAGCCACTGTGGTGGGCATCCATAGGCTAGAACAGAGCATGTGCCCAGGAGACATCTCCTCTCTCCACTCCTAGTCAAGTGGCAGAGGTCCTACACTGGGCTGGGAGGAGTTAAAATCCCTTCTGGAGAGATTTTACTCTGTCAAGTGTAACGGTGGGTATTTTCATTATTCATGTCAATAGCTTTTCCTGTTCTGAATGCTGCTAAGCCTCTGTCCTCGGTAAAATCCCATGGCAGTGAACTTCACAGGTTAATTATTCATTGTGTAAAAATAGTCTCTCCTTTTATCAGTTCAAAATGCATCGCCTTTCACCCTAATTGCATGTCCTCTGTTCTAGTATTATTGGGCAGTCTATATGAGTGAATGATTTACTTCTGCCTGTCCAGTGTTATTTTGTACCTATTTTTTCAATCCCTTGTATTCATCTTCTTTCTGTATTACCCTGCCTCAATCTCCGCATCTCTCCCCATTCAGAAGGCTCTACTGGCTTCTAATAGTTTTCGCTATGCTTTCTGTTCCTACAGTGTCATTTTGGAGGCAGAGCTGCCATAGTCAAACTAAGAAGATGGGACTCACCCCTGTGTGTCCCAGGCTTCAGTCCCATAGAATCAAATAGGGCTGCACTTGGGTGACACGATGACAAAGCAGGGACAGGCCATTATCAGGCTTTTGTTCTTTGTATCTCATCATTTATGCACCCAGATTCTTCATTGACCTTGGTGACACAGCCAAGATGGCATTGGCCTTATGGACAACCTTTGGGGTACCACATCTGGCAAGGAAAGGTGTGCTTCCTATCAGCATTGCTTGCTGTGCCCCACTCGCATCTGTCTTTAGAATCCTGCATCATCATGGCTGTGGTCCCCCATCACAAGGCAGGAGGCAGCTCCAAAATGAAGTCAGCTTCAAAGTCATGTTGCTGTAAAGACTTTCTTGTTGTTGTTGAGTTTCCTTTTATCTGTGTTTTTAAAATGCTTAGCAAATGCAGCTTCCAGCTTTCTTTTCCATAGTCATGTGGTTTGAAAATCTGTAGGGAGAAGGCAAACTGAGATGCTCAGGAAATAGTGTGCCTCCAGGAAGTGAGGATTTGACTCTCCCTTTTCCTATCCATTACACAGTATAAGATTTACAGAAGAAAGGCAAAGACTGATAACACAGGCTCAACTGGCTTTCCACAGTTTCCTCCAGGACTGATGAACACAGACACTTTTGTGTGACCTGAAGAGGTGGCAGAGGTACTCTTGTAATAGAGTTACACGAAGAGAGGAGGTGATTGCTAAAGTCTTCTTGCCTCTGTGATCACTTGTTAATGCTATTACCCAATAGGTGCTGCTGCATTTGAAATCCCTCACCAGATTGACAACTGATTGTGTTTTAGCAGTTCTTTGAACCTGTTTATGATCTTCAATAGCTACTTACATCTTACTTTTGACTGCTTTGCTTTCAAATGGTGCTAGTCATTGCGAGGAGTGTGGATGGAGGCTTTTTGAAAATCCAAACAAACCACCTCACTTTTCCTTTATCTGCTGTTTTGCTGACATGCACAAAGCATCCTAGTAGATGTGTGAGGCATGAATACTTTTGCTGAAGCAGTGTTGGTTTGTTCCTGTTATATCACCACTGTCATCTAGATGTTTTATTCTTTGCGCTTTAATTATCTTTTCAGCTAATTTGCCTAGTTCAGAGTAAGGCTCATTGGTCTGTAATTCCCAGGATCACCACTAATGCCAATTTTAAAGATAGATATGCTTTTACTGCCCTCTATTCCTCCTTCAATACAGTAGCTTATTTTAATGAAATATCATAAGCATTAGAAGACCTGGATAAACCATTGAGGCTCTATGCCTTCCTGATCTGTGGATGCATTAGGTTGTTTTTGCACCTACTCTCTCAGACTCTCAATTGTTTGCAATCCCTTTTGCATTTTGCCTGAAAAGAGTGATCCTGGTATAGCCTCATCCTCTTACTCCCTGCGTGCTGAGAGGGATGCTGAGGAGAGATTACCTTCTTTCCCTGCAGTGTCTTTCCTTACTCTAGCAGTCGCATTCAGTCCCTTGCAGTTGACTTGCTGCAATGCTTCCTGCTCCTGGCGATGCCTTAAACAGAGATTTCTCAGCTGTTTTGATCCATGGACCACCAGTTGTGGTCCCTCAGTGGTGGTACAGATCAGTACTCAGCAGATGTAAGGCCTCCTTACTCCTCTTTACATCCCCAGGGAGGACACGAAGGCTGTGGAGGGAAACTGCCTTATTGCCAAGTTCATTTCCTCAAAGCTGAGTCTCTGCTATCGTTTTTGTGGTGCTCTGTGGGGCTTTTGGGGCCAGTGTTTCCCCAGGTCAGCTCCCACAGGGCAGCAGAACTGCTGCAGGCTGGTGCCTAGGCAGGACCTGCATTTCAGACAGTGGGAGCGAAGGAAAGATAAACGGCATCAAATCAGTTTCTGGGTCTGCAGACAGTTGATGTCTTGTTTCTTGCTTCCTTCAGTAGTGCTGAGATCTCACGAGGTGAGGAGAAGAGCCCCAGAGAAGAAAAGGTCTTCAGGGTTTGAAGGCTGCAGGGTTTGGTGGCTGACTCAAGTGGAGGGCTGAAGGGCTTGCTGGAGGTCCAAGCCAGGAGAAATGCTGTGCTGTGAATTCTGAGGGGGTAAGACAGAAGTCTTTCATGTTGGAGGCATGAGATGGTCCATGTTACCTCCAAGCCCAGGTGCAGGAGGCTGAAGAACCTTTGTGGGCTACATCAGGGGCTAGCACAAGAGACTTTTGTTGTCCAGCTTCCCTCAGCACCCCAAAGAGAGTGACACACGTGCCGAGGGCCTTACAAATGACCTTATGGGTGAATAAAGCCTGGGACAGATCTCAGTAAAACTGAATCCTGTATGAGGCATAAGAGGAAACAGGTGCGTTGCCTTTTTCTTCACCTCCTCCCATGCTGAACTGCTCTTTTCAACTAGGATTGATTTATCTACATAAGAATGACATTTAAGGGCAATCTGTTCACATTTGGTACATAGCAATTTATAATCCATATCTGCACCTTGTTTAATCCTGCTGCTCTAAAGCAAGTCTCTTTATCATCAGCTGGAAGGCTCAGTAAGTGAAATGATACATCTTTGCTCATTAAAAACACAACTCCCCTTCCCTGTGATGAGTATGTAGCGTAAAACATTTTAGCATCCCATTTGCTTTTCATTTTCTCATGCTCACTATCTGTCAAATGAGTCTTTTTCCTCTTAATATACTGATTTTGTATGTGTATGCGTCTGCCTTTCAACAGCCTTCTCCATTCCTGTAGGCTGCTAAATCAGAAATCCAATGGTGGTTTCTAAACAGCGACTCAGATGACCCCCAGCTGAATTTTCTCCTACTTTTTCCTGGTAATGTCACACCTGGGGACTTTAATATATGTGTCTAAGACCTCTTAGTATGACATTTAAACATATACTCTCTCTCGTTGGCACAAGAACTGTGGTGGCTAATCACACATCTAAATCACACCATGGTCATCAGCAGTGTCATAGCTGCCTACCTCTGTGTTCAAACCTGTCTGGATATGGGGCAAACATGGTTTGATACTATCGTCTGCAGCGCTCCACGGGGGGTAACCAGCTCATCCAGCTGGTTAGGGGTGGGATGGAGAAGGCACCGCATGTTTGGTGCTAACCAAGGCCTCAGCACTCACACTTCAGCCAGCAGAGATGGAGTCAAGGCTGCCAGCACAGTCTGGAGGGCAGTGCACCTCCCCAGAGGGAAAAGCCAAGCAGCGAGCCTTGCAGCTTTGCCGACTGCATTGGCAAGTGTGGGATTTAGTTGCCGAAATACAGGTGCCTCGTGATGTCTGAGAGACCTTGGGGCATCCAGGGGGTTCTCACTGGCCCCACAACCCCCGAGGAGTGGCCCAGGGAGGCTGAGATTCTGCAGAGCCATCATACTAGAGTGGTAAATGGCTTAACTATGTGGGAAACATGTTACCTTGAACTCTTACGCTGGGTTCAGCCTGATTTTGAGATGCGAAAATGATTATTAACATCAAGTATTAAGTGGTCATAGTCATTGGTGTAATGACAGAAAGCATTGATATAATCTCAGGGTATGAACTCAGACAATGATATCTGAACATCTTCACCCTGCTGCATGATGTCAAATGGTTTGAATGTGGAGAAGAAAAGACTCAAAAAAATTGTAGAGAGCTGTCAAACTTAAAAATGAGAGTCCTTGTGAATGCCATTAGAAATGCCCATTTTAGTAGGCACTGAACAAGCATCAGAGTCTGTTTCGTTGCTCAACAGGACTTCTAGTACAGAGGGGGGGGGAAAGCCGTAAAATAAAGGCATGTTCTGATATCCCCAGCAGAGCGCCAGATACCTCTTTTATACCCATCCACCTAATGCCTGCACACGGTCAGTGTCCTGAGGACACATACTGATGACACAACTTCTGGAGAGCTGGATTATCACACAGATACTTTCCGGACTTTCTTTCTGTGTGTGCATAGGAAATAATCTGGCAGCAACATGTAAGAAACCTGCCTGGGTAGCTAAGGGACAAATGAGGACAGTGTGTTTAATTTTAACTGTCGATGCTACATGCTGTCCTCATTTGTTCCTCAGCCAAGCTACTAGCATGTTTTTCTCTTAATTTGATCTGCTACTCCTAACCTACTTTATTTCTAGCACAACCTTTCACCACAGCAGTTACCCATCTGCCAGCTGAACAACCTTTCTTAACGCAGGGAATAAAATAAAACATCTCCTTCTGTTCCCAAAAGCCCTAGACCAAACCTGGGGGTGATGCCTGTAGGAAAAGCAGTCCTGGTGCCACCTGGGAGAGTCTCTGAGCATCCTGCATCTGCCAGGCACGAGCCGCGAGGGCTGCTGCCTTCTCATTTCCACCCCAGTCCTTCTCAATTTGCTTTTCAGCTAGAGGCAGCTGTATTAAACTATCAACATGTTCTCCCTCTTTAGATGGCCAGCTGAGAGCATCAGGTACCAGACATCCAAGCGCTCACATCAGGGTGGAAGCCAACTTCAAAGGCTGGATGTGGTCAGTTTGGGAAGCACAGATAATTTGCATTTCCAAACTCTGAAAGACTCGCATGCAAATGACAAGCAGCTGGCTTGGAGCTTTGATACATCCTTCAAACTGTGAATAACACTCAATTAGAGATTAGCAAAGGTAGTATCTCTAGTTAATAAGGGCGATAAAAGTGCTCTGGGCACGTACATGGCTATGTCTGACCTCAGCAATATTTAAAGCTTTTGAGCAACACGTGAAGGATGGACAAATTAGCAGAGGTAAATGGGAAAGGTCGGACAATGAAACATGGGGTTTGCACTGGGCAGATCATGGCAGAGCAATCTGATATCTTTCTTTGAGATGGCAGCTGATTTTCTGGACAAAAGAGGTGTGGGAGATCTATTTATGCTTCAAACACTTTTTTGATAGGGTGCCACTGAGTGGAGCTGAAGTATTTGGGGATCAGTAGAGCTGACAATTAGGGTAAAAAACTGGCTCAAGAGGAGATGACAGCAAGAGTGTGTTTCACAAGAGTGTACTGACCAGGCTTAAGGGTCTAGCAGATTCTTAGGGATGAATCTTAGGACTGATCTAATATTTTCATTAATGGAAACACAGGTGTCCTCTGGTAGAATTTGGTATCACACAAAGGTGGGAGACATCAGCAGGACAGAAGAGGAGCAGAATATCATGCAGCAGAAATTGGGTCACTTTGAAGACTGGAATAAGAGAGAGGTAATAAGGTCTGATACTGTAAAATGAAACATCAGAAAGTCTGAGAAACTGCTTATGAAAAGCTCAGCTATAAGCTGGGGGTCCGTGTCTTTGAAACAGTCAGGAAGACAGAGATCCTGGGGGTGCTAAACATGTCATATTGGCTGGCAAAAATTATGATTGTTTTTTCATCAGTGTGTACAAATACTGGAAGGGAGGGTGCAAAGAAGGCAGAGCCAGGCTCTTTTCAGTGGTTCCCAGTGGCAGGACAAGAGGCAATGGGCACAAACTGAAACACAGGAGGTTCTTGAACATCAGGAAACACTTTTTCATTGTGAGGGCAACCAGCAGTGGCACAGGTTGCCTAGAGAGGTGCTGGAGTCTCCATCCTTGGTGGTATTCAGAAGTTGCCTGGACACAGTCCAGGGCCACCGGCTCTAGGTGGCCCTGTTTGAGCAAGGGGGTTGGACAAGATGACATCCAGGGGTCCCTTCCAACCTCAACCCTTCTATGATACTGTGTGAAAATGATACAGTCAGGAGAAAGGCAAATGCCAGTCCTCTCAAATAAGGTATTTCCTGCAAAGAATGGGAATTACTACTGCCATCAGAAGGGCTCCTTACAAATAAAAGCAGGCTGGAAAAAGGCTTTGTAAGCATCAGAAAGCAATGAGTTTCTGCAGTAATTTCTCAGCAGGTGTAACGGGGAGAAAAAGCTCCAGTGGTATTTAAGAAGGAACTTGTCAACATGTAAGAGGAATATGGTCATTTGCTTGCCAGAGGGGGCAGGGGATTGGGCTCAGATATTTCAGTTGCAAGCCTGTATTTTTGAACGGTCAAGAAGGACAAATCCACCTTTTAGGGTATTTCTCCAAATCTGAAGCTTCAGAGAGGGTCTCTTGGCATCAGCAAGTCAGTGTTATGTTTTATATTCTTTCCTTTTCTAGATCAGTATTTCCTGTTATTGGATGGTTATCTTTTCCCATAATATATCAAATATCCTTAACAGTGCTCTCTGGGAAAATGTCTCCGTTCAGCAATTTCACACCTCTGGGCAACCTGCTAAGAAATGTAGCACTTTGACAGCATGAGCAGTGAGCTAAAGCCCCCCATTCTGCACGTTGCACCAGGAAATGTTTGTATTCCCACTTGAATTTCCCTGCTCAGGCTTGGTGGCTCACACCCTTTGTGGGTCGCTCTGCTTCCACCTTTCTTTGATCTCCTGGATTTGTCAGTAGCCTGCCAGGAGGGGAGGCCGGCAGGGAGAGACGTAGAGATATGCAGGTCCCGTGTCACTTGGAGGTGACAGGATCTGGGGAGAGGAAAGTCCAGGACATGTCTGTGAGCTGACTCCAAGGTGCAGGTTCTGTTGCCCTTCCCTCTCCTTGCTGTGCCTCTCTATATGCCTGACATGGAACTTGGCATGTGCCTCCCAGTGCAAAGCCTCTGGAGCACCAGCCAGCTTGCTGGGGGACTCGGAGCATTACAGAGCCAAGGTTTCCAAGAGAGAAGTTGATTCCAGGCAGGTCTGGACATACCTGCCCCAGCCTCTGCCATGAACCCTAGGCCAGGCACTGCAGCTAAACCCTCATTGCTAGAAGTTTATAGACATAGGAGGGGGAGAGAGGAAATTAAGGTACCTTCATCCAGGCAAGAATGTGATCAGTACATCTGAGTGCCCAGCCCAGCCCTTGGGTACTGGTCAGAGTTACATCTTATTTTGGGCCAATGCAGGAGCTGTGGCATAGTTAACCACAAGCCAAAGGGAACAACAAAACACTGATGTATCTGTCAGCTGGGAAGAATAATTTCTTTTTTTTTTTCCTTTGGTACGGAGGTGTGTATTTTACTGACAGCTTCAGCTGTAAAAGAACAACGGAGAGATGTTTGTGCTGGGAGACAATGATCCATGACACGCTAGGGATCTGTGCTACTCTGCTCTCTGCGTCATAGATAACAGCAATGTCACAGTGCATCTCCCCAGCCAAACAAAAAACCCACCACAGCAGCAGCCCAAATGCTGCAGCTCAGAGTGATGATGCCATTGCACTTGCAGCTATTACTCAGAGATGCTCTCCTTTCTGTGAATATGTTGTGTGCTTTCCCGGCTGTGCTACACCGTCTGGTCAGCTGGCAAGGCAGGCTTAGAGAGGCTGAGATGTTGACTTTTGGTTCAGCTTTCTAGTGCTGCTGGGAACAGTCAGAATCTAAAAAATGAAAAAGGATCCTGTTTGCATCACTCCTGCCACTAATGGCATTTTGTGGCTATGGCCAGAGTCCTGCCTGGCCAGGCTCATGTGGTGGAACAGGGGAGCCCCCCCGCAGCCAGTGCTCAGAGCCTTCTCCAGCCTTGCCTTGCTCTGGACCCCCCCCCTCAAAGCAGGGGCCTGAAGCAGAGGGAGGCTGAGAGCTGCCAGCCCTCCCTGTGCACCACACGAGTGAAGAGGGAGCAAGCCATGAGCCTGGCAATGTCTGCTGCCCAGAAAAGGCTGGAGGAGCTTTTGACATCTTGTGTTCCTGGGCTAACTTCTTTTCCTTGACCAAGAGCTGCCAGCCACGTTTGTTGTGCCAATCCTCCAGTCAGTAAAAAGGGGATAATGAGTCCACTAGCAAATACTTTATTCACCTCCTTTACCCTCTCCCCCTCTTCCCGCCCCATTTGCAATTTGCGGAGCTCACTCCTGACTGTGTTGCTGGCTGACTTGTTCAAAGTGCTACCCTAATGCAAGCAAGGGACAGTGACAGGTAGAGAGTCACTAAGCAGATCCATCCAGTAATCTGTAGATTCCTCCTCAGCGGGCTGTAATTTAAACAGCCTTGGCTGGATTTGATCCTCCCAAGGAGCCTGTGAAGGCAGCATGGCACCCAGCTTGGAGGTGACGGGGTTATTACTCTGGTGGGGTGCTCCTGATGGAGCATGGCATGGTCTTGGCCATGTACTCAGCACTTCTCTGCAAGCTGCCTGAATTCTTGTCTGCCTAGGAAGGCAGAAGAGTTTTCAGGTGAGAAGGACTGTGGGCTTAGCCTGGGATGCTGCTGCATCTCCTAGCTTAGCCCAGAAGGGACTTAATTGGGGAGCAAAGGTTCATCCATGTGGCCCGAGGCTCACTGGTGCCCGCTAGAGCAACACCGGCAGCAGTGCCTGAGCTTCTCATGTGCAGGTGAATCATGTTTCAATGGATCAGGTCTGGAGCTTGTCTGTGCCCTCACCTAGCCCTAGCCCAAAGCCCCTCCAGGCTCGCCAACTATCCGCACTACAAACTCCAGCCTAGGCTGGGAGACTGCCCCAGCATAAGCAACAGGCTGTTACTATATGCTGGATAAATTGTGTGCAGACTGGGTCAAGCCTGGGTACAAGGGATATCCGAAGCTTGGTACCTCCCACAGGTGTTACAGGTGTTTTAAGCCTGAACTACTAGCAGCAGCGTGGACAAAAGCATGTGGATCACTGAGCCCTAAGAGACAAACCTCTTCTTGCTTTTCTCACAGCATTTAATACAGGCTGACTGAAGTGGGAGAGACCTTCCCAGTGACAGGTTATACCTTCAGGTTTCTTTCTGTCTCCCTTGGAAGAGTCCAGCACCAGCCAGTGCCAAGGACTGGTCATGCTGAGCCCATCAGTTCCTCTTTTCTCATGGAAGCAGGCTGAGCTGCTGCTTCTTAAGACTCAGGAGACTGTAGAGTGTATTTCAAGACTCATTGCACCAAAGCCTCCCTCGCTTCAGAGCTTTGATACGCAAAATATGGAAACAAATCCGAGTTTCGCCTTTTCTAATTACTGCTCAGTGCTTGAGATGTGTCTCTCACATTTCTGGCTGCCATGGGAAGGTGGTGATGTGGAAAGCTGATGTATATTAAAAGAGCGCCGATTTGGCTCCCTGTTGCTACTGGCTCTGCTTCTCTCCGTAGAGCCTGCAGTACACCCTGAATTTCTGTAGATGTTGCTGCATGCCTGCAGTCTCCCAGCAAGGCTTTTCACAGAGGGAAGCCCACAAGTCCAGGGGACTTATCTTTCCTCCCTGGGCTCCAGAAAGCAAAGATGCAGGTGTGGAGGCTGATCTCTGCTGTCTGGCAGTGAGACTTGAGGAACCAGCATGCTAGTATGGATTGGGATGGATGCTGAAAGGTCACTGTGACTAGACTTGGTAGAGGCACAAAGTTAAGAGTTTGTTGAAAATCATTTCCAAACTTGCATGCGGGGAGCGTGCCTGTGTTGCACTGCAGGTGCCACTGGGTTCCTCAGCACTAGCCCCACATCGGTGCCTGGTCTGAAAACACACCTGTTCCTAATGTCATCTTTCCATCCTGGGGAATCAAAAGGCTTGCAGGTATTGCATATCCCAGAGCATCACAGAAGTCTGAGCCTGGCCTTCCTCAGTGTTGCATGTACCTACCTTCTTGGGTTACAGGAGCCCACTAGCATGAGGTCTGGGGGTAGAGGAGATGCCTTTTATGACCTTAGGCTGCCGTGGCCTGTGCAAAGTAATCTGCGGAGTTACCAGCTGAAACTCACGGTGTGCAAGCCCACGCACTCTCTGTGACAGGTTCTGACCTGGGGATATTAGCTGAAGCCAGGTTAGAGATTGATGTGACTGCTCTTGATTGAAGGCGGGTAAGCAGGAATCAGCTGGGTCCCAGGAACCCAGACTAAATACCAGCAGATGGGAAATACTCCTTGTGACAGATGCAAGACCTTACAAGCAAGGAACCTTCAAAGATGATTACCCTGAGATGTGATCTGCGCCAGGAGCACACAGAGCGACTGGAGAGACTCTTGCATCAGTGCTCTCAGTGCCACGTATCATTGGGCTCCTCAGCCCCATGGGATGGACAGAGTGGAGGGGGGAAGAGCGAAGGGAGTGGGGTAGCAGGCTGCAGCCAGGGAGGGAGTTAGGCCGCTGCACAGCTGTTCTCCCATCCTACCACCTGCAGTGAGAAATGCATGGGATAATGGAGATGTAGGAGCCCTGCCTCCTCCTTTCTCCATGCCCCTCCCAAATAAGTCCACCTTGTTTAATTAATACAAGTCTCTAATCTGCAAACACAGGAGAAATTTCTCATGGGAGAAATTACTTACTCTGGTTTAAGAAACCAGACAAAGAAAGATGGTGATGGGTTTAAAGAAACAGCGCTGACTGAAAAACACACAGCCAGAGCTGGAACAGAGAACTGACATATTCATGTCAGACCTGACCAGGGTCTGCTGGGGCTGATCTACACTACGTGATAATCTGATCTACACTTGCTGACCAGGGAGGTCCCAGCTGACTGGAGGTTGGCAAATGTGACATGCATCCACAAGAAGGGATGGAAGGAGGACCCCGGGGAACTATAGGCCGGTCAGTCTGACGTCAGTGCCTGGGAAGGTCATGCATATGAGCCGGCAGTGTGCCCAGGTGGCCAAGAAGGCCAACAGCATCCTGGCCTGTATCAGGAATAGCGTGGTAAGCAGGACTCGGGAAGTGATCATCCCCCTGTACTCGGCACTGGTGAGACCCCACCTCGAGTACTGTGTTCAGTTTTGGGCCCCTCACTACAAGAAAGACATTGAGGTCCTGGAGCGTGTCCAGAGAAGGGCAACAAAACTGGTGAGGGGTCTGGGGGACAAGTCTTATGAGGAATGACTGAGGAAACTGGGGTTGTTTAGCCTGGAGAAGAGGAGGCTGTGGGGAGACCTTATTGCTCTCTACAATTACTTGAAAGGAGGTTGTAGAGAGACGGGGACTGACCTCTTCTCCCTAGTGACAAGTGATAGGACGAGATGAAAAGGGTTCAAGTTAAGCCAGGTGAGGTTTAGGTTGGATATTAGGAAAAAATTTTTCACTGAAAGGGTTATCTAGCATTGGAATAGGCTGCCCAGGGAGGTGGTGGATTCGCCATCCCTGGAGGTGTTTAAAAAAAGGTTAGACGTGGTACTTCGGGGTGCGGTTTAGAAGTGGTTTTGTCAGGTTAGGTTAATGGTTGGACTCGATGATCTTAAAGGTCCCTTCCAACCTTAACAATTTTATGATTCTTTGATTCTATAAGCTTGACACAAGTGTTTGGCATGTTTATAGGTATTGGTTTTTTTCAGTGCTTATGTCCTGAAATGAAGGGTACGGTGTTTTGGGAAAGCTGGCAAGTCATTGATTGTCACTGTCCTGGAGCAGGGACAGATCTGTGAGACCTGAACTGAGGCTGATGGTGTTCAGAATAATCAGAGCAAGTGCAATGGGGAGACTGTTATAAAACTATAGCCCTGTCCTAAAATGATGGTAGCCAAAGGTCTCAGCGCTAAGCAAAGTATCTGGCAAAGGTCGGGATGGAGGCCTTAGCCCTCCTAAACCTTACCTCTGTGTGTCAAGGCAGCCAAGCTTGGCTGCCAGAGGGGGAGTATCAATATGTTGAAAGGAGTGCAAATAGCTACAAGGCCAGAGGAGCTGACAGTGCCATCCACAGCAAGCAGGGCATGGAAGAAATGCACCTGTCTGGCCTCCTCCATGCAGTTGTCTCAGTCCCCTGTTCCTTGCCAGTGGCATAAGTCATGGATGTCCTGCAGTGTACAGCAGGGGACCACGGGGCTGCCAGGCTGGGCTGCCCAAGAGGAGAACCTGGCTGGTGTGATAAACTTGCCACTTCTGCTTCAACTCACATCCCAAAGCCAAGGGATTTTTGTTTGTCCTGCCTGCCCTGGGCTTGCAAGGATGTATGGCTCCCGCAGAGACCGAGGTGCAGGAGCAACCAGCAGAGCAGAGCTGATGGTGTGCACTTGAACAGTAGCTGTGGAAGAGGCACAGCAGAGCATTCATGTAGGGGTTCACATCCCATGCAGGTGTACGGGATCTGACCAAATGCCAATCCAGCTCAGCATCTAGTGGCTGGTAGTGCATGCTTGGGAAGAGTGCAAGAAGAGGACAAATGTGCAGTGCCGCTTCTCCAAAATACTCTCTCAGCTCCCAGCAATCTGCGGCTCAGAGACTGTCTGACCAGAGCTGCTTTGTTTGTCTTCCTTAACTTTGGTCCGCTGCCTTTTGAATCCATGTTGATGTTGAGCATCCCCAAGACCTTGTGGCAAGGGGTCCCACAGCTTAACAAAGCATTGCATGAAGAATGACCATTTCTTGTTTGCTTTGGACCAGCCACTTCCTACATTCATCTGATGTTCCCCCACCTAGTTCTGGTATGAGAAGAGACTGCAAATATCTCTCTGGCTTTGGCAAATGCACTGAAACCTGCCCAGACCAACCCAGACCCTAGCAAGTCTACGACAGGCTTAGGCTACATTCAGCTTGCAGGCTGTGGATTGCCCATCACTTTTAGGATTTGCAAGTTATCTGGACTTGAATGTCACGCTACAGCTTCATCTTTAGCAAAGAGGGGGAGACTTCTCCAGATATACCTGCTTCCATGAAATGCCAGGCCAGAGTCAAGGCACAAGCTGCTCAGGAGATCCTTGCTCTGCAGGCAGAACTTGAAGCAGGGCTGGGTGAGACCCCGGCTGCGCTGAACTCCTGGTATCACAGGCCCCCGCACCCTTGTAGGCTCCTTGCCCAGGTGGCACCTAGAGAGCAGATAGGATCCGTGTCTGGCTATGTCATTTTGTGGGGCTTGGATACATCCCCCCAGACTGGAGATGACGCAGAGATAAGCCCATTCTCCCTTACATATGCATTAGGGGACAGATAAGACACTTTCTGAAGGGCTGCAGGCGGGCGGGTGGAAAGTACCCGTGCCCCATTCACTGAGCAGCAGCAGTGGCTTGTCTCCCCCGGGGTCTCATGTCCTTTCAGCATTAGTCCAGTGCACAAAGGGAGGCTGCTTTGCGCGCCAGCAGGAGCTAGCCTGGCCTTTAAGCAGCACAATCATCCTTTTCACTGCTTTCAGCTGCCTCGCTCCCCTCTGCAGTCCCGTGAGGGGCTGGGAGCAGATCCTGGGGTGCTGGGAGCCCGGGGATGAGGGGCCCTTGGCTGGGACATCTGCCGCCTTGGTTATCTGAAGCAGCTCCTTTTGGATCAGCAGTTCTACTTCCTACCAAGAGCTGCAGCACTGAAACGGTGACACAGCTACTGTAGCAGGTGGGGGAGAAATCTTGGCACCATGCAAGGGCATGGTTTTCAGGTGGGTCATCGCCTCTCCTTGCCAGCGTCTCCCCGTGTCGGTACCCAGAGGGACAGTGGGTGCTCAGCAGCCCCATCAAGGCGGACGCTTTGACCTGGCCACCCCCCTGTCGGTTTGAGTGCCAAGATCTTGCATGTCTCTTTGGGACTGGTGCTCTGGTGTGCCCATTCACCCCTCAGGGACAGGGAAAGGTGACCCGGCCCCTCTCCCTGGGTGGTCTGTGAGGTGACAGCTCGTCTCAGGGCACATGGATGCTCGGGACATTGGGATATCCACCCTCTTCTTTCCTCTTCCCTGTCATGTATTTCACGGCCTCCATTCACTCTCTTCGGTCATTTATGCCCCTGCCCTGACATGTGGTTTTAGAAGTTGCCCCTTATTTTGGATAGTCCCCTGAACCACCCCTACTTCAGAGGGGTGCACCGCGGAATGAAGGAAGTGGGAGAGCAGTCATGGAAGACACAGGCACCAGCATCAGTCGGGCTGCAGGGTAAGCAGGTCTTGGGGGGAAAAGTGGTGGAATTTGATTTTTTTTTCTCTTTTAAAGAATACCTTAGGACCTCTAAATCCTGCTCAGAAATCTGCTTGGTCAAAGGGCAGCCCTGCCTCCCAGAGTCCTCTCCCTTTAGTTTCTTTGTGCTTCTGAGCAATCTGCTCCTACACATGTTAAGAAGCACTTAGCGAGTGACTAAAACAAAGCCTCAGAAAAGGAATAACCTAAGGATTTAATAAACTGCAAACAAAATTATATAAAAAAAATTTCCCAGGCAGTTGAGTTTTCAGTGATTAAGAAAATACAATTTCCTGTAATTAAATCTTAACAAGAAATGTTATTAAAAACACTCTGTCCCAGCTTTTGTAATAATTGCCCATTCCCCCAGAACAGTAAACAGAATTAGAGTCTGCAACACACACTGTAATCCATGTGTCATTTTGATCAAATTTGCCTTAATAACTTTATCTGGAGAGAAAAGTTGAATCACAGTGTCTGAAATAGAAAACCCCGCACAGCAAATGTGACATGTTGCTGCAGCTGGGGCTTGGGCAAAGGGACAGTCAGGGTGGAGGGGGTGCTGGCACCGGCTGGAGATGGGTGATGCTGGCAGGGCTGCCCTCTCCTTGCATGGGCTCCCTCCATGGCTGCTGCTGCACCTTAAGCCCCCAGGGTTAACAGACTTGGTGCTCCTCTCTGTGTCGTGGGGCAAGTACCCTGCTTGTGGCTCTACCCCTCAGCATCTCCATCCTAAATGTCTTTGACACCCCAGCTCCCACCATGGTGCCCCAAACCTCCCTTCTGGGAAGCCCTGCTCTGCAAGGGTCATTTGCCCACGTGGGTGGTTTCAGCCCCTTCCCACATTGTCTCTCATGCCTGGTGAAGCACTCCCGGTGCTCCCTTTCTCACAGTGTTCAATGGCACCACTGCCATCTGCATTTTGGGGCCAGTGCTGGGCTTTGTGCCGACACATCCCTGTTCCCAGTTCCTTGGGTCTGGCTGGCGGGGGACTCTGGCTGTGCGACTGCTGCAGCCTTGCCTGTGCTGCTCTACCCTCCTTTCCTCCGTCTGCCTGTGGCTACAGCCCGCTGTGGCGGTTCTGCCCATGCCACCTTCCAGCAGCAGCTCCCTCCTGATGGCCCTCGGCTCTTCTCCTCCTTTCAGGCTCCCCAGTACCGACTGCCCCTGGCTGCAGGCAGAAGGGAGTTTTTTCTCCCTGACAGGTTGCTCCCTCTGGCATGGCACAGGCTCTCCACCTCTCCCCACCATGGCTGCCAAGGCATTGTGCATTTCCCCTCCAACCCCCTCCAAAACCTCCTCCTGAACACCAGGGCTGGGAATAACAGGCGAGCGGAGCATGGCATGGGGAGCGCTGGCACATCCTTCCCGAGTGGCAGAGACTAACTCAGGGGCTCTGTCAGCCGGCTGACAATTTCCAGCCTAACCTGAAATCAGTCTGACAGCAACTGGGCTGCCCACTCACCTGCGGGGTAATTTTTAAAGCCAGTAATTGGCTGTCATTGCTGTTGTGTCAGGCTACACCGCTCACCCTCCGGCAAAGCCTGGGAAACGGGTGGGGAAGCTGCTTGCACAGAGGACGAGGGTTTCTCACGCGTACCAGAGCAGCCACAGATAGAGATGGGGCAGTGGCTGCGCACAGATGGGCCGGGCTGTCGTGGATGCTCCTGCTCTGCACCTTGCAGTGCTGCGGAAAAATAAGACCCCCGCTATGAATAGGTGCTGTTTGCAGCCAGTGTGAAAGGGGAAGGGATCTTGTGAGAAGCTTTGCTGCAGAGAGCTGCTGGCACATTTTTCTAGGAAGGGCAAAGAGACTTGGAAAGCAATGGTCTGGTACCAATGGGAAGGGTGTGGGCTTGGATTCGGGGTGGTCTTGCTTCAGATGCTGTTCCCAGCCACAAGAAGGGGCTGTTTTTTCTTGGAAATGTTTTTCTGATGTGCTACAGGGCTGCAGAGCCTCTGCCAGCAGTGGCAGAGCATAGCACCGAGCAAAACGGGGATTCACTACCTGCAGGGACTTCTGACATTTCAACACTTGCTTACATCCCCAGGTGGAGTTGAAATGTAGAAGATGGGGAGATTTGAGGGAAGCAGAGAAGCTTTTGAATTACTATGCCATTGTTTTTTGTCAAAGAGCAAACATCTGGACATGCTGTACAATTCCATTCAGTAGGACAATGCATTTTCTCACCCAGCTTCATTGCCTCTTTGAGCTGTAGTTTAAGAACCTGCTATCATTCTCCTCTAGTGATCCAGCTTCCCACCTAGATATACATCAACGCTTGTGCCTCCCATGAGACCCTATAACCCATGCAGGCTCTCCTCATTGTGCTGCAGGAGATACAGACCAGCCCAGGCAGAAGGGACTCAGCTTCTCAAGGAGAATCTAAAGCCTAAACTATGAACCCTGTAAGTCTCCATACTTACAAGGAAGCATGGGTTCATGCCAGAAAGGCCTAATGAACTACTTGCGCTCCATCTCCTGGCCCTGTTGGTAGGTACCTGGCTGTGAGAAGGGAACAGATGCTACCAAGATGGTGCTGGCCAGCCAGCATGGCAAACAGGAGGAAGATAGATGGTGGAATGCCCCTATGTATGTACGTATGTATGTATGTATCCATTTCTCACTCTAACCTTCCTTTTTCTACGGTTACACCAACCCATTCATCTCTCTCTAGCAGAGAAATGCCCCATTACACTGTTTGATGGTAGCATCTCCCTCTCTGAGAAGTGTTTTTGTAGTGACAATCGTCACAATATCAAGGCATCACCTGCCTACACAAGAAAAGGCTCAGAAAGTGCTTTGCACCTGTGAAATATGGTGATGAACCATTTTCTAGCTCTGAAAACCCCCAAACAAACATACAGCAGATGCTGTCTCTCTAAACAATGACTTCTTGCAGAAACTAAGTTATTGGCTGTACAGGATCCAGCAGTCCCACTACCCTGCAAAAGCCGCGCGCTCCCGCTGGACTCAGTCCTGCATTATTTCAGGGAGGTGGCAGGGCAGACTCCACAGCCCACATACTCCATAAATGCATTTTGCTGGCCAATTTCTTATCTGTCGGAGTCTAAAATGCCTGCTGCTGTCATAGTGTTTGAACAAACTGCCAAATCCTCGCTCCGTGTCACACTGCTGGCATCTGTTGCTTGTTCTGGCAATAAACCAGTTTATACTGTCATGATCCAACCCAACGGTTCTCCTGAGTCTGTGCAGGATGGCTCAGGAAGGCAGTTTCCTTTTCGTAAGGTTTTATTAAAAACAACACTGGAGAGAGGAGTTTCTGTGCTGAGATGGTGGAAGCAGTCAGGGGATTGTTTTTTTATAGCACATAGTGCAGCTGGTATTTTATGTGTGTTCTTCCTGCAGGGGATGGCCTCGATTCTTCTCTTCCTTCCGCGGGTGTAAATGAGGAGTCTTTTTAGTGGAGTTACCCTGCTGTGAAGCAGGTGTAAGCGAGAGGAAAATCAAGCCCCATCTAGAAAGAATTGGCAAAGATAAGGTCTTGGGAGCATGTCGGAGATTGCTGCTTCAGTAGGTACTTCAGGAATATTCTCTGTCAACCCAGACAGTGGGGCCGTCGGCAATAGAAACCAAGTTTAAATAAAAACTTCCTCAGCTATTCGGTGGAAAGCAAGGCTATGGCAGGGCTAGGCTTCAAATACCAGGGCAGCCTCCGTGGGAATCTGCTTACCTCTCGGGGGAGGCCTCGGTGCGACCAAGCAGCTCTGATGGGAAACCGAGGGATCCTGAGGCTGGTTTGAGTACAAAATGGCATTTGAAAACATGGAGCTCTGAACCTTCCAGCAAAGGAGAAATTATTTTGAAAGAAACAGTGTCATGAGTGAATCAGACAAGCTGCTTTGAAACTAAGCTTCTCGTTCCATCTCAGCACCTGAAATCTGCTGGGGATTGAGTTGTTTCAACTCTTTCCATGTCCACAGCCGCGTTTTTAGCTGTAAACCCTCAAGGACATGGATGGGTGTTGCAGACCCTTTTCTGGAAGTTGGGGTCCAGGGGTTTGGGCAAAGTTTGTTTGAATCAAAGTCAGCGTGTGGTCCTTCCAGCTATTACCTGTTAGAAGTCTAGCTCAGGGGGATGAGATACTCCTGGTATTTCACGTTATGCCTCCATCTTTTGGAAGTCTGGCCTTATTGCCCTCTGGGAAGAGAAGTGATTGGAAGCCCATCTAGCTCCAGCCACTGGAGTATGGGGGTTTATCTGAGCAAGGGAGAAGGCATACAGCTGGGCCACCGGCAGTGCTCCAAGAAACCCCGGATGGGTTATGAAATCTTGAAAGATAACATTGTGGCCTCTGGTAGCATCTGCAAGGAAGGCAGCTTCTACGCCTTGTCCACACTGCGCCTTTGCTGGAGGAGCCTAATGCTCACCTGCTGCCCTGGGCTACGACTGCCAGCACCCCCTGCTGTTATTAAATAGGACAGTGACCTTTTAGAGACCGATCCTAAAATCTTGCCCATCTAGTGAACCCAGTCTTGGAGACCCATCTCTAGGAGACGTAAGACAGACCAGAGCTATGTTGATACAAAGTGGTAGCATCGGAGGCGTTCATCCATCAGGAGACTGTCACACTCATTTCTGCGCTGAGGTGCACAGCAGGGTACAGGCTTCTCACCTCACCTCTTTCCCCTGGCCCCACAAACAGCCAGCCAGTGCCCGAGTTCACTTGCCTTGTTCCTTACCTCCAAACTCCAGCATCCATCGCTCCTCCTTCTTCTAGGGGACACAGTCCCCTTTCTCCTCCACCTCCTATAGGGAGATGTGCATGATGTGCTTAAAAGTAGAAGGCTGGAAGGAAAGGTGGCTTTTCTGTAGTAGCAGATACAAACAATAAAACCTACAGAGATTGTGTGCCTGGCTCAGTTTCATTAAGGTTCTTAGCTTTCGGCTGATGACAGGTGTTGAGTTAAATCACTCAGGTCATGTTTTATAGTCATTAAAAAAAAACCCAAAAGAAAAGTGAGAGATCGCAAGCCATTTTCAGGAATTCCCCTCCCTTTGTGTTACTGCAAAATTTTAATTATCTCGCTCTGCACTTTGCACTGATCTTTGGACGTTAAAACTGAGACTTTAAGCTAAGGATCGTGCTCTAATTTGGAATAGCTGTTGCATAGTAATACAGCTCCCGTGGCACTTTTTGCAAACCTTGAATTCTCCTTCTACTCCTGCACTGGCTGTAGGGGCAGCAGAGCTCTCTGCTTTGGCTGTGGCTCTTTTGAACACCATTCATTGGATCCTTCCCTGTCCTAGGAGGCCATGCAATCAAAGTGACATTCTTCAAAGTCAGCATGCCCTGCAGATGCATGCATGCAATTAGTAACCTTCCTCCTACCCTCCTGAATTTTTGGTATCAACCCTTCCTTCCCTTTGAAAATGACTCAAGAATGGTCCCCTTGTGGCCTTTATCATCCATCAGGGGCCTAGAGATCCTAAGAGCCAGAAGGAATGTGAAAATAGCTGTTTTTCTCTAAGTGGGCCCAAAGCAGTGAAGGTCTGTGGCACTTTGAAGCTGAGGAACTCCTCACCAGAGGATGTTAAGCTGCCAAAATTTATATGGGTCCAACAGAGAGACTGGACCCAGAGGAAGCTCCCAGCGTGTACCTGTGCTCATCCCCGGCCCTGACACCTCTTCTTTCTGGCCGATGGCTGGGCTGGGCTGGTGCACAGCCTGCAGACACACAAAACTGATGCGTGCACGCATGTCCTGCTTCTCTGCCCATCTGGGGGCAAGTATGTTCCTGCAGAGGGATGAGGAGAGCAGGCAGGTGCATGAATATATAAAGTGGCTGCAGGTCAATGTTGCAGCACTTGTTTTCTGGAAGCCACAGACAGCCTTTAAAGCACAAATGTGCCTGTCTTCTTCCGTTCATTTGAATTTTGCCTGGCTTCTTTCTGAAGGCTTTAAAAGGGCTCTAAGTTTGTACTGTGTTATGCATGTTCAATAATGCATTTCCTGCTCACAATGTTTAAATTGTTATCTTCATTGTTATTTATTAAAACATCTCCAAGAATGTCTGGACATTCATGGCTCTGCATCTCAAGTGATTCATTAAAACACCCACTTTCCCTGTCAGAAACTCCTCTCTTGCGTTATATTCTGATCTCCACCACTGAGTGGGTGAGAGGTAAGGTGGGATAAAATCTTTATCCCATTGCACATCCACAGGGCAGGGGTATCTGTGCAGTCTCTTGCGGATGGGTGTGAGCGTATACTGTCAGTTCTCCCCTCTTGGTTACACCTGAGCCAGCTCTCCCCTAGTGTTAACCCCTGGTCGCAGGGCACTGAGTGTCAGGTCTCCTGCCCCTGTCTCCTCGGCATGGATTAGAAATTGTCACACCTTGATAAACCAGCTACATGGCTTTTGGATTAGAGCTGGCTGGTGCTGAGCTCAGAAGATGGGCAGGCAAAGCTGGCAGGCAGTGTCTGCACTGATACCTGCAATAATCATGATGGAAAGCTCATATAAAAGCAAAGATAGTATTTGCAAACCCACAGAAAGCGTGCTGTCTTCACTCAGCAATCCCCTCCGTTTACCACTTGTGAGATTGCATCTGGAATACCAGGTCCAGTTTGGAGCTCCCTAGAAAGAGATACCAACAAACTGGAATGAGCCAAGAGGAGGGACACTGAGATGTTCAGAGGCTGGAGCACCTGACATGTGAGAAGAGTCTGGAGAAGCAGGGAGCTGTTTGCTATCTTCAGCTATCAAAAGAGCTATTGCAAATAGGATGGAGCCAAGTTGTTCTCAGAGATGCACAGCAAAGGACAAAGGGCAGAAATTGCTCAGACCAGGCATAAGGGAAAAAAAAGATCATCCCCATGAGAGCAGGAACAGGTGCCCAGAGAGTCTGTGGGGTCTGCACCCTGGAGATATCCACACAAGACTGGATTGCATGACTTCCAGAGGTGTCCACCCTGAATTCTTACCTGGTTATAGCTGTCTTGACTCTGTTGTGGAGGGAACATTTCATAACCAGCCCTTCTCATAGCAGTCCCTGTCTTGATCTCCAGACAGAGCTTGCTCTTCAAGCTGTACCTTTTGCCTCCTGCCACCCTTACACAAAATACAAACGGTCAAGGAAGACATTGCTTGCTTCCTAGTGCCAAGATTTGCTGGCAGGCTTCCCTGCCTAAATTTTGGTCTCCCAAATGCAGACTCCAGCTTGTTCTGCAGGTAAGACCTCCCTGACCCCAGCCAGGTGTCTCAAAAGGAGCTTTGTAGGTCTGGGATTCAGGTTACGGTGTTCCCCAAAATCTCTGGAGGAACGACAGTGCCACCAGATTTTCGCTTGTTCCCTCTATCCTCCAATTCAAGAGCTAGCAGCACCAAATAAAGCTAGCGGGAGCTGGGCTTGAAAGAAGCAAAGAGAAGCATCTCTTCCCAAAAGAGGTAATTACTCTGCCTCACTCTTTGCTGCAGGATGTTATGCTAAAGTTTCTTAAGCCCAAAAGAGGAAACCCACAGGTAGTTACTAAGCATGAAGAAACTGCCTGTTTCAGGAAGTCCCTGTGTTGAAAATGAGTGGAGAGGAAGGGGATTAAGAGCAAGTTTTGTATATGTCTGCCCTGTTCTGCTGTGGGACAGGACCCTGGGATCCTGTGGGATCCTGTACAGGTGTTCTTATGGCGGGAATGGCATCTTCCTCATCACAGAACTCATCCCATTGCAAAACGGCTAACAAAAGACCTACCAACCGTCTTCTGTCAGGCAATTAGCTAAGACAATGAGCAGCCTGGGTTTCTGTGTTTCTTGGGAGAGGGTGCCACTTGCATTCCCAGACAGCTGTGCAGTCTCTTGCTCTTGGCTGGTTGGTAGAGATTTTTGAGGAAAGTGACATTTGACTATAGCTGTGCAAATAAGCACTGCTTTGGTTTGCTACAGGAATGGCAGCATTAAAAGAAACCCCACAACTGGGGGTCATTGTGAAATTCATTATTTTTCATTTTCCTGCCAAAATGAAAAGCAGAAAAATCATCTTGTGTTGAGTAAATGACTCGGTTTGAAAGAAAATGTTCTGCTTAGGGATCTAAAAAAACGAATCTAATGGGCTATTAGAAATCTGTAAAAATAAATGGTTATTTCAACAAGAAAATCTGAAACGGGTAATTCTGAAAATGTTGAAATGGAGCCTTTGAACTTCTCTGTTTTCTTCCTGTCAGTTGAAATAATTCACTGATTTTTGCAGTGATGCATGACTTGGCTTGGTCAACCCAAAGAATATATGTTTCAGTGTGAAACAGTGACCCTGAAAATTGAGTCTTTTTCCTGCTCAGGACCAGACCTAAAATGTACTCCTTCTCTTGCCACGCTGACTTTCAATTGCTGCAGCTGTACTGCTGTCCTTGCCACTAATCCGCTCTGCAGCACACCTCTGAGACACCACTTCCCTGGTGAAGGTCTTCTAAAAAAAGCTGTTGCGGGGTTGTCTGCCTCATTTCAACCTTCTCCTCCTCAAGGGTCTTTCTCACTTTGCTTCTGAAGTGACTGGGTGGCTATAGATATGCTTTCAGCCATCTAGCACACAGCGCTTGCCACAGTCCCTGCCTTGCTGCCTGGCATGGAAAGTGGCACTTGCAAAAAAAGCAAGAGCAGCAAGGGTTAGAAAAGCCTTATGGAGGCCCATGTTGTCTAGGAGGGATTATGGTGTGTGCCTCGCCTAGCTGGAGGCCCCAGGATCCCATGGTGCTCATGCAGACCCCCAGACTAGCTCCACATTGCCGGGCTCAGCTGCTTTAAGAGAGGACAGAGTAAATGCTGAGCATTTTTTTTTTATCTTGCAGTGCTAGGTGGCTATGATGATATGGAGCAGTGGGGTGCTGTGGATTTGGAGGTTCACTCAACAGTGGCACATTTCATGCACAGGCAAGCATGCTGGGTATGTCCATGCTGTCATGGTAGCTCAGGGCTCAGCTCCACACGCCAACTCAAACTCCCTGGTACCTGCACTGTGCACCCTGCACCTTAAACCTGCAGCCTGCCTGCGGATGGCATGGACACAGCCAGGTTGAGCCCGTGACGGGATGAAGGTGGGCCCTGCTCAGTGGGTGTGGGGAGATGAGCCAGGGCAGAGCTAGGTTTTGCATGCTCTGCTGCAGATGGATCGCGTGTCCTTGGGAAGTAATTTCCTCCATCTGTGTCTTGGCTCCGTCTCCTGTGAGCGGAGTGCGGGGAGGGTAACCTGTTTCCCTGGGGTCCGTGAGGCTGAATTCGTTAGCGTCCACATGGAGCACAGTGGTGTCGGCGGGGAAGGCTCTGGGGAGGGCAGGGTGGTGATTAGTCACTTGTAAACATCCCCCCATGCTCGCAGGAATCCGGGTGCTCACTAAACCAGGTTCCAGGCAAGCAGAAAGAGTCCCTTCTCTCAGCTGCTCTTCCTCTCAGCCCCCTCTCGCCTCCCAGAGCTGAATGCAAAATTAACACATTTATCACATGCTGTCTGAAAAAAAAGAGAGAGATCAATTTAGAACAGGCTGTATTTGCAAACATCTGAGCCTGAAATAATGCAAACAAACAGTTGCATGACAACTCCGCTGTTGCTTTTTATCTGAAGCCCTTTACTAGGGTGGAGCGTGCTGCCCCCTTGCCTTGCTTTTCTCTGGCAGGTGATGCAAAACACTTCCACACTCAAGTCTCCAGTTATACCAGCAAAAGTTTTTTAAGGGGCACCAAATAGGGTATCAGCCAATGATCTGAGAACATCACCGGCTGCCCCAGAGCCCTTGCCTGCTGCATGGTGCTTCCCACGGTGGTTTCCTCTACATGGCTGGGGTGTCCTTGGTGCTCCGATCCTCAGGAGAAGACAGTTTCTCCCACAGGGGATTCTCACTTCCAAACAGCTGGAAGGAGTTGAGTGGCTGCATTGCCAGGCTGGGAGAGACACTTTCTCTCCTGTAGGAAAAAGCAGAACTTGATTTTACCCACATTTCCTAATAATAATCAGAAAAAGTGGTGGCCCTGGAGGTGAGCACCCCACCTCTGTGAAGCACATACAGTGCAACACAATGTCGTCAAACCAGGACACACAAAAAAGCTCCTCTTCCCAAATGGCACTCCAAGTGCTTCTAGCCATACCCTCCAGAGGTCCTGGTGGGGATGAGAAGCAGCCTGAGCTGCCATGGCCCTCAGAGCTCCCAGCTGTTGCTGTCAAGAAACTCTGCTTCCCAGCATATGTTGTGTCAGGGTTTGTTTTGCTGTGGTGTGGGTCTGCCCCGTGGGGCTGAGGCCTGGTGAGGTGTCTGTAGTGGAAGAGACTCTCTGTATGGAGATCTCAGGGAATCTGAGCCTGTGCGAGGGAAGGCAATGCCTTAGGAGGGGAGGAAACCTGTGAGAGGACTTGGTGGGCTCTCTGTTAGACCCAGTTCCCTGCTGTAGCTGACCCATGCAGAGACCTGACACTGGAAGGGTGGGTTATTTGTACAGGCGAGAGTGGATGTTAAGGTGCAGAGAGCTGGGAGAGCTGTTTATTTTTAATCTATGCCAAGCCTTCAGAGCCAACCCCCTTTGCCATGCTTCTTTCTCACTTCTTCCTCTGTCCCACCTTCCCTCTTGTTGTCACTGTCACAGGCTCACAAGGATGATGGATGAAAGGCCTTAAAAGCAGCTGGTTTCACGTTTCATCATTGTCACATAACTTGCTTTCCTTTTTGCCTGAAACCGTTCCTACTGCCAGAAATGCCCTTGGCATCCCAAGGTGTGCTTTTCCCTCGTGGGCACCCAGCCAGGGACAGCCTGCTGGGGTCAGGTGCCTCTGTAGTTTTGCAGAGCTCCCGGATGCCTTGAGAGGAGGGATTCATCACAGCCCTCTGCTTCTGACAGCTGGAGATGATGGCATTGACTTTCAGTGCGGGACGAAGGGGTGATCTGAGCACGGCACGGACATCTGCATGGAGGTGACCAAACAGCTCTGATGAGAGGGGGAAGGGAGCTGGACTGGAGGATCCGGGTGGCCCAGGGAAATTTGGGAATGCCTTTGAGACCTTTGTGTGCTTGTGCAGCTCAGCCTCCTGCCAGCTGTGTGCTAGGCAGCTCTGCTCTGCTCATGGGGAGGGGTGGCAGCTGTGTTTCTGGTGCAGCAGGCAGAAAGGTGACTCCTTTGCAGGTTGGCATTGGGTGTCTTGGGTCCCCTGTGGCACCAAAGAGGCTGTCATGGACAGCGGCACCCTTGACGTAGGGGGCAGAGGAAAACGAGTCCTACAGGCACCGCACCACTGGAACCACTAATGCCCATGGATAACCACACGACATCTCCCTGTCACCTCTGTGTGCACAGGCATGGCCAGATCTTGCCCTGTGTCTCTCTACACTGGCAGGCTTAGGTCCAAACCATGCCTCCCAGACAAGCCCTGATCCTCAGGAGGGATCTGGGCAGGGACTAGTTAGAAAATATTTCCACTGTTGCTTCTCAGGTTTCCTCTGCTTGCAGTGCAAGCAGGTGAAGAGCTGGGTTGCAACCCCCCTCGCAGACAGCTGTGATTGAATGCCTAAGGAGGGGAGGGGAGGGGAAGGAGGAGAAGAAAAGAAATGATTGAATAAAAAAACCCCTAAAGTAAAATAAGAATCAGTGTGAAGCAAGAAGAGACATTGCAAATCAAATCCTGCAAAAGGAGGCAGAGAGCAAACACTTCAGCCAGGTCTGAGCCACCACCAGTTATTTATTCAGATAACATATTATTAGTGAGGAGAGAGACTCACATCTGATATATATCTCCCAGTCCCAGAGAAATATGAAAAGGCAGCTGGCTCTGCTCCTATCAGAACCATTCCAGATGTTTTCAGCTGGTGTCAGACATGCTGCTTGGCATGACAAAGCAAAGGGGGGAAAAAAAAAGAGAGAAAGACGGGAAAAGAAATGTCATCATCTTATTTTTAAAACACAAAAGGAAAAAAAAAATCATTGCTTCCCATATTAAATGTTTCCCCTGGCAGGCCACTGTGTAGTTGTCATTAATAGCTGAAACAGCGAGAGAGATAGCAGAACACAGGGCTCCTATTTACCATTGTTAATCAAGCACTAATTGGTAGTTTAGACATTCTTAAATTATTGTGGGGAACATTTCAAAAGTGTCAGGAGCCCAAGATCCATTCTCAGAAGTGCCTCCCAAATCCAATTTCAACCTCTGAGTCATTTAGATGCTTTTGAAAATTTTTACCTGAACGGTCACAACTGAGATTGGAGCATAAATTTTGGTGCCAGGCGCTGCAGCATGGAGCAGCGGCCGTGCCCCAAAGGATTTGATGAACGTGACAGAAGGTGCAGGAGGAAACGCAGTCACCCTGTTCTACAGCTGGGGGATGAAGTTATGCTGGGATTAAGGGTGGCACCTATATCGCTTTATTAGATAATTCTGGAAACAACCCAGGCTGGTGTGTGTCCACACACGACCTGTGAGCGTGCCACCCCACCAGCCATTGCAGCGTGGCTCTTGGGTGGCGCTTGCTGATGCCCGCTGGCACCTCCAGGCTCCTGCCAGGCCGCAGCCACTCATTTTGTGTTTTGGTGATTAACCAGCCCTGCTGTGAACCAGTGGGGGCTCTCAGGTGATGAGCAGGGAAGGCGTTGAGTGAGGTCATGCCTTACCTGCAGAGATCAGCTAGTCTGTGGTTAACACTGTCTGCAGGGAGGGGAAGCTGGAAGCTCTTGCAAGACCGTGCTTTCTGCCTTTCATCTAGAGAAAGAAGGAATAAGCTGCGAAAGGAGCATCGAAGATAAACACAAGCAGTATTGAGGAGAGGCAAACATGGAGCTGGGATGCAGCCGGAGACAGTTACCATAGTTACTCCCCATCCCTGCAAGGAGGGAGGCTCAGGCAGCTGCCCAGTGCTTTGGCACGAAGAGCAGAGGCATCTCCCAGAGGCCCCGGGTGCTGCTGACAGGAGGAGGCAACTCGGAGGGGACATCAGTCTGCCTGCCCTGGGCTTATCCCTTTGGCTGTGTCGACCTGGGCAAGGAAAAGTCCCCGTCACCTGATAGCTAGCAGCCTTGAGGGTGATGGGGCACAGTCAGGCATGCAGGACCAGGGGGTTTTGCTAAGGGATGGGCAAAGCTGCAAGAGTGCAAAGAGCATCCAGAGGTTGGTTGCAGACTTAGCAGGGCTGCTTGTGGGGTAGATGTGGGCCTGGGAAGCTGAGGGGAAAATAGAACTTTCCTTAAGATTCTTGGTTTGGGATTAGGTTGGGATTTCCAGGATAATTGGCATCTCCTAGTCCAGTTGGGGAACTGAACTTAGATCTCTTTAGGGCCACTGGAAGAGATGCATGGAAGATCCCATAAACTGTTCACCCATCTTGATTATGCAGATTGTCTCTCTGCTTTTGGGGTCCCTGGTGCCAAACTTGGGCTGTGCTTTGGACCATCAATGGAATGACACAGACCACAGTTTATCTCAGTAGGAGACTGAGCCCCAGAAAAGCCAGCTGGAAACTTGAGTCATGCTACAGGGTGACTACGGAGAAAGGGCAGTAACTTTTCCCTGGCAAGAAAGGGCCTTCGGGTCACATCAGCTGATGTGCAGTGACACCTCCTTGACCACTGACTGGCTTTTCCTCTCAGGTAGAGTAACAAGGAGAGAAACATTTACATGCGACCGAGAGAAAAGCAGCCTAGAAAATGAACCAGAGGGCCCTGGAAGTTGCCCATTTAGCTCCAGCCCACCAATGGCTGCCCACAGCATGCCAGTTTGGTGTTTGTCTCCTGGTGGGCATCCCCAGCATCAGCCAGACACGCTTGCGCTGGCTGCTGGCAGTACCACCACTGCTTCCCTTGGGTGCAGGGCTTGCCTCAGACCACGATGTGCTGGGTGCCTCAGTGCAACAGGGCTGCGTTGAGCTCAAAGCCAGGAAGTTTGTGGAAAAAGAGGTCCGATGCAGGGGTGGCCAGAGAAGCTGTCAACTGGGGATGGTGCCAGGCAGCCCTGTCCCCTGGGAAGGGGGTCAGCATCGCATACAGGCTCCCAGGGCTCAGCAGCCCTCCGGAGGCTGTGGCTGAGAGCTGGGTATCGGCTGGCTGGGACTGTAACCATGGCAGCAGCAGCTTCTGCATCACAACAGGGCTTGGGGACACTAAAAAAAAAAAAAAAAAAGAAAAAAAATAAAAGGACCAAAAAAAAAAGGGAAAAAATTAGAAATTCTAATAATGATGGAAGCTTGCTGGCAGATCAGGTTTGCTGAATGCCTTTCACCCAGGCAGGGCCCACCCTGGGCACCAGCTGAAGATGTGATTTCTAGAGGAAGCCAAGCATGTGCTCTGGGAAATCAGGTCATGAGCGTTCAACTGGAGCCATGGAAGGTGCTCTGCTGGCTCCTGTGCTCCTGCAAGCTCTCATTACACTAATAGGGAGCATGGGGCAGAGACATGGGTGCCGGCACCCTTGCTGTGCGCTTAATAAAGTGCCTGAAGCTCCTCTACGTATTTTTATTAAAAAAGTGTCAGTGCCTCAGCGAAAGGCAGGGAGGGGGATGACTAAATTGCTGTTAAGCGACATGTTGAGACATGAAATCAAGCGGAGCGCTACATTTTTAAATTAGTTTTTGACAGTCCTTTCCCCAGCATCTCACCAGCCTGCAGCTCCTGGGAGGATGTGTCCCCTCCCTCTCCCGTCCCCACTGCAGCCCCCTAGCTGGGATCTGCAGTGCCAGTTTCTCCTGTTGTGGAGGTGGGACGGCCACGCTGCCTGACAGACCCTGTGGTCCTGGAGGCTTAGATACCTGGTGAGAGCTGGGGAAAGCACGGCGGGTACATCAGCACACGTGGAGGTTCCTCTGGGCTTCACCAACTCATGTGGGTGCAGAAGCTGCTCTGTGAGTGCCTGCTTCACGCTAACATGCAGCTTATGGTGGGGTGATGGATGGGCGATGGGTTATGGGCTCTCTCTGAGATTGTCTCTCCCAGGGCTTGGGTGTGATGACCATGCCAAACTCCTGCTTGGCCTGAATAAGTG
>VZSZ01002782.1:704851-768443 GCA_013398815.1 Ibidorhyncha struthersii
CAGTGGTGCTGTAAGCAGAGTGAACTGTATGTCTGAAGAGGCAGACTTGTTGATGTTGCTCAGCTCTTGCTGAAGGACAACCCCTTAACCACCCACCCCCCAGCAGAGATGAAATGAGGGGTGAGTGATTCAGCCCAAAATCCCAGGACTTGGTTTGTTTCAGCTTGTCTGGGATTTTCACGTAGCGGGTTTTGTGCGGAAAAAATGGCTTCACAAGTTAAGAGTCAGGGTTAGGAGCCTCATTAGCTACCATGGGGAAGACAGCAGTGATGGGGCGGGGGAGGGGGGGGGGAATGAAGGGAAGTTCAGAGAGAAGCTGGGGACTTGTGCAAAGCACTGGATATCTGCAGGGTCACTCTGTCCCTCCTTCCCCAGCCTGACACTCCTCAAGGGCTCTGGCGATGTCTGCGCAGGGCTTGCACGTGAAAGGTAGGGTTGTGAACGGAGGGCTGTGCTGCTCTAATGCTGTAAATGCATGTAGGGTGATGTGCTGGTGCCCAGGGTGCAGGGGGGTGCCCGCTGCTGGAGCTGCTAGCTCATGGAGGGGCAGAGAGGGGCAAGGCCACCAAAGGGAGGGAGACACTTGCAGCGGGGAGCAGCAAGTCAGCAAGGGAGGTGTCAGGAGTGAGCAAAGGCACTGGGGAAGAGCGAGAAGCCTGCACAGCTGTCCCTTGCTGCTATACAACACCTTGGGCACCCTGATGGCAGCGAGCTCTGTGTGCACGGGTAGGTGTGGGGGACGAGGTGGGGAGCGGCTTCCTGAGGGGCAGGTCTGCAGCAAAGATGTACGCCACCGCAGCAGCACCCTGGCTTCTTGCTAATCTGTCCATGTCACGTCAAAGTGGTGCTAACGTGTCCTGCCATGCTTGCATTGTCAGGGCTGATCTCGGCTGGCGTTTCCACTAGCTGCAAACAGAGGCAAGAGTGTTTCCATCACAAAGTGACAGCATGTCCTTTTCCCCGTCCTTTTGGCCTTGATACCCTGTTTGCCCTCATTCATCCTGTGTTTCTGTGTTGGGCAAGATAGTATTTTTGATCTTCACATGATCACAGAGGGCAGGAGGAGGAAAGACTGGGGATACCTAGAAAAAGCTGATGCAGACTCAGGGATATGCTTGTACATGCCCAGCTAGGAGCCAGCACGCACGTCCCTGACTCTGACGTCTCAGCATACGCATAGCTATGGTACCTCTCCTGCAGCGAGGCAGCAGGGCAACGGGCCCAAACAAGCTTCATGGCACACTCGCCTTCATCCCTGGCCAAGCAGCAATGCCTTTGAGCTTAAACTTCCTGAAAGCATCATGAGCTGAGATGCTCCTGCTCCTTGCCAGACTATCTCAAGGCTCTTGGGCTGCATTTCTGCGTGCAGGGAGCTGATACATAAAACTTAAAACCCCATCTGCACTGCATCCCTTGAAAGCTTCTTGGGTCAGAGATGTGAAAATAGTCCCCCGTGGGAAGAGAGGGAGCAGGCTGTCATCTCTGATGAGGAGTGCGCCGTGAAGAAAGGGTTTCCTGCCTGACACCCGCTTGCTTCTCCCATCCATCGCTTCTGTTATGGACTATTAAAAATTAACCAAATCATGTTCATCATTAACACACATTGCCTTTGTTCTCCAGGCTCCCAGTACCCATTTGCAGGGCTTTTGTTATGTATTTTTCAGCACTTTGTCTCTTTAATTGCTCGCTTCTCTCTGATGTGCTGGGCTGCAGTTTGCAAGTCAGCTGCAGGGAACAGAGGGGCATTTTTATTGCTGGAAGTCAGTGAAAGAAAAGGCTCCACAAGTCCCAGCTATGGCAGCCGAAGCAGGTCCTGCAGTCTCTTGTGCCTGTGATAGATGCTCCTTGCCTACCGGCGGGCAGACAGCTCTTTAATCCATTGGCGAGGAGAGGGAGGGAGTCTTTTCTGAAACTTAGGCTGCCTTTGCTCCTTTTCACCCACACACAGTCCCGCTGCTTTCCTCGCTCTCCGCTCTTGAGCGACTATAGCTGTTTTTGGCACCCCGACGTGCAGCGCAGGGCCGGGCTGTGGGTGCTGCTGTGCTGGAGGCCCTGGGCTCAGCTGCTGGCTTCACTGCGGGTGCTTGCAGTGGAAAGAGCAGCAGCACCAGGCTGGAGGTATCCCCACAGCCCTTTCCTGATAGTAGTCCCTTCCTCTGAAGCTAAGTGCTGCCTTTGCTGGAGTTTAGCTGGGCCAGGCAGGCCTCCTAACAGCTTGTAAGCTCTGGTTCCTCATAAAAAATGGATGCAGTGTGGTAGTCTCAGCAGCTGGGCTGGGACTGAGCAAATGCCAACAGGAGGTGTGAGCAGCTGCCCCGCGTTTGAGGTTGTGGTGTAGGCATTGCTGTTGCTAAAGGGAGATGGGCATGCAAGACCATGGTGGTTGCAGGCCCTGAGATGCTTTGTCCTGCTGAATGCTCCAGGGGAATGGGGTGAAACCAGAGAGTGGGCTCAGTAGGAAGCACACAGACTGCTCCTGTCACCAGGAGATCTTTCTGTCTTGCTGACCTGGGAGGAAGCCAGGAAAAGAGGTTGTAGGAGAGGGTACCATCACTGAGTCTCCTGAGGCAGTCCGTCACTTGAAGCTAGCAGTCACTCTGGCTGTCAGCTGGAGAGCATGCAGAGATGGGTCAAGCGTTTTGGTGCTGATGCAGAGTGACTCAGGCCTCTGCCCACAGCTCCCCAGTGGGATGCTGAGCAGAGCTGACAGGCAAAAGCTAAACATCTGCTTCAAATGCTTGTTCTTTACAAGTTCAGCAAGTCACCAGCCAAGAGCTCACCTCTTGGAAGAGAGGTACCCAAGGTAGAGGTACCAGGAGCTGGGCTCTCTGGTTTGGGAGCAGGGGAGCAGGAGGCTGTTTGGGACACAATCCTGCCCTTTGGCAGCTTGGGCAGAGAAGAAAGAATGTGTTTCCCTTTGGATATGGACGATCAGTAACAGTAAGGTTGGGACTCAGCTCTTTGACCAACAAAAAAAACCTAGTCACCATGTTTCTGGGCTTAATTCAAGGGCTGCTGACTGCGGTTTGACAAACCATACTATTAGGAAGGGCAAAGATAATTGGCTGTTTCTTCTGCCCTGAACTTCTGGGAATCACCCTGGTGGAGGAAGATGTTTGGTCTCAGCTATCCTAGTTAGTCTCCTGATGTTTCTTACCAGAAAGGCGCTAGATCCTGAAAGCACCCATGTCTTAAGAGCACATCAGTCTTTGGGAAGGACTCAGGTCCCTCTGAAGATGTTATAAATCTTTTCCTTGACTTCATCAGTCTTTGGATCAGGGCTGGACTCATGGTCTCCCCACCATGATTAAAACAGCCAAGCAGGGACCCAACTGCAGTGGTCACGGCAGGAAGTTTTTGGAGGTGAAAGGCTGGTGTCAGCATTCCCTCTAAGAGCTTTAATGCCCAACATGTTGAAATTTAATAATTAAGGAGGTGCTTTCACATGTTTGTTTGGGTTTTTTTTTAATAGTCTAACAGCGTGAAATAAGTCATTCAATCATTAATTGATAAAGTCGAACTGCACGTGCCAGCACCCGAGCTGAGGGTTTGGGCTCAGCCTTTGCAGACAAATGAAGTGAGAAGTAATTGCTTGATGAAGAAAAGGAAGATATTAACATAAGATTTGTCAGGTTCCTCGTAGGAATTCATCATAGTGGGTCTGGGGCTCCGAATGGGATTTGTGCTGCTAATTCATCACTAATTAACACTCTGAATTGGCCCAGGCGTGAGGGGAGAGAGGGAGCTGGGGTGATTCTAGACTTCAATGAGAGCAAGAGGAGGGAGAGAGAGAAAAATCTTTATTTGTAGGGGGTGATTCAGAGGGAATAAGGAAGAGACAAAAATGGACTGCTCGTACTGGACAACATCTGTATATGTGTGTTTGTCATTGGGAAGTGTCTAGCAATGTTGATGTCCACACAGATGATCCCAATGTGTCTGGATGGGGACTCAGTTGCAGTAAAAGGGGTCCCAGCTCTTCTTCTGGCTGATTCCAGGCTCCTTCCTTCTCCTCATCCTGCCTCGCCAGGTCATCTGTCTCTTTGTCTCTGTATGTGTGTTACGTGGCTTGGGTCTCTCCTGATTACTTGTTATCATGTGGGACAGCTCCACCAAGAGACACAGCAAGGGTGCAGTCTGTGTGCCCTACCCTGGCAGTTAGGGTACTAACTAAACTTGGGGTGTGCTGTTCCCTTCTATATACTCTGATCCCCTGGCTATTAGAGGACTGTCACCTTTTCTGTGATTTTTTCTTAGTTTTTTTTTTCTTTATGAGAAAGCTCAAAAGCCTACTTCAGCATGATAAAAACACTAAAAGCTTGAAAAGTGTCCCTGAGAGGGAAACTTATTCCTTCCCAGCTCCAAGTTTATTCCCAGGGCAACAGATTAGTAGTATTTAGGGCTGGAAAGGATCACTAGTTTAATCAATAGATTAAAAAAGATCACAGCTGTTAGTGCCAGACTTTGATTTTTACACTGCCACTACATTTTATGTGTCTGCCTCCCCATCTGTGGCATTTTATAGCACTCAGGGTATCTCTATGTTACCCCAGTCCAATTTATGCTCGAATCTTATACTATTTATGCGTACCTCTTTGCTATCCCTTATCTCCTTGAATGTTCCTGGATCCGTGTCCTGCCGTGTTTCCATCACTTGCAGGATGTACCAGATGGAAAGCAGTCCCACGAGAGGCTGGCAGTGTTTGTGTGACATCTCCAAGGCAATGCAAGGACAGTCTCTGTGCTGTGGGCTCTTTACTTCAGGACCAGCTATTCCTAATTTTGCCTAGAGGCTGACCAGGAAGGGATGATTTGTCTCCCTGGACACTACAGCAGGATTCAGCTTGGAGTTCTGAGCTAAGCCTCTCCACCTTGAACATGTGGACAGAGCACCGGCCAGGCTCAGAGCACCTGAGTCAGCTGCCAGAGTCTTTCTGAACGGGACTTCTGGGAATGGGGTCATTTCTGGTGAAGAAAAGGTATTTCTCTGCTCTCTCCCTTTCCCTGTCTTACAGCATCTGAGCTACTTCTCTCTCCCCACCTGACCTATTTTTGATCTTTGGCTCTCCTGATGGTGATAACTCTGAAGTACTCTTACAAAGGACAAAGTCGCAGACTTCAGGTGAAACACACTGCTGTCAGCTGCTGCTCGGAGGCAGGGAGCGCCGCAGAAAGGCCAGTGGCAAGAAGTATCTTTGTGTCTCTTGTCTGCAAAGAAAAATAAATAGATACAAAGAACAAACTTGTTTTCTCAGGAAGTGAGCTTCAAAGGTTCCCTGAACTTGTGTAATCTTTTTGCTGCCTCATTGTGGCTAGATATGTGGGTGGATGAATTGGGATGCTGCAGCAGGACACGTTACAGACAGAAGTGAAGACACTGACAAATTACAGTGTTTCTTTGATGGAGTTTATTCCAGAGACCTTGCTGCAGCTTCTAGGAAAAGAGTCACCCTTGAGGGAATGCAGCAAGTTTTTAAAGTCTCAGGAGGTAAAACCTTTCATAAAAATGCAATTGACTTCCAGCCAGGACCCCTCTAAAGAGCATCTCGGTACGCTTTGGACTTTGGGTTATCTGTGGAATGTATGCACAAACATATCCCTTCCTCATGTCTTATGCACTGAAAAGAAAAACTTAGGTGGCAGCTGTTCTGGATTTTTTGAGATACATGAAAGCACAGGCAAACTTCACTGGAGAGAGCCACAAGTCCATTCTCTGTCTTCCTGGTACAAGTCTCTGGATGACTTTCCTCTAGTTCTCCTACAGATGGCTGTGAATTTCTGTCCCAGCTTTAAATTAATTGGCATTGAGGATCTCTACTCTGTTGTTATGTTTCCAGATGGAAAAATGAAAAATCCCCAAATGAGGTCTCCAGCTCCATATCTGGAGAATGGGTCTTCATGAGGTCCCCTTGGGCATTGCTGACCTAGCAGAAAGCCTTCACAAACTTTGTTTTCTGCCGATCAACAAAACTTCTTCCAGTCAGATTTTCTCTTCAGGTTTCAGGGTAAGTTAGGAGCCTTAGCAGGGTTTGGGCATCATCTGTAAGCCCAGAGCAGCTATGTCATCTGATAAGTAACTTGTAAATCTTCTGCCTTAGCTACTGCATGATTTCTGCATTGGCTTGTGTTTTCTTTTGTAGTGATGTAAGTGATACCCCATTTCCCATGAATGAATAATCAGACATTGATTTGAGGGGGGTCCCAGCAAACACTGCACCTTTTGTGACAATCCTCAGGACTCCATGAGGTCAACACCTCACTTATAGCTTGGTGCGATCACTAAAGCCCTTCTTCCAGAAAGCATCAGGAGATCCTGGATGGTTATCAACCATCAGTGCTATAACATCACAAAGTGCAAAAGATGGGTCTGTCTAAAACTGGTCTGAGATGCACAAGTCAGTACTGATCCAGAAGGAAATCTCCCACTAGACTGGAAATACCTGTTACTGAATCCACAAGGCTACATTTCGGTGCTTCTGGGTTAGAATCATAGAATCATAGAATTGCTGAGGTTGGAAGGGACCTTTAAGATCATCGAGTCCAACCATTAACCTAACACTGCCAAACCCACCACTAAACCGTATCCCCAAGTACCACATCTACCCTTTTTTTAAATACCTCCAGGGATGGTGAATCCACCACCTCCCTGGGCAGCCTATTCCAATGCTGGATAACCCTTTCAGTGAAAAATTTTTTCCTAATATCCAACCTAAACCTCGCCTGGCTTAACTTGAATCCATTTCCTCTCGTCCTATCACTTGGGTTCTTCTGGCAGATTTCCTGTTCCGGAGCCAACCAAGGACTCAGCCAAGGATGTGGGCACATGTAGTCCAGAGAGGATACTGCAAAATTCCTTCTTCAGTGGGAATAACAGGTAGATGCAGCCCTGGAGAAAAAAAAAACACATCTCCAACTACTTCTGCAGTGGGATTTTTAAGACAGCACAGCCAGAGAATGGGCTCCGTGGGAGCTATGTCTTGCCACAGTAATGAAGGTCGTTGCAATCTGGGAGTAAATACCTGAATAAAATGGCTCTGCTTTTGGTGTGTGCTGGGTACGTGGCAAGTGATGGGAAAAAGGTGTCATTACTGTGGATATTCCCGTCACTTTGGGCGGGATTTCTGCTGTTTGCCACATACTGTGTCCTGCAGCATTTGAGCAAGATGTATGAAGATGATGTTCCCTGGTGCCTGAAAGGCAGAAGGTCTCCAGTGAACACTTGGATCAAATATGACTCAGCCAAACTGGGGCCTGTTGCACCAGAAGAGACGCCAGATTAGGAGGTGGAACTCCGCTGGCTGACAGGCATCTGTTCTCATGCCTGTCGCACCCCAGAAATGCTTCCCTGGTCTCACAGACAAGAGCCCCAAGACACAACTCAGAGTGCTAAAAGTCCTGAACCTTGCCCATTTTAAAAGATATAAATCAGATTCCCACTTTCCTAGCAATGTGGAGTCCAGAGAGTCCTGGTTTTATTATTGCTTTACTGTGCCAGCAACTCTGTATCAAGCCTATTACATTTACATTCCTGCTTTCTGAATAAGGGAAGCTGGTAACAGTACAGTGTACCTGGAAAACGCATCTGCAATATTAGTTTGGGCTTGTGGCTCCCTGGAAAGACCCAGTGAACTGCAAGCAAAAGCAATACATTGGAGTATTGCAAGAAAAAGCAATACATTAGCTTAGTACAAGCGATAATGTTTCCCCGCAATAGCCAGCTCAAGCGGCTCTAATGGCTTTCTACTGACTTTCTGCTGAGAGAATGACTCTTAGCTTGAACCACAGAGATGTATCTTTGGGTAGAGGAGGTTCCCTCCTACCAGAGGCTGCTGTGAGTTCTGTGAGGGACACTCCAACACTTCCAAACTGGAAAATCTGCAATCAAAATGACCCTGAAATCAGTGACATTGAAAAGAAACCTTACAGTTGGATTCATAAATCAAACTGCAGTGAGGAAAGGAAGGGGAGGTTGCAAAGCCTGAAACTGGAGGGTTTAACTAATGGAAGGAGCACCTTGGGCTGTAATGCTGGGAGTCAGGTTTATCAAACTTTTAGGAGTAAGCGATGGCATCCTGGCTGTGTCTGATAGTAAGAGGATGGATGGCCTTGTAAAGTCCGGGACAGGCAGATCTACAGCTGAGCAAATACAAGTGAACGTGCAATATATGTCAGGCAACTCAGCCTCTTTTCCTCCTGGGGGGAATGCCAGCCATCTGCCATTTCACTGAATCCAGTTAGCATTCAAAATAATGGGACTGACTTGCAGACCGAGGGGATAAATGTATTCTTTATGATTGACAGCAAAAGGATCCGCTGCAAGGGTCTGATTTGTCATGACTCGTGACAAGGCTCTGGCATTACCCCCAAAACTCCTCATGCCATGCCCAGGGGAGCATGGCATGTGGCACTGGAAGGGGCCCTCCCTTAGACACGTGTAGTATCTGCTTTGCTTCCATCAGCTGCTTAGAAAATTGCCTGCCATGAATAACTTTTCCAGGAGCACTCCCCATCTATCTCCCCGGGGACTGGTGCCTTCTCCTTCCTCCTAGTGATGGGGAAGGTGGCAGGGATGCTGCTGGTACCTCGCAGAGAAAAACAGCAGCGAGAGGTGGAGGAATATCCCATGGGTGGGTACCATAGAGCTGACACCAGTGGGCAGAGTCAACAGAGCAAGACCAGAGGGGAGAGCAGAAAGGTGTCACCCACGCTCAGGTTGAAAGCTGTGGTGTGCCCTGGTCCCTTCCAAAGCCCTGGCTGGGGCACAGCCCAGGAGAGACCATTGTGTGGGTTAAAGCACAAAGTGCAGGAGCCACCTGAACCTCCTTGGTCCCATCACCTCATCTCCATCAGCAAACTGTGCCGGGGCCAAAGTAGAGTGGGATGGGGGTGTGAAGCAGGGAAGGGTTGACGCTGCTCTCAGCCATCAGCGAAGTTTGCTAGCAATGGTGGCAGGGCTGTAACTCTCCCCCTTGTAAACACTCAGCCGTTCCTTCATTCAGGCAGATTTAAAAGGAAATCCAATGCGCGTTTACAAGCTCCCAGCCCATTAACGAATGGGTTCATAAAGCAGTGAACAAAGGCTAATCAATATGCTGAGTGCAGGGGAGAGGGAGCCTGAAAGCATTCGCTAATCATGGGGACACTGCCAGCCTTATAAATAAGAAGGGTCTCTCTCTGATGGCGAGTGGGCCCAGGCAGCAATTCGGCACCTTTCATCTCTGGTCGCCCCTAAACGCCTCTCTCCAGTAATGAGCCCGCCGCTCCCCTTCCTCCGCAGCACGGAGCAGAGCGAGGAGGAGGAGGCAGGCGTAGCGACCCGCTAATGGTGACTTGCCACAGGGATCAATAGACGGGAAGCAAATTAACTGGGCTCCCGTGGGAGGGGATTTGTCGATATGCGGGGTGGCGGGGAGTGACACTGGATCGGATGGCTGTGCCGCTTTGCAAATACCAGCCTGTAATGAACCCCTGAGGGAGCGGGAGGAAGGGGACCCTCCTGCCTTTCTGGGATGCTGCCTTCCCTCACCTCATCCTCCCATTAGCATACACACCACTTTGATTTTTTTTCCCCCTAATGAGTTCCTTGCTGCCTCTCTCCCTCTGTGAGATGCTGCTCCCTCCAACAAAATTTCTCCTGTACATGCCCTTGGGAAGAGGGAAGGCTCCTTGGAACCCAAGTCCCCCACACTCAGGGCTCCTCATGGAGGGGAACCCCTTCCTAAGAGGCTTGCAGCTGTCCTGCCCTGGAAATGTGACATGTGCTTGAAAACAAAGCCCTAGCCTTTTTTCTTAGCCTCATGGCCATCATGGCACTGTGCTGTGAGGTGGGGAGGCAGGCAAGGGAGGGCTCGGCCAGGTGTTTTTCCATCAACCCCTTCCTTCTCCTGGGCCTGGGGTAAGAGGGACTGCTTGTCCGGGTGATGGAGCTGGCAAAGCCCTCTCCATTCCCTGCCAAGCCCGGCGACTTGGTCAATCTTTGATTTTTTTGTCAGCACTCCCTGAGACTGAGGTGGCCTCAGGCCCCTCTGCTGGCACAGGGGGCTGGAGGAGGAAATTGCTCCCAGCCAACTGCTCCACACAGCAACCTCACAGATGTTGGGCTGCCACAAGGCTGGCGTTATGGAGCATCTTCAGCAGAAACTGATGCAGTCTGTCTGGACCGTTGCTTGACTCCAAGGTGCTCCAGCTACAGAATTAGGGGAACAGCCCTAATTGTAGAGGGGGTCTCCTGCCTGCACTCCTCACCTGCCCATGGGGAGCCTGGCACTACAGGCATTAGTCCTGGGGTTCAGCGCTTGAGCTGGAGCCAGCAGAGCAGGTGGGAGGGGGTAAGCAGTGATGGCCTGCTGGACCAAGCCTGGCTGGGAAAGGGCAGGAGCTGCAAGTTGTGGCACCTGCTGGAGGTGTTTCAAACAAGAAATTTGTGCACAAGTAGTGCTTTTAACAACTCAAACAGATTTCATTATCTTCATGGTCATATTAGGCAGCCCTGGCAGGAGGGTGGGTGGATAGGAAGGACAGCAGCAGGGGAAAACAGTGGGCTCAGAAAAGCAAGTTCTGAGTACGTACAGAGAGCAGGATGACCCTGCTGGAGTGTGAGTCATGTCTGCAGAGCAGATCCATATTTAGTACCTCTCCTTTGCTGCAGACTTCAGGACGCAGCACAGCAAGGCATCAGTCAGCTGCTGAGACAGCCAGGGACTGGGTTTCCCAGGGCAGTTGGCCAAGAGGAGGGAGCCCCGGCGTTGTGGAAGCACCGCCGGCCTCTTTGCAAGGCAAACCTTGTGTTTGGACAATGCTGAGTCTTCCTCTTGGAGCTGACCAAGGAGACCCTTATGGTCCTGGAGCTGGCCCAAAGCAGAAGTCATGAGAGGGGCTTGAGTCCAGTGAGTTTGTGGGGGTACACCTAAGTTCCCTGGGAGACTGGGAACAGGTGGGAACAGGTGGGCATGTGTGTGCTGGAAGCGCATCCCCGAGCATGCAGAGGTGGGCATCCCATGCCTCTCGCTCTTGCCACAGGTGGAGGAGGAAGTGAGACAGATGCCACCAGCCTCTTCTGTGTCCCGCAGCCCTGGCAGCCTTCTGGCAGCAAGTGATCTGAAGGAGCGGGGGCGATCTCCTGGCTGCTCTGCCTGTGCTGCTCTGGCGGGGAAAGATCCTGCAGCCCCTCCTCGACTGCCTGACAGCTCATGCCCTGGGGGGCTCATTTGGTGCAGATCCAGCAGTGAGTTCAAATCACATTTAATTTTGCCCACACGCACAAAAGAGAAAATCCTGTTGTTTTTGCTACTAGCTGCTTGACTGGCTGCCCAAACAAACAGGCAAGATAAAGTGACCCTGGGCATCACTGCTGAGCTGTGGCCAAGGCTTGATTGAGCAAATGAACCTGCAGACAGAGAACAGAAAAGGATGGGTTTTTGCTCTGCCTTGGCTGTCCTCCCTCCAGATGCTGCTGGCACCTAAAGGAGCAGGGTCCCCTAGGCACCATTCTTCCTGGGGAATAGGACGGCAGGAACAGGACCAGCTTTATGGTGGGGGGAGAAGGGAAGGGAGTCCTCATTTAGAGGACCAGAGCACCAAGTGATCAGAATCTTGCTTTCAGGAACGAAAACAGCATCTCTTTGGGAGGCACCCTTTGTGCAGCCGCTGGGACTAACTGGCTGCTCACGGCTTGGATGGGCGTACTCTTCGCTGGGTAAAATACTAGCTGGAAGGCCGGGCCCAAAAGTGGTGGTAGATGCAGTTAAATCCAGTTGGTGTCTGGTCACAAGTGGTGTTTCCCAGGGCTTGGTACTGGGGCTGGTTCCGTTTAATATCTTTATCAACAACCTGGATGAGGGGATCAAGTGCACCCTCAGTATGTTTGCAGACACCAACAGGTTGGGCGGGAGTGTTGATCTGCTTGAGGGTAGGAAAACTCTACAGAGGCATCTGGACAGGCTGGATTGATGGGCCGAGGCAAATGGTATAAGGTTCAACAAGGCCACGTGCCGGGTCCTCCACATGGGTCACAACAACCCCATGCAGCGCTACAGGCTTGGGGAAGAGTGGCTGGAAAGCTGCCTGGTGTAAAAGGACCTGGTGGTGTTGGTCGACAGCTGGCTGAATATGAACCAGCAGTGTGCCCAGGTGACCAAGAAGGCCAACAGCATCCTGGCCTGTATCAGGAATAATGTGGCCAGCAGGATTAGGGAAGCGATTGTCCCCCTGTGCTTGGCACTGGTGAGGCCCCACCTCAAATACTGTGTTCAGTTTTGGAACCCTCACTACAAGAAAGACCTTGAGGTGCTGAAGCGTATCCAGAGAAGGGCAACAAAGCTGGTGAGGGGTCTAGAGCACAAGTGTTATGAGGAACGGCTGAGGGAACTGGGGTTGTTGAACTGGAGAAAAGGAGGCTGAGGGGAGACCTTATGAATCTCTTCAACTACCTGAAAGGAGGTTGTAGCGAGGTGGGGCTGGGTCTCTTCTCCCAAGTAACAGGCAATAGGACAACAGGAAATGGCCTCAAGTTGCACCAGGATGGATATTAGGAAAACTTTCTTCACCAAAAAGCTTATCAAGCATTGGAACAGGCTGCCCAGGGAAGTGGCTGAGTCACGATCCCTGGAGGTATTTAAAACGTGGGTAGATGTGGTGCTAAGGGACATGGTTTAGTGGTGGTTTTGGCAGTGTTAGGCTGATGGTTGGACTCAATGATCTTAAATGTGCCTTCCAACCTAGACCATTCTATGATTCTATGACTAAAGCTTGTGTGCCTGCCCCCCTTCTCTCCTTCCCTCTCCGCTCATGGCCAAAATCCCCATTGTCTGTGAGCATGCTTAGGAAGGTATGCTCAGGAATATGCTGTTAACAACTTGAAAACAGTCCTTTCTTCCCTCCTTCTGTCTCTCCTTCACTGCCGTCTGCACGGTGCTTTCTCATCCCTCCATCTCTCCTTCCCATCTCGTTGCTGATCTCTGCCTGCCTTCCTCATCCTCCCTCCTGTCTCTTCCTCCCGTTTAATCTCATCGTCCCTCTGCAGCAGAGCTGTTCCTTTCAAGCAGCCTATTGAAGTGACTTGCCAAAGGAGCCGTTAGTTGGAAGCAAAGTGGAGGCCTGTGATGCTGAAAACAAAAGGTGCTCTGGTGGAGGGTGGGGGCGGGAAGAGCCGGTCTGTATTATGCAGCTCTTCTCCGCTGCCAAGTTCAGAGTGACCCCCTCGCTATGCATCAATCATCAGCCACACTGTGACAGCCATTTGTGAAATGAGTTCAAGCAGTCCCATTTGCATTCCTTAACGAAGACAGCAACTCACAGAGCCCCAGCCATATTGCCCGCCCTTCCCCCCACCCCTCTTTTCAGCCCCAATATGAGAAGCATGAGCATCTGCTGGGGTTTCTTCTTCCTCTAGAGGAGAGCAGCTCCCGCTGGGAGTGAGGAGAGATGAAGGTGTGTGAGCATGAGGAGAAGGTACCTAAGAGAAATCTAGAGGTGACAGCAGAGGCTGGCAAGCTCCTGGCTCTTTCAGGCTGTTGGGAAACAGGTGAGAATGAATGCATTGCCCCCAAAAAAACACATTACCTTGTTGACATAGCAGGGGCTGTGTGAGGCTATCTCACCTCTTGCTCACTGTTAGCAGTAGGAAAACAAGGTCTGCATACAAGAACGGAAAATAAGATTGGATCAGACTCCCTGCATCTCTGTGCCAAAGCTATTTGAGGTTAAAATGATGTCTGGATTTGGAGACAACTTCTGCTGGGACAGTTTGGCAGGATCTTCTGGGCATTATTGCTCTTCCTCCAGTAGCAGTGAAGCCTGGCTCCTTCCTCAGCACCATCCGAGCAGTTTCCCTCCACAGAGGTCTGCCCTAGCGAAGAGCCAGTGTGTGCCCTCAGGTCTGCTTGCTCTTTCTGTGGCATCCGTGGTCATGGAGTGCTTCTGCTTGGGCAGAGGGAAGGTGCCCACAGGAGGGCTGGAGTTCTGTGTGCAGGGCCTGTGTACTGCGGCCAGTAAAATAGTGGGATGCTATAGGTCCATATAAGCAAGTGCTCAAGATTAAAAACAGGCAGCATTGTATCACTCTTCACCTGTTTAGTGCTTTGAGATCCTTGAATATAAGATTTGATATAAATGCAAAATAATTATTATTTTGTGAAAAATTATTCATTTCCTTCCATTATTCTCACACGCACCAAGGAGTACATTCCAATTGCCAAGCATTTGTGCATAATCTCTGGAGAGGGGCTTGTCTGATGTGTTTATTCAGTGTAAATAAGATAAATGCTGGGGAATGAACAGTTCTACTAATTGGATTTATTCTTGTAAATTTAATGCTATTCTAGCCAAATGTGCCATCAAAAATGTGCATTATTTTGTTCATCTGCATGGTCACCATTGAAATTCAGAGAAAGCATCTGAAATCCTAGTGCATGGCTGGAAGAAACGGTCTTTCCAGCAACCCATGGAAATACACTGTGTGGAATTTCAATATTTGTATATCCAGAATGACTACTTGTGTTCTTATAATAGAAGGATCAGTGACTGCAATTGTGATGCTGAAATGTGCCCACTGTGAGAGAAAGTACAGTAGCTTAGTTTTTCTTACTTCTCACATACGGATTCCTTTGAGGCTTAGAGTCCCCGTGCTTGTTCTCTGCCCAGAGAGGATTTTAAAGTAAAGAGGAAAGGGCCAAGGAAAATCTATAGGGTTTTCTATAACTGTGCTTTATGTACATTGTAAGAATTATATCCGGGCATAACTCAGCACCAGTCAGGCATATTTTGCTGTAATTCAAGCTGTTTTATAGCTCTTATGGAGAGCTGACGGCAATGAACGAGCTGTTTGCGAGGACACTATTAATTGATTTGGAAGTCCTGAGTGCAGGAGTTTCTTTTTATATCTGAGTGCTAAGAGGGTCTGTTATGTTTCTTGAAGCTCTTTATCCATGTCTCACACCACAGTGGGTCATATATCTGCTGCAAACCTGACGTGATCCCTTTGAGCCTGTTGCGTGGCAGTTCAATGAGATGGTTCGGAGGTGGAGGAAGCTCCTGCTAGCCCTGCCGTAGGAAGCAGAGAGCATCATTATACCATTGCCCATGTGCTAAGTAGGGTATACAGCTCTGGCTTCTCCAGCTCAAATGTGTTTTATATAAAAGAGCTAAAAAAGGCTCAGAGCAGGGCAGCGGCAAGGATGACCAAAGGTGGGGCATGACTTGAGTGTGAAAAATGATTAACTGGGCTGGGACTCCCCTGCCTGGAAGAGACAGGTGAGGAGCTATGAAATTGTGAGTACCGTGGAGAAGGAGAACAAAGAACAATTGTTCTGTCCCAGCATCAGGACTAGAGGGGGCAGAGGGAACTGGCAGGCAGCAGTTTCAGAAGAGACTGGAGGAGGTGGCTCCAGGGCAGGGGAATTGCTCAGTTCTGAAACACCCAGGTGGTAGGCATCTGGAGCATCCCAAATGTGACTGGACAGCTCTGTGGAGCACAAATCCATCGTGAAGTATTAAAAACAGGAATGCCATGCGTGACCCAGGATGCCTCAAAGCCAAAGGTGGCTGGGAGAGTAGTCTGGGGAAATCCCGCAGTGCGCTTGCCCTGCCTTCATCTGCTGGTGGTTGGAGACAGGCTGTTGAGTGAGATGGGTCTCTGGTCTTATTTGATATTACTATTATTGCACTTTCATGTCCATTGCTTAAAAAACACCTTACGGCAGTCAGCTCAGCTTTAAGAACACTAAACTTTAGACAGTTACGTAACTATTAACCACTTTATATTCATGCCATTAAGTATCATTAGGTCCTCACTATGGGTTTAGCAAAACCCCAATGAGCCAAGAGGGAGAAATAATTGCAGCCCATATGCCTGAAATCATCCATCCCACTAAGGACTGCAATTCAGTTCATGAGCCGTAATCACATCAATTAACCTTTGTTCCATCTAACATTAGGAGGGATATAGAATTACAGTTTTTGTAATTAACCTCCTAAATAGGGATGCACCCAAAACAAAGAGAGATCCCTATGTTTTCCAGACTCATGCAAAGGCAGGGAAAGAGAGAGATGCGGGTTATTAAGCAAAAGGAAAGAGGTATTAATGTCCACTGAGCTTTGTTGTTGCCTTGCAAGGGGAAGGGCTGCTCTGAGCCCTCTGGGCTCAGGAGCCTCCCAGACGGGTGGCAGTGCTGCACCAACAGCCTTGGATCCAATGCCAGGGAAAGGAGGGGCCTGGGATTGGGAAAGGGGAAAGGAGGAAGCTCCCAGGGCCTAAGTAAGGGTGAATAAAGGAAACTCCCTCCCCAGAGAGGTGTCCGGCGTGGTACCCCAGCCCCTTCGGGAGCAAGTGCCTAGCTGAAAACCCATGGGCTGCTTAGGACCTGGTCTCTGCTGCCCCATCTGAGGGTCAGACGGCAGAGGTGTCCTCAGGGGGGGAAAACCATGGAGCAGCCATTTAAAGGGAAAATGGAGAAGATTCACTAGGCAGCAATGGGAAAGTAATTGAGCTAAACTGAAACGTAATTGGAAAATAATCATGGTGAGCAGCAGTTTAACACATTTTATTGTAATCTGAACAGAAGTTGCTTTATGAGTTTGTGTTCAGCCCCATCTCAGGGCTTGTGGTGTGCTGTCTATAGTGTAGACAAAAGACTTTTTCTGTGGCTTGGAACTGAAGCTAGAAACAGACCCTGCTCCCTCATCCTCACTGCCACGTCTGTCTCCATATGCAGCGCCGGGGCAGAGCAGGAGAAGGAACCTGGTTTCTCCAGCACCGTGGGAGAAGGATGGTGGTACCACCCACAGTAGGAGGTGGTGGCTGCTGGCCAGGAGGATGATGCTGGGAGACCCCACTTGCTTACTCCATGTTAGTCGAGAGTATTTTCTGTCCGTGCTTTCTGTGTGCTGTTCTGCTCCAAAGCTGCTTATGCAAAGCGTTCAATAAATACCCCCTGAAATGTGGAGAAGATGAACAAGGTAATGTGAAGAATAATGAAATGTCCCTCAGCCTCTGGGGAAGCAGTATTGACCAGCCATGGAGAGAGCTCGTAATGAGGCGCACTTTACCCAGAGAGAACAGTAATAGCCTTCCCTTCCGCAGCCCCCCCTCACCCTCCCCGTAAATTGTGTTTGCTCAAGAAAATGATTTGTGCAGGAAAGGAGCCAGGCAGCAAGTGCAGACTGGAGGGGCTGGTTTGGAGGGAAGGAGAAAGGTTGGGGGGAGGGTCATGGGCCAGATGCAGCTCCGCAAGGTCAGTCAGCAGACAAGGGCTGCTGTGTAAAATGCCCCTCTGGACCCTGCTGGCCCAGGATCCCAGAGGCAGGAGACTTTGGGAGTGTGAGAGGCCGAGCTGGAAGCAGGGAGGGGATCCTGTGCTCAGTGAGTGCAACCCTCGTCCCAGTCATGTTTTCCCCTTGCCTCACCCATGTCTCTCTGTCCAAACCTCTGTTCTTTGTGCAGATGGTGTGATCTCCCCACCAGTCCCACCCTGTCCTGACAATTACACCAGCTCCTGAGCAGTGCCCCTGCCCCCAGCCCTTTCTCTCCTGCAGCAGGCTCACAGGATGCCTCTGGATTCAGTGCACTCACATGTTGGATTCACTGGCCACTCTCCTCTGGCCCCTTTATCCCACCATTGTCTGCTGTGGACATCCCCTAAGCTGTGGCAGAGCAGCCAGCAGAGACTGGGTTCCTGGGCAAACAATCAGCTCCTCCAGGAGTGTAACCGAGATAACATTGCATGTTCAGTGACAGGGCTGCAGCTTCCCACCCACAGCGGCTCTTGACACGGCGTTCCCAGCAGCCTCTCCTGCACCACAGTGTCTCTTGTTTCAGCAGTCATGAAGATTTCTAGAGTGCACCAGCTGCTCACCTGGTTTTAACTGTGCTATCTGTTCAAGGCAGCATCCCGTCTACATTAACCTTTATTGCATTATCCCTGTGCCTTCCATTCCTCATTTCCATTCCTTGCCCCTTTGTTACCTGGGGAGGCAACAGGTCTCTGTCACTTTGCCTTGCAGTTCTTCCTATTCATTTCTCTGCCTTTTACTGTCAGAGCTTCCTTTGCCCGCTCCCTCCTTGAGCAGCATCCCAGTCGGGACCAGCATCTCATTAGACTGCAATTCCCTTTGCCTTGGTCCGGTGTACAAAGTGCCAGAACATCTCAAATTGAGCTGGGACTTTTGTCTCACAGACAGCAAGGTCACTGCAATCCAAGGAGCTCCTAAGCCTGTGCGTATATGAAGCGGTCCACATTCGCACAGCGCAAAAGGCAGCTCTGCAAACTTTAGAGCTATCTGAGTCCTTAAGCTGGTGCATTCAAGCACCCACACACTGCATCATTTCTTTAGCAGATGGAGGAGCAATAAGGGTTTATTTTCATTATCATTATTACTATATTGTTTATTTTTTCAGGAGAGACTCCTTCTGGCCTCTGTGTTAGGAATCTGCTAAGTGCAGCTGGGAGATGTGAGACTTGAGTGTGTGGTAGATCACAGATACGTGGTGTTGTTCTTCCGCACTACACTCTGATGTGGTCCAGTATATGGTCAATCCAGACTGTTTTTTTTCTAAACTTTATGGTGTCCTCCCGTGTTTCAACCCGGTCCTTGGGATGAGGTGATTCTCCCCCTGAGCTGTGGGTAGTTCCACGCTGGCATCCTCAGGGGATGTCTGTCTTCCCCCTCCAGGCAAGGAACAGAGGGGTTAGGTTTCACTATGCCCTGGAGAAAATGCTCTGGAAAGCTGTTAGCCTAAAGCAAATCGGAAGAGCCCCCCTGCTATGTTCAATCTGTTGATTAAAGCAGCAGCTGATCTTATTGTCATTCCAAACAGATCAGCGCTGAGTTTTCCAAGGCTGCTGCTGAGCCCATTGTTAGCTTGGCTGGTTGCAATGATCTGAATTTATCCTAAGGGTTTTGGCTTTTTTTTTCTTACCACTTTGAGCCTGCTTAGAAAATAACTTCTTTCTCATTTTGTGTTCATTGGGGTTTCATGTGGAGGAACCTGCCAACCTGGCAAAAAACCTTTGGTCATGAGTTGCTGACGGAAATGAAATCAGAAAAAGCTAAGTTAGTGCCAAACCAGACCAGGTTCAAACAGACCCCATCAGACCAGCCTCAGCCACACCGAAGCAGAGACCTACCTTGACTTGAGCAGAGCAGACCAGACATATTTGAATTAGTATTTGAGTTAACAGGAGTAGAAAGGCCTTTGGGCAGGCGAATAGAAAGACATTTTCTTTCCTACTTCCACTGACTCTAGGAGGAGCCCTGCTTTGCTTTCCTTGGGAAGTGGGCCTTCTGTTCAGGTGCCAAACTCCCTGAAGGTGAGATAGTTGCTTGGAGACCTTGCCACAATTCCACAGCGCCACAGCATTTCAGGGGGGGACCACTTTTCTTTCTGTAGTAAAAGCCAAATGAAAGCAGAGACTCATCCTTACCCATTGTTTACAGCCTTAGGAATCTCTGGAAACAGCATAGGAAATGGTACCCGTCGGTATCACAGCACTGACTGTGACTTTTCTGCTATGGTTGATGCCAGATGCTAACCTTGATTTCCTCCTACCTGGAGGTGACACACGGCCCTGATCTAAATGAAGGGGTTAGGAAGCTATGCCATATGATCAGTCAGCAGCACCGATTCATGGCCTTGCTGATCTCCACACAACAAGGTATTTGACGGCAATCCCAAACAGGAACAGTGAGTGTTGAATGGAACAGCCCTTTGGAGACCAGGTATTTAGCAGACTGTCATTATCCATTGAAGCGCCTTATGATTTTTTTCCCCATAAAAACAAGGAAACAAACAAACAAACAACCCAGCAGAAATAATTTTCTGCAGTCTCAACAGTTTGGGTAAAATCTTTGTTTCTAGACCCTCTCTTCTTCCCCATGCTTCAAGTTGAGCTTGCTACTTTTCCCAGCTAATTAGCATGCAGCCTGCAGGTTCCACAGCATCAGCTAAATATAAACCATCCTTTTGTTTTTTCCTTTTGTTTGAGGGCTGTTGACAGGGCTTTTTGTTCACTTGAAAGGTAGAGGATTAGCCATGTGAGGTTCATTCCTCATGTCTGTCTCCTGTCAGCAGAGGACAGTGGGTCCTGTCCATTAGCCAGGCACACGTCCAAGGCAATGCATTGGGCATGGCTTCAGACAGGACAATGTCACAGCCAGACTCAAGGGAGTGACATCCTGGGCCCTGACTTGGCCACAGTCTAGTGTTAAGCACAGGAGCTCAGTTCTCATCAGTCCTGGCTTTTCTTCCCTGCCTCTTGACTGTTACAGAGAAGTTACCTTGCTTCAATGTGCTTTGTGTTCTCCACATGGTATTTTGGGAACAATCCTGCTTGGGAAGAAGAGTAGCTGAGGTCTATGAATAGGAGACTTGTGCGGAGATTGATCCCAGTCATCAACCTTTTGGTTTAACCAGCTGGTACCTGTAAAATTCTGTGAGATTTTCTAAGAAATAAGCCTCTAGCAGACATGGGGCAATGATACGTGTCATCTCTGTGTGCTTTCAGGCGTCTGCTAACAGAGCTGGCCCCTATATCTGGCTTGTCTGCCAGTTTGCAATGCTTTAGGAGAAATGACATTCCAGACTGAGGAAGGATGAACACAGCCTTTGATGTTAATTTCTCATCATTTGGTGCCCCCTGTGTCCTTTTTATAGCCATTAGGAGGACAGGGTGACATTAAGGGAGCCACAGACTGCATTTCAAAGCCTAAGGGATCCCATCTTGGCTGAACTGTAGCTGACATTTCACCCACCCTGGGCTTTAATGTGCATCAAAGACCCTCTGGGCATGATACACAACCGTTTTATAGAGCACTGAAACACAGCATTCTCCAGCTGGGATAATAAAGGAGGGGATTTTTTTTTTCCAATGGCCCCTGTTGGAACATGTTATGAAACCCTTTGTGAGAGGGTTTAGAGTGCCTTTAAAATTAATTCAAATGGAGTGAGAATTGGCAGAGATTGAAGCGGAAGAAGAATGTGGAGGATGGAGGACCTCCAAAGCAAGGGAAATCATTCCTGGAGCATGAAGAAAGCTGTCTGCAGGATTACATCTCTTTCCTCCTCCCAACCCACGAAGCAGGTGGCAAGATTCAGATTTCCCTCCCTGAACTTGGCACACAGTTGGCCAGTTTAGCACCAGGTCATTGATCTGGCTTGGTCTGGTTGGTCCCAACCCACACTACCCTCCCAGCACAAACAGCTTGGTGTGGACCTTCAGGGTGACCAGGTGATTTGGCTCTGGTGTGATCCCAGATGAATGTCCCTTTGGGCCTACACCACCTCTGGAGCCAAAGGGTTCCCACTCACATCCATCCCACTCTGCTGGCAGGGCTCCTACTTATTTCTTTGCTTCCTGTGGGAGTTGGAAACAAACACTGCCATCCCTTTAAAACATCTGTCCTTCTCCTCTTTAGTGCTGTCTCTGTGAATTTTCTCCTTTTCTACCCAGTTCCACTTGTCTCCTGCCTGTGTCCAGCATCACCAGTGATTTCAGCATGGAGAAGAATGTCAAAAAATGGAAAAGACTCCTCTTCCCAGCACACACTGGTTTGTTGGAATTTGTAAAACCAGAGAGTCTGAATCTATCAGTTCAAGAGGAAAGACCTTCACCCTGTTGAGCTGATACCTCAACTTGCCTGTGTCCTGCTTGCTGATGCTTCATCCCGGCAAGCCCAGAAGGTTGGGCAGCCCACGTTGCATCCCAGTCCCCTGCTGCTGACCCAGGGCTGTGCTGCCCTCCCACGAGGACAGCAAGGGATGAGGGACAAGCCATCTGCTGAGGGGACAGCATTGTTGGCAGGCATGAGACAGGGACTTCTGTCCCACGTGTTTGTTTGACTAGCAGCCAGGGCTGTTGGATGTCCAGAAATTAGTAGGTCAATGCTCAAAATGTTAAAACTGGTAGAGTCAGGGCTGATTGTGTCAGAGGCTTTCTGACACCTAGTAGTTCTGCTGGGGAGCCTCGTGAAAGAGAAAGCAGGTGCTTTCTGATAGAAACTTGTTTTCTGAGTCAGATTAAAGTGTTGCTATAAGGCATAAGGGATGAAATTTGAAGATAGAGATGAGCACGGGAATCTGTATGGTAAGGTCTCTCCTACATGTTGAAGTCTTCTCCAGAGGGAAGAAATAAAAATTAGTCTGGAGCCGCAGCACAAGCAAGCTGGAGCCTACTTTGTCCTTGGGAGAGGGAGGGAGTAAGAGAAGAGTGTATGGGGATCTCCATGCTCTGCCAGCGAAGCCTTCTGGTGCATTACAGGTCTTGTGTCATCTCTGGGCTTTCCAACAGCAACACAGTGGCACATCTGCAGTACTCAAAACAAAAAGAGAAGCTAGAAATCCTATAGCTTGACCACTAGCCTGACTCTGCTATCTTCTCCTTGAATCCAGCCTCCTTGCTACACTAGAGCCACTAGTTTCAAAATCTTGATTCTTCTGTGCCTGCTCCAAAGCTGATCCGTATGTTAACTGTGCAAGCTGGGGTTTGCAAAGCTGGAAATATGCCTCGGGCTGTTTTAGTGTTTCATCTAAAGTGGGTCATTCATTTCTGAGGAGAAGATTAGGGAAAAAACAAACACCGCTGCTTTGACCACACTGAACAAAATTCTGACAGATGGGTGGTTGGAAAGTGCAAGCTTATATGTTGGAGTCGGGAATCGATGTTTGTAAAATACCACTCAGCCTAACTAGAGCTGCCCCAGCGAAAAGCAATGCATCTTTGAAAACTTCCCGGCCCATCTATTTTCTGTAGAGACTGGTTGCATCTGGACTGCTCTGTCGTCTGAAGCACCAGTGTATGCTGAGCTTGCTCTGCCTTCCCGTGGCTTGTGCAGTCCAGCTTGACAGCACTTCCAACATCTAAAAGGTGATTTTTTTGGTGCAGCTGTTACTGTGTTTCCGTCCACAAAGCTTCCTACAGCACTACTGCTGAGAGATGTTTCCCCACCTCACTGTGCTCAGGAGTGGTCTCCCCTGGGAGTGTGGGTGGGTGAGGTAAGGCAAGAGACGGCTCCCTCTCCAAGAGCTGCCCTGGCTGCTGCACATGGCGAATGTGGGGAAGGATTAAATCAGGGAAATGAAAAAAGCAGAAGGATGATCTCATGCTGCCCACCCCAAGGGACTAGCTTGCTTTCTTCCTCTGTCACTGAGCTCCTTGCTGTCAGCGAAAGGTTGCATAAGGTAAAATGTTCATCGGGAGCGACTCGTTCCTCCTTTTCTGAGTAATAAGCCTGATTTGTGCTGTCCATTATAACCAGATGGTCTCATGTTTCAGACACATGAAATCCCATGTAAAGCCTGAAAAATCAGACTTTAAGATCTTTGCAAATCTAGCATCCCAAATTAAGGATAATTTTGAATGAATTCAGCTTTGTTTCTGTCCCTCAGTTCATCAGGTATGAAGATAATAAAACCACCTGACTCAACAGGGAAAGTGCTGATGAATAATTCATTAATACCTGTGGCACTCAAACACTATCACGAAAAGAACTTAGAAAAGGCTTTGAGGAAGGGCTTTATCCTCTGCTGAAGGCTATGAACGAGCCAGAGAGGCTGAGGCAAAACTGGGGGGATTGGAACAACAGAGGTCAATGAAAGCTGAGGGAAAAGACATCATAGTCTACATGACCACATATCATAGTGGTCCCTCAGTCTGGAAACCTCCTCCCTGGACCTTCTGAGGAGAGAAGGAATGGGGGTACTTATCTTGGGCTGCTTGGCGATAGGACTGGAAGGCTGCTGAGGAACACCAAGCCCTCGTACTCAGGAATGGACCAGAAGGAGATCTCAATCACAGCATCCCGTCCTGTAATTCCCTCCTAGAAAGAGGCACAGTGCTGAAGGGAAGAGATAAATGGCCCACCTGGAGGAATGCAGTATTGAAAAAAAGGAACTCCACCGAGCCCTGGCTCCGCTCTGTGTGCCAAGCTGCAAGGCAGGACAATGTCAGCTAACTCACCTGTCACCATGCTGCTAGCCTCCATCGCTCCTGCTCCTTGTCCACGCACACCCAGGCATTAGTCTGAGAGCAGTCTATCTTGTGCTATCAGCCCAAATGCAGCTAGCCTGTGAGGGAAGGAAGAGCATGTGATAAATAGAAAGTAGCATCACTTTTGACAAATTTCAGCCTGGGTGTAAAAACTTACTGAACTGCTAATCAGTGGATTATCTGCCAAATGGTAGTTTACATCAACAGAGTGGATTATACGCTTGTTCACACAGTGTGAGGCAAAATCATCCCCAGAGCTCTGCTCTTCAGATGAGCTCTCTCCCTCTGTTTCCGATCCCCACATAGACAGTTTTCTCAACCCCCAACACTCTCTGCCTTTTCTCTTAGTGCCTTGAGGTGGTAAGTGGAAGGCTTTAATTTCAAATATTGACACTGCAAAAGGGTAGGAGTTTTCTGAGAGGTGGCTCACATATGCAAAAAAAGAACAGGGTAGTTTAGTTATAATGGGGTGGTTCTCCAGCTGCTGGGCAATTCAAAGCATCTGACATACTTTGAATGGCACAGTGGTAATACGAGCTCCCTCTATCCCACAGAAATCCATAACTTATCAAAGAAGCGATCTAAGTGATGGGAATAATCCCTCTGGAGGATTGGATGGGGATAATACACATCCTCAGATGATCCAAGTGCCTGAACCCAGATGACTCTGACTTCTTCCGCAATATATCACTAGAAACATCGGGATGTGGATCTGCAAGTGTCTCTTGACTGTGTTACCTCTTGGTGGACAGCCTAGGTCAGGTCAAGCAGTGAGCTACTACTTTGCACCAGGTCAGAAGTTACCTGCTTGGGAAAGAAGTATGCTTTGCAATAACCTGAGTGCTTTGAGCTAATATTTGATCAAGAAAGTGCCACAGCAAGGGGGTTTTCCACCGGAAAGCTCCAACTTACTGAAACCCAGAGTGTGTAGCGATAAGAGCTGACTTCAGTGAATGGGAAAAAATATATGCGCAAGAGTATACATTTGTAGGGAAAGAAAAGTTCCCAGATTGTCAAAACCATGATGATATATTTGGGGCTTTCAGTTTGCTTTGCATTCTTGAAATGTTAGTTAATTCATACATAGAAGAAGGAATAAAAAAAAAAACTCTGAAGGTTGAAGAGGCTGTACGAATAAAGGTCTGTAGCCTTGGAGCTGTGTGAGAGGCACACTCGCTGCACAAGAGCCAGGCTGTCTGGCAGGGGAGTGTTATCTCCCATCTCCTTGGAGGAGCACCGGGGCAGGCTCTCAGACAGCTGCTGGCCAAGGGCTTCTCCTGGGCACCCTCCTTCCAAAGGGCCATTTGGGAGGAAAAGGACACGTTGCCACTGGGCAAAGGGAAAGGTGCTGCGACTTCCTTCCCTGCTGCTTTCCCTGCCCGAGTTACAGCTGGATCCATCCCTCTCTGGCTGAGGGAAGGAGAGAGGGGAAGACATGCCGGCAGGGAGGGCTGGGCGATAGCAGCCTGTTTGTAACCCTCGATAAATGCCATGGTGCAGCCAGCGTGAAATGAAGAAATATTGCTTCTGGTAAATATTTATTTTATATCAGAAATTAGCATACCAAATGTAATTAAAAACAACTTTATGTGCGCATCATCCCCCCTCCCCCCCCCCAGTCTGTCAAATGACATCTTAGAATAACTAGTCATAAAGAATGTGGCCTAATTAGCAAGCATCCCAGCCTACTGTTGCTGTTTGATAATTACCCTACAATGAGCTTCTGAAATTAGGATTTCATTCCCCCTCTCTGCCCTCCTGCAGCTGAAGCCTGCGCTGGCTGGTTTTCCTCCTCTCTGCTTTTATTTTACCTTTCTCTTGGTGTGCCTGAGTGCCTACGTGCCAGAGCCACCTCAAAATCCCTCGCTTTGCTGAGCTTGGGATGTGAGTGGCACCTGTCAGTAGAGGCACCCCCAGCTCGCGGGGCGGTTTTTGGAAGGCAGGCGCTGGGGTTTCACCTGTGCTCCTCAGCTTCTCGTCCAGGCACCCGGGAGCTTGGCTGTGGTGAGAAGAGCGAGGGGACGGGAGGGCTGGGGTGGGGGGAGACAGGGGAGAGGCATAGGGAGGAGCAATTAGAAAGGTTTTAAGATGAACAGGAGAGCGGTTAATCCCGATCTGGCGTGTGGCTGCTTAATTGCTCATCCTGGGGCTGCTCAGGGAGCTCCGGCATGCAGTGAGCCTGCGTACACCGGGGCGCGTGTGAGATAAAAACCGTTTTTAAAGAGGGCTTACAAGTCTTAAATCCATCAGAAATGACCCATCAGCAGCAGAAAAAAAAGAGAAAAAGACCAGATGGCGCTTTGTGGAAACCTTTCTCCTTTTGTTGCTAGAGTAAAAACAAGGCTGCCTTCCCCAGCCCCACGCAGGCTCTGAGACCAAGGAGAGGGGCTGCTGGGAGCTCAAGGTTTGGGGGCCATAAGCGGCTCATTTTCTCCTCCTGAGATTTTGGACTGTCCCCTTGTGATCCCTGCTGCTCGTGCTCACGTGCAGCCCTGTCTCACCCTGGCCCCTTCCTTGCAGATCCTTCCCCCCCTGAGAAGCACCCACAGGCTCCCAGGGGCAGGGTGGGTGGAGGACAGTACCTGGGGCAGGTCCTTAGGAGACCTAGTGGGGACTCACCAGCTGCCTCAGGCATCTCCAGTCTGCCTGTCTCTGCCCGAATGAGCCACTTGCTCCCCTTTTCCCTAGGGGAGAGGACAAGGTGCTTTTAGGACCTGATTTGTCTGACTTATTTTAGAAATTGACTTTAGCACGAGACAAATTACGTCATGGAAGAGTCTGTTTTCTTCACTGACTAAGCAGAGACCCCAGGGTGACTTGCTCAGATAAAAAAAAAACCAACAACTCAGCAGTGAAATGAATCCTGTTCTGAGATCTTGTTTTCCCACAAATAGAGGCTAACCAAGACAAAGCAGAGGAGAGGGGCAGCTAGTATTAAAGAACAACAGAATTAACTATAACGGGAAGCATTTCCCAAGAGACTTTTCAGAAGAGGCTTTTCATCAGCACACAAGAGAGGCATTGGCTTTGTCTGGGACGCTTTACCAAGAGGAATGAGGGCACGGAGAGCCAATATTTTGGAGAAAGCAGCAGCCGAAAGGGTCACACTGGAGCTGAGTTCCCTGGAAATTCAGAAGTGATGATGAGGCACCTTCAGCTCCATCGGCACAGTGGTGGTTTGGATAGCTTGGAAGGGGTTTGGGGAAGTAACCTTGTGCATGTCCGGAAAGAACAGGTCTATTCAAGCCATCCTGCTATCTCTAAGGGCAGAAGAAAAGCTTTGCCTTACCCACCCCTTCCATCCCACACTGGACCAGAGACCTCAGATCCTAGTGCTGGTTACTTGCTCGTGGTGTGCTTCGAGTATAGTGACCGGCATACTGGGAGGGCAGCTCGGTGGGAGCTGTGATGAATTTGCTGCGTCTGTAAATGAGGAGGGGCTTTGAGCAGATATGCTGCAGGAGGGGGTCCTCCTCACCTGCCAGTGCTGAGTCTCATTTTGCATGAAGTTTGAAATCGGGTTTGGTGTGCCCAGGGATGGTTCCCCAGCCAGACCCTCCCCTGCCTGGGGCACGCTGGGGCTGTTGCATGTTCCTAGCCCCGGGGTTGGCTCTGAGGCTGAGCTCTGAAGGGCTGTAGGTGCCATGAAGAACATGAAAAGCAGCATGCTGCTGGTGGGGTGAGGCGTGGTGGCAGCCAGGAGGAGGGCGGAGGGCAGAATGAGTGGGGAAGGGACCTGGCTGGCTTAGAAAAGCCTCCCTGAGGCTCTGCAGTAGCCCCTGTCCCTGTGCTGGCAGTGCCTGCGACTTTATGGAGACCTTCTCCTCTTGGGGAGGGCAGAGAGGATCTCCATGCTGACATTGCAAATGCAGCAGCCCCAGGCACTGGTTTCCTAATTGCCGTGCATGGCTGGGTCCTCTTGGGGAATCCCAGAATAAGGGCTATTGAAGATAAAGAAGGCTGGTGTTTCGTTTAAGTCATTAGAGAGCTCCTCAGGGAGCTGGAGGGGGGACAAAGTGAGAGGGATGGAGGGGGAGAGGGAGGGAAAGGCAGCAGGGGAGGAGGGGAGTGAGGAGACAAGGAGGGAGTGATGGAAGGTGTGGGCAAAACGGGATAGACATATGCTGAAAGTATCTGGAAAGAAGAAAAAGAGAAAGGGAGAGGAGAGAGGAAGGAGCATGGGTGAGGGAGACGGGGGTTGTGATAGAGGAAGGATGCCTCCATGTCAAAGGATGAGAAAAAAAGACCTGGTGCTCACTAAAACCAAGGAGCAGAAGCACTGCAAGCCCCTTCCCCGGGGTGTGCTATGCCAGAGCCCTGTGGCTGCCGGCTGCTTCCACCTCTCTTCTCTCCCTTTCACTTGCTCTTCATGCCATTTCGCCAGTCTTTCTTCTCCCCTCAGTTCCCCCTTCTGCAGCCATCTCTCTCCTCTGGCTTGGGCAGCGTCAGACAGACTTTTAATCTGGGAAATTTCACATGCCTTTTATTTTAATTTTTGACAGCAGTGAGAGCAGTATTTTTTCTTTCTTTTACTTTTTATTTTTTTTCCTCCCTTTTCCTTCCCTTTTCTCTCTTTTCCTTCTCTCTCTCTCTCTCAGTGTCTCTCCCTGCTTTTGGACTGCTGAGCCCATCTCCTTCCTCCTCCTTCCCGATGGAGGGAAGCAGGCAGCCCCTTTGCAAAGCAGAGGAAGGAGCCGGTCAGCAATGAGGTCAGCTCAGCATTGCAGGCTCTACTCTCAGGAACTTCTAATTGGGAATGGTTGGCTTGTTTTCTTTGGAAATATTTTCTGTTTTTTTTTTTTTTTTAAAAAAGACCCTTTTCTATATACTTCTTTTGGGTAGCAGATTGTTGTTTCTGTCAAACATTATGTTTTGTAGATGGAAAGAAATAACAAATATGTATAACAAATATGTACTCTCTTTTCTTCCTCTTTTTCCACATGAGGAAAAGAGAAAAAGCTCAACAAAAATGACATGTCTGAACAAGTGAAATGTTTTCATGGATTGTTTGGAAGAAAGTGATTTTTTGTTATGGTTGCAGAACAAAAGAAAAAAAAGACAGTTTTGATGAATTCTGCTGGCATTCTCAATAGACAAAGGGAAATAACCTCACTATAGCTATTTCACTGCGATCTTGCAGCAGGGGAAACTGAGGCACAGACAGCGTCGTGGATTGGCTCAAAGGCAAGCTGTGAGTCTGTAGGAAAGCGAGGCATTGATCCTGGCTTGCAGGCAGTGCCATGTCTGAATGTTTTTCCTGCAGACCATGAATCCCACCCATTTTAGCAGCTCACCAGCTCTGCAAACCCCACAGGGAAGAGTAGAACACAATTTTGCTTCACCTGAGGATGGGGGAATGGGAGAGGGGCTGGATTAACCTTGACAGCCGTGGCTAGTTGCCTTACAGACAATTAACCTCCTTCCAGTCTAAATTGCACCATGCTTTTTCCCTGCTAAACAGAGTATATTTGCACTTCACCTGCTCCGGCTGCGTTCCACCCCGGCACTGGCTGCACCTTTGCGCCTCAGGGCAGTGGGGACACCAGGGAAGAGCTGTGCACCAAGGATGTTTCTGCAAATGAGGAGGCCAGGGAGGAATGAGAAGGAGAAGATTTAATTGCTGGAGCTCAGGATGTTTTCCAGAGCTTGCAACACAGGCTTTCTCAAACACGGGATGCATCAAAACTAATTGCTCTCCAGGCTGGCCTGCTCCTTAATTAGAAAGTGTTTTAAAGCCCCGTGTCAACTCCCTGCTGATAAAACCACCTTGCAGTATGAAATGAGAACCAGCTGCCCCGGCACCTTGCGGCACAGCTCGGACTGAGGCAGGAGCGCAGGATGCCCGGTCCTCTGCCTGAAGAGAAACCCCACAGGGCTGTGGCATTGTGGGATTCAGGGGTGCCCTCTGCCTCTGGTCACCCCACCTTCGCTCAGCCCCTTTGCAAACAGGACTGTCCCACAGGCGGCGTGTGCTTCCCCAGGAAGCTGAATGAAATGCTTCTGATAGAAATCCCAGTTCAGTGAGGATATGAGGGACTGTCATGTCGTGTCCTGAGGCTGGACAAGGGGCAAGCAGGGGAGGTGCTTCCTGGCTTTCCCTGGAATGGAGATGCCGCTGCACCAGCCCTCCTGTCTGAGCTGGTCCAAGCTGTAGCACATCCATGGGAACAAGAGGAGCCAAAAAGCTCCCAGTGCAGCCTCCTGCCTCTGAATGTGTCCCCCTCCCCTGCCTTTCCCTGCTCCCCCGTTGTCATTTCCCACTTGGCTGGCTCCACAAACATCTCAATTTCATGCCTGCTTGTCAGGGCTGCTTTGTGAAACATCTGAATGACATTAACACAGTTTAAAAGTGTGACAGACTGAGGAGCAGCAGCCTCCTGTGATCGCCTATTCCAGATGGTTAAGTGACAAATCTCACTGCTGATATCTTAACTAGAGAGATGCAGGAGGAAAACGTCCCTGGGGAACACCAAATCCACCCCCACCCTACTCCAGCTCTGAGCCTTTGCCGGAACCAGGCGGGGGGAGACATGCAGCAGATGCCATGTTCTTCAGGGACCCTGGAAAGCTTTTCCCCTCCCTCTGACTTGTTGCTGCCTCATCTCAATTCCGTGCACAGCCATAAGCAGCTCAGGCAGACCCAGTGCTTGTTCCTGCAAGTGTCTTTTGCCCAGCGACTCTTCTCACTAGGTGATACTCTGTCACATTATCTTTGAATAGTATTTCCAGTCTCATAGGCATGCTTCAAGCCCCAAACCTTTGCAGGGCATTTTGGGGAAAAACTCAGCGTTGACACTGCTAGTGAAAGACAAGCATTGCTGGGGAAAAGTTTAGAGTCAAAACTTGACTTCCATGTGTGTAAGGAAAATATAGTCCGTGCTGGTGAAGCCTGTTGCTCAGGGTGACGCTGCAAGCTGCTTGCATCTCAACTGCTTTGCTGAGGCCACCTTTGCTTTCCAGTGCGTCCCCTCCTGGGTCGTATCTAGTTCCTGGAGCACTACTTATGTTAGTGTAAGACTCTCCTACTACTATTACATCTGGGAGTGACAGAAATGCCTTGTAGGCTAGTGCTGACAGGTTCAAACTCTCCTAGCAAGTAAAGCTAGAAGTTTCTGGGTCAGCACAGAGGGGTGTGGGGTGGGTGTTTTTATGGTTTTCTATTCTTCCTCTTGAAATGCAGCAGACCCCAGCTTGGAGCACAGCAGCTGGTTGGAAGGACAGGACAGGAGGTGGCAGGGCAGGGGACGAAGCGAAATACTGTAAAACTGGGGAGGGGTACTTAATGATCACCTACAGTTGGAGTTTTGTGCTTCCTCTGCAGTGCAGCAGCGTTACAAGACTTTTAGTGAATAACCTGTATAAAATACTTTCTTTTGTCCATGCAATTTAATGTGAGTTTCCTATCCTGGCTCGGAATCTGGATTCTGAGATGGTGGTGTCCTTTCTCATGCTGTAGCAGCAAATGTATTCTGGGTCTGCAGGCCACGGAAAATACAACACGCAAGGAAAATATTGAGAGGCTGTGTCCTTCTATGCTCCCAGTGCTGTTCCCATTGCTATAGTTACAGCCATGTGAGTGTTTGCTTGGTAAATGCCCTCTCCTCCCCTACCTAGCATCTGTTCCCAAGCTCAGACATCCCAGGGCAGAGGCTTAAAGAGCCTTTGGTGCCAGCTCACCTGGCTTGCTTGTGACAATGACCTGGACAGGGAGCTGAGCAGCTTTACTAGTGCTCAAACAGGGAAAATTGTCCATCCTTCCTTGCCCTGATGCAGCCTCCCAGCCCTGAAGCGAGGGCTCCCTGCCTCCCGCAGTGAGAAGCTGAAGTCACTGGCAATAGGTCTGGGAGGTGGGAAAGAAAAACTGTTCAGAAAATAAAACCAGAGTCTGGGGAGAGGAAGTAAATCTGGCTTTTACTGATCTTACATAAAATAGCAGCAACCTGGTAGTTACATAATTGCTTTTGTAAAATGCTTGGATTTCAATGTAGTGATTGAAGGTTTCCTGGTGATGCCACATGAATAAATTTGGAGTCTGCACAGGTACTGCTTTCCTCTCGATGAGATATTTGCTTTTGGTGGCAGGTGACTCACAATTGCAACCACTGCTATGCTCTGCACTTGTACTCAGCTACTGCAGTCCAGAGGCAAGTCTGACTTGCACAGTCCTGAGAAATGCTCGCAGGAGGCATCCATCAGCATCCTGGTCCCTGCCTGCCTTCCCCCTGTTATGCTGGAGCACATCTGTTACTTCAGAAATATCCCCTGAGCCTCTTTGAAATAGAAATACATGGGAATTAGTACATGCTGTTGCAACCCTATCTTCTGCCCTCTGCATATCGGAGGCAGAAATGGGGTTGGATCCAGCCAGAATTACTCTGGATGGTTGAAATGATTGCCAGGCTGGTCCCAGAAGAATGATAGGCAGAAGAATGAGTGCAGGATGAACAGACCTCTAAAACCAACCTTGCCAGTGGAGAAATGTTTCAAGTGACACCCTCAAAGAAGAAAGGAGATGTTCAAGGGCCCAAGGAAGGTGACCTGGCCTGATTTAGTTCCTCTGAGAGGCTCTGGGTATGAGGAATCACCTGCCCCAGCCTCCACTGGTACATGGTGTTGCGCATCACCTCCACCCACTGGCTCCCTCCCCAGGGATCCTGGAGGAAAGTGACAGGCAGAGCAAAGTGGACCCGGCAGGACTTGGGAAGACAGCAGCTAAGTCCCCAGCCATGAGTAAACTGTGCATTTCCCAGCGCTTTTAATCTCCTTATTATGGTAATGGGCTGATAACTGATTGTGTAGTTAAAATGGAATTTGACACCAGGGCTGCCGTTTCTCTGACTTCAGAGAGATGCTGCAGTAAACAACCTGGTAAAGAGCTGTAAGAGCTGATGTTCTGCTTCAAACCTGTGCTAATGGGAACCTGGAGAAGTGCAAGAGAATAAAAGGAAGCTGAATTTATGTGGATAGATGCATCAAATGGTCCTGGATAAATAAAGCATTTCTTGGCCTAGAAAGGGGACGATAAGAGAGGTTACCCTGTGGGTGGAAATGAAAAGGCATCGAAGATACAGATGCTGTGTGAATAAAAGACACTGGGGCCACTGGCTGCAGTGTACAGCGACTGCACAATCCTTCTGCAGTGGCCTCAACAGGCAACTGGCCTAGCTGACACTGGTGGTCCCATCCTCTGCTTACTGCTGAGACAGCACGTCACCTTCTCCTGATGTGGTTCCTCTCTGCTTGGCCCAGCTGATCTGTCAGTGTTGTAACCACACTTTAGCCTTTTCCTTCTACTGTTTTGTTAATTCCTGGCTGCTGTTTTTGTATTGTCTGCTATGAGGTCCAGAGTGGCCCAGCATGTTGGCTAAGCATTTGCCTTCTATGGATTTCCTTTGGATTTTCCAAACATTTGGGAACTTAGCTCTGTAACTTCACCTGATCTGACAGCTTTGCTCCTATCCTATCCTATCCTATCCTATCCTATCCTATCCTATTGCAGATCCCCCTGTTTAGTGTAAGGCTTTTCCAGCAAAGCACAGGAGAATGACTGATGTCCATGGCCTGTGGTTTGTTCTTGTATCTTCACTCTTACCAGTGTTTTGGCACCAAACTGTATCTCTACAAAGGAGGAAAGGGATCTCTATCATGGTCCTAGCAATTAAGTTACAGAGGATGAAACATGAAAGTAACAGGGCTGTGAACCTATCTTCATCCCTATAAGTCCATTTCTCCGACCCTATAGAAAAGGAAGGGGAAGAACCTCTCTTCGCTCACCATTCTGAGATAGGTGACAACAAATGAGGCAAACTGTGAACCCCTCTGAACTGCTTAGCTCCCAGTACTTTTTCTGGGATCCTGAAATCTGAGGAATTGCGGGTTAATTGCCTGATTGATTCAGGGAAAATCCTTGTGTGGTCCTGCTGGATTTACCCCAGTGAAGATCCCTATTTACACTGTACTAGCCACTTAGTTCACTCCGTTCTCCCTTTGAAAAACAGAAAGAAAAAGATTGTCATTGTGAGGTTCTGCTTTTACTTTTTTTTTTTTAACTCACGGTCAAGTACATTTGCGTGGGGGAAAAAAGGCCCATTGAATTTCAAGGTCTTGGGCAGCAGCTATTTCCTCCATTAAGCAGACGGACGTGGGGAAATGAGGGAAAGCGCATTGATTGATTTTACCAAGGTCCATTATAGGTCGTGTGGATATTGAAATATGAATCTGGCTTTGACATTAGATGGAGAGGAAGCTGCACTCCCGAGAGGGTACTGTAATGAGAAGGCACAAGCTCGGTTTGTTGGTGGGCTCAGCAAGGGAGGGATGAGCAATGTCCCCAGGTGGTGCCACATTCAAAGTGGTATTCAGATGCTGCAGACAGTCCCCGAATTGGGGACCAGCCTCTCGGCCCATCCTCCTCCTCCTGAGGGCCACGGGCTCTGATGTGGTGTAGGTGTTGGTAAAGTCTCAGATGCCACCGTGAGCACATAGGGATGGGGTTGGCCTTGCTCCCAAGGCACCCTCCACCCGTGTGCTAGCACTGGGAATGATACTAATACGGCTGCTTCGCAGGAGAAGGTCGGGGACTGCCCTCAGCCTGTCCTCAGTCTGGATGACTCAGGCGCTTGATGAAAGAGCAGTATTTATAGAAGAGTCCATGGGAACCTAAAGCCTGAAAGGTGCTTTTTAGGGGAAATACTGGCTGTCTGGTGCAATTGCTTGAGAATACCGTATTTAGTGTGGAGGCTTTTATCTAGCTGCACATAGCACCCTCAGGTAACAAGAGGCGAATCTGCAGGCCTGCAGAAACCTCTTGCTGGCTGTACTCTGCAAGTGCTGGGAAGCAAGCAGGTCTGAGGGGATTAAACTGCGATGACCAGCAAGGTTTGTGGGCTAATGGATGTCTCACACTCACCTTTATTCTCAGCATGTTGAGGGCAAGAAGAATTCACTGTGCAAATAAGAGCAAGTTCAGCTCCTTTGGGCAAACCAACACTGCAAATCAAGCTGTGCCAATGCACACAGCATGTGCTAAGCTGTGGAACTCCTTGCCACAAGAAATTATCCTGCTAATGGTGAGAATAACTTAACAAAGCTTGATGACACATGTAGCTAGGCAAAACAACATATAGTAATACAATCTTGTGATCCATGGCATAAGGAGGAGTTTCTTGTCTAGCTGTTAAGTCTGGGGGGCTTTCCCAGCTTTTTTTTCCAGCCTGCTGAACAAACACATCTTTGCTGTAGGCATGTTTCTGTTTGCCATTTTTTTAGCAGGGGATTAGAGAGGGGTGACAAAAGTTTTCAACTGTGGGATGCCAGTTGACTGACGTACCCTGAGTCAGACATGGGCTTGTGTAAATGTAGCTAACAGGAGTCTGCACTTCTTCCTTCCTTCCCAGAGCTGTCAGTAAATCAAACAACACCATCTTATAGTTCAAGCCCCTTAACCAGCCTGGCTGTTGTTTGGGAGAATTTGTGACCTTCTTCAGTCTTGACAGTCAAGAGCATGCCCTGCTCTTCTGCTTGGAGACTCTCCTTGTCCCTTTCTGTCTACATCCCAGCTCCCTCATCCCAAACTTTGCACTTGTCAGACACTGCCCATCAACTCGGAACAAACGGACGCTGTTTGCTGCCCGCTCGGCTGCCTCCTTCATATCCCTGTCACTGTGGTTGCACACCAGATTCAAGGCAGTGTTCCCTGGTGTGAGCTGGGTTCTTGTCTTTTTCTTCCCCTCTACTGCACATCGTTTGTGTCCTTGTCACCTCTCTGGTGTCACACTGCCTTCTCTCCTTGCCTTCTCCCTGGCCTCTCCTTATTAGATGCCACTTCCAGAGGTTGCATTGGTCTCCCTCCCTTTACACAGTCCCAGGAGCAGCCATTAGCATTAGACTTCCCCTTCTTGCAAGTCACAGGCAGCCCCACTCCTTTTGGACTTAGCCTCTAATTTTAGCATCACTTTCTCTTACATCTACTCTTCCCATAAGGTCAGAAATGTCCCTGCCCTGTCAGAGACATTATTCTCTTGGCAGCAAGCAGATATTTTGCAGTCATGCAAGCCAGCCTTCTCAGAACAAAGCAACTTTTATTAGGCAATGGGGATGCAGTGATTCAGGGTCATTAGGTGAGGCTGGCATGGAAAAGCTCACGTGCACATCTGTGTCACGACCAGGTACCTGCAGCTCTGCGGCAACAGCTGGGGTGTCCAGGTCCAGCCCTGCACTGGGCAGCAGAGGAGTCTCCCTTCACTGACTGGCACTGCTGTACAGCCGTGCTTCCAGAGCAACTCCATACATACACAGACATGGATCACGCCTCTGGGAGCAAACCCCTTTTCTCTTCCCAGTTCCCAAGGTGCAGAGTATCCCTGCAGATCCTGCAGGGATCTGTGCCTGGGGATGGCCCTACGCTTTGTCCTTACCCAGAGGTTATTGCTCTGGTTTTGTGTTTCAGAAAGCTACTTAAGTGCTTGGGAGAGCAGAGGTACAGCAGAGCTCTGCCCTAGCTCATCTGGGAGAAAGATGTGCTTCCCTAAGCAGGAATTCCCTGGATCGCTCCACATCTCCTTGAGTATGGCTTTTCGCAGAAATTGCCTTTGTCGTCTCTGAGTTGACTGACACCCTCTGTGAAGTGAGCTGCCTTTTGGTAGCACCGCACTGATGGTATGACAGGGCTGTGTATTGAGGTTCTTCGGGAAGAAAGGCAGCCTATGAATTATTTAAGCACCTCTGTTTCCGATTAGCTTATGACGAACATTCATTGCACTAACCCCTGAGACGCTGCACGTTAAAACTACTGGAGAAAATCTAATGGGTTGAATTGCTTTCTAGGTAGCAAGGTACACACAGAGCTTTTGTGGACTTTTGTGTGTTTGTTTTGCTTTTAGTTTTAAATAGGCACACTGAAAGAGAACTCAGAAAGTCTGCTCAGGGACTGGGAGTTCACAATGGGCCTGAACCGTTTTTCAAGGGCAACAGGGAACAATGGGGAGTGAATACCACAGCAGACAAGGGAATTAGAACGAAGTCTTCTTTCTGATGTTACATTAAGGTTTTAAAAGCCTTAAGACCGGGAGATGAAGCAGGGAGTAGAAATTGCCTTGAGATAGCCTGTGGAATGAAGGGTGCATGAGCGGCACCAGCAAATTTCACATCATGTTGAAAAAATATAAAAAATATTGTTGGTGGAGCTCAGAAGCCAGAGGCTGATGTTAGAACAAGTCAATAAATGTCTGGTGTGGACTGACCTCTTTGTGGTCTATGGCCAGAGTTGGAAACCCTTTCCTGCTGGAGTGGATATAGGACAATTCCAACTACCTACCTCTTACCAGAGAGTGCGACTTTTACGAAGGACCTCTGCTACAAACCCCCTTTTAGATTGAAAAGACCAGTCCAGAACTTGACAATGCAGAGATTTAACTAACAGCTTAATGTAGGATTCAGGTACTCAACATTACAGTTTCCCAAATGACTCCTGTACCTGTGAGTAGCCTCCCTTGCCAGATGCCAGGTCTGTCTTTGGGTTGTTGGGGACCACAGGTATCTCTTTGTCTGCTTCCCTTCTTGCTATGGGTCACATGAGTTAAAAACTCTCAGCTTGTGCTTCATTATTCACGTGCATTGACTGTGAGCTGCACGTCCCTCTGGATACCTGTGTGATGGCTTATTAATCACCTGAGTTATATTTGCTAAATAAGGGTATGGTTCTTGATCACAAAACCCAAGCAGTGACAACAAAGGAAACTTCATTACTTGTCACATTATTCCACAATATCAGAGCCAGCTGCACCATGTTGCCAATGGTGTGGAGTTTCCTGCAGACTTTTTCATCAGCTGAGCTCCTTTCAGGTAAGACAGCTAGAACAAAAGCCACTTAGAACAAAAGTTGGGGGTCCAGAGGGAACACAAGGATATACCCTCCTGGGGACCCCAAACCAACTCCTGCAGCCTTCTTTGAAACTTGCATCTGGTTCCCAAACTTCTTCTTTTCTGCACAGATGTCTCTGTTTGGGTTCCTTCCCTCTGAAGGAACAATATGTCTTGGGCCTGTCAGGAATGTCTGAGACCCCACTTAACATCAGTAAAAAAATTAAGAACAAAAGAAATGTATAACAACAAAGCCAAGGTTTAAGGTCTCAGTAACAGACTGTGCAATTCATTGCACTGATAAGCATTTTCAGAGGGTACTTCATCTGCTCTCTTCATCTGGAATAGATGAGATTTCTCTTGTCCTTAAAATGGTTCTTCTGCTGCAAGAGGAGTCTGGGGTGATTATTTCACATGGAGGCCTTTGCACAGCACACATCTAAAGGGCGGGCAGGAGGGGGCAGATTTTGCTCCTGGTTACAGAAACAAATGACAAAGATGGGTGCTGTCACCCAGCTCTTCTCCTTACTCCCACATAAAGTTGTATGGAGGAATATCTTGGCTGCGGGAACTAAACTGGTGTTTTTCAGAACAGACCCAACCAGTGAGTTTCTGATCCCCATTTAGACTTGGGAGCTTCCAGCTTCTGCTGGAAGCAAAGAGATCTTCAAAGCATCTCCCAAGAACTCCTCAATGGCCCTATTCTTTGGACAGATCCCACTGTGCAGTAGCTGTGCCTGCCTGCTTGGTGGGGATGAGAAAGCCAAGAGAACATCTGCTCCACAGCTGGATTTCCTGCCTGGAGCACAGGCTCCCCCCTTCACCCCCCCGCTCCCCGGCTTCCCTCGCCTCTGAGGGAGCCAGCTGAATCACAGCTCTGAATTTATGTGGGTGTCTGTTGCCAGTCCTAGCTCATCAAGGCATCTCCTCGCTGCGCGGCAAGTGCTGGGCTTCCCGGCAGTTTACAGAGACTATGTATCTCAGACGAATGCAATAGGTGTGGGACCCACTTCTCCCAGTTCCCTTCATTAGCTCTGAGACGCTAACTTGATCTTTTAAACCACTTGAAGTCTCCAGAGAGTCTCCCTGTAGTCAAGATTTCAGCAGATCTCCTAAAATAAGCAGGATCTTGCTGGTCAGTGTCCCCATGGGTACCTTGCATGGCACATGTGAAGGGCTAAAGCAAACAGCAGTGGCTTTCTGCATCACTGGTGTGGTCTGCCACAAAGGGAAGCTTTGCTGCAGGATGAGCAATCTTGTAGCTAAATCTGGAAGTGCAGACTTTAGTGATGCCTTGACAATTTTTAGCCCTGCTTTTGTGACCACACCACAAAGTTTGTGACACTGCTTTGTGCACCAGGCTTCCCACTGGAGCTGATATTTTTCATTCTTTGCCCAAATTCTGCAAGTGCTGCCTTGGCCCACCCCAGGGGCAGCTGCGCTGCATCAGTAAGGGACCCTGTTACCTGTGGGAGTCTCTTGAGGGGGAAGGTGCTGTAGTGGTACCTTGACGGAGGCCATTGCTGTGGACCGGCTGCTCTCCCTCTCCGCCATATGCCTGTTTCTGCATGCAGCCTGAGTGCAAGTGCATTTTATTAAATAAAAACATCTTTAATTGAATGAAACTCCCAAAGTTGGTTGGACTCCAAAAGCAACGTCAGCTCCAGGCACTGCTTTCCTTCTCTCTTTCAACTTTTAGCTTCTTAAGTCCAAACATCTCTCAGATATTATCTTTTCTGCATTTTTAATTGGCAGGGCCCACGGGGTTAAAACACTTCCGTGCTCAGTTCAAGGAACAGCATGGCCTCAGGCCTGCTGCCAGCAGGATGTAGGGCTGAGGCCATCCTGCTTCAGGAGAGGAGAGTTTAGCTGCATGGATGTCAGCACCACGCCATGCTGCTTGCTTTCCTCACCAGAGAACAGCCCCTGACCTCTGAGACCAGGAGAAAGGGTGTCTCATCCTAGTCCAGCACATTCTCTTAATGCTCCCTGTCACTGCTCCCGAGCGTTGAGGCCAGGCTGGCTGCAGAGGGAGATCCTTCACATCCACAGCCATCCTAGGAAAAGGACGGACAGAGCAACTTTTCTGGGGCTTTTCTCCTTGCACACATCCCTCCCCAGCCATCATAGATAGGCTTGGCTTGACAAAAGTAATGTGCTGGACTGGTACAGGCTCTTCTCACCCTCGGGTTTCTCTGTGAGATCTTCTTTCCAGGCCAGCAAGCCTTTTGTGTCCTATCTCATATCAGACAGTCCTTCCTCAGAGTTGGGATAGCCCTGGGGGTACTAAAATGGAGCCCCCCAAGGGACATAATCTGCCTGGGCAGACAGGGCACTTTTCTGTGATAATAACTCTACTTCCTGTGTCTGTTGCTCTCTGTGGCAAACCACGAGCAGAAGACATGCATGCTAAGCGGTCTCTGTTTGACTCATCCACAGCCCTGTAGCTCCTCTGCCAGCAGGGACGATCACCGCCCGCCCTGTTAGCAGCCCGAGCTGTGCTTACAGCAGTGCTGTCCTCATGGGCTGCCGAGGGAAGAGGATGCTGAGTCAGAGAAAGGGTCGCAAGTTGGTGAAAGTATGCGGTAGGGTAAAGCACTCGGAGAGGAGATGTACAGTACCTTTCTCAATAACATCTCAGAGGCATGACAACAGTGTGTGTGGAAAAGAGCCTCCTTCTCCCAGTATAGCTACAGGAGCAATTTTCTACTGTTTTGTTACAGTCACTTGTAGCAAGGTCATAAGTCTCGCTCGCGCAACCTTGGTGTTGCTGTGAGCTTCTTTGCCATTGTGACCCTGTCATAAAACATCCTCCTGAACCTGTCCTCTCCTTGATAGTATCAGTGTCACCCACCACAGAGAGGGGATCTGTCCCTTTGTCACCTCTCCCTGGAGGTCCTCAGCCCCACACTGTCTGGGATGTGCTGAACTAGCTGAAGCGTAGGCAGTTCCCTACAAGGGACACACATGTCCTAGAAATGGCCAGACGGGCTGGTGTGAACCTGGGCTGTGCACAGGGTGCAGAGCAGCCTGTCTGAGGTCTTTAGGGAGTAACCAGACTCCGGCAGGACATTTTCTCCATTATTGTATCAGTCTTTGGCTGCCACGCAAAACTCCTGGCCAGGATCTTCCCACAGATACACAGCGTTGGAGCATTACAGAGCAACGTGCTCTGGCACTGTGCATCAGGCACCCTTGGCGTACACTTAACTGTTGTTTTCAGACGAAGAAAGACAAAGGCAGTCATTAGTGCACAGACATTATCTCATCCATCCTAACAGTCCCCACTCCAGCTTCCTCAGCATTTCTCATGGCACCCCCTCAGTGGTGCACAAGAGGACGGCTTGACTGCCTGATTCCTCTTCATTGCACCTAAGTGCTGCTGCCTGCAGCCAGCACCAGAAACAACTTGCTTTCTCCCACCAGTACTTTCAGGCTTGGGATTAAAGCGGTGAGAAGCCAGGAGTATTTCCCTTCTCTACAGTCAGGCTGTTGCCGTTACAAGCCTTCATTTGCCTCAGTTGAAACTTGAAAGTGGAGCGCAGGGATCTGCAATCAGAGCCAATTGCTTCTATCGCCTGATGCTTTCAGCACTCACCTGGACACAGTCCCAAGCCATTCCTACAAGAACTGACAACACTTTCATAGCAGCATCATTTCTTGCAACGAAAGCACTTTGCTTTTGACAGTTGTCCACACTGTGCGTTTTGCAAGACTCTTGGTTAATGCATGGCACAGATCTTACGATGCTGTCACAAATCCCTAGCATCTTTTGTACTTGTTTCCGGTGATATTCCAATATTTTGAGCAGGTTTGGGGTCGAATCAGCCTCACTCAATAACTATTGGTTGGGGGTTGTTTTATTTCCCTGAACACAGAGTACCCAGTTCCTTCATGCATCATTTATATTCCCCGCACCCTGGCAGAGCTCTGGCCATTTCTTTATTCCAGCCACATTTTCAGAAATGTTCATTTTCTTTCAGATTCTCTTTATAAAAACAGAAATGCTTTATCATCTCCAGTGACTCTGAGGATAGGTGATTTTGTAGATTTTCCACAATCTCAGCAAATGCTTTGTCTGCAGATTTAATAGACACTCTTAGGCTATGCAGCAGATTATAAATTTTAGCCCCCATTATGATCAGTAAACTGCCAGTTTTTTTAAAATGTTATACGTTGTTCACTTTCATAGCATAAGGGAGTGGTTTTCTCCCTAGCCAGTGGAAAAGCCCGTTTTCCCCAGACAGCTGGACATGTTTAATCCTTTTGTCTTTCCCTTTGCATGCCATGCGTGGATTACTCCTGGCCCCATGCCTGCATCATGCAGCTCCCCGTGCCATACAAGTGCGTTTCCTGGCTCTCCTCGTTCACCAGCAGCCTAGGAACAGGGTAGAGCTGGACCACAAAAATGAGTGAGGAAGGAATGGCTGTAAGTCCTGAAGGATGCTCTGTAATGACAGCTTTGCAAAGGGACGGTTTTGTGCTCCCATTTGGGTGGAAGAGCTGTACCATCACCTCATGTGATGCTACCCAGGCTTTCCCCCACCTTCTCTGTCTTGCAGAGTTACAGCAGAATCTCTGCTGATTCCTGCCATGGGTTTGCATGGCATGGGCCAGCACTCTCGTCTTGGCTGGGACCCCAGTTATTGCCATGACTCAAACACCATTAACCTGCCGGCAGGTTGCTAGCAAGCTGCTGCCACTTCCATGTTGGAAAAACGACAGCCCGGTGGGCTCTGTGCAGGTTTTTGCTTTTAGCTAGAGCAACTTTGAAGAGTAGGGTGGCTGCAAACTGAGCAGGTGAGGCATTATATGTACTTTCTTCCTCCTGGGTTTCTTTCTGATGGCTGGGTGCTGCCTGGCTGTTCTGTGAGCCTGAACATCTCTAGCCAGGAGAAAGCTTCCCTCCTCTTTACATTTTGCAGGCTGGCTGATGAGGACCTGCAAATGCTCAGCCAAGTAGCGCAACTCCAGGAAAGCTTCTGAGTCCTCTCACCACCTCCCCACTCCTCGCCTTCTGGTTCCACTGCTTTCACCTTACATTTCCTCTGACAGCTGGGTTTCACTCCTGGTCAGCTCTCCTCCTCCTCCTGCTTTCTGCAGCTTGCAGTCAGTTCACTTGGATGGAGGGATGGGGAGATGAGCAAGAGTTGGATGGACAGAGCAGGCTGTGGATGTGAGATGCATAGCTCTCAGCATCTTGCTTGTGCAGATGGCGAGATCTATGAGTTACAGTATCGCTTATTGTCAAGAAACTGGGCACAAAATGACTTCACTCCTGTGTTGTAAGATGGAGGCACTGGGCTGACCAAGTGGTCTCCGAGGCAGAAGCAACTGAAGCAGGAGGAAGGACTTTTCTGAGGTCCCTCAGCCCCTGGTCTCTGCGCAGAGGAGATGCGGGAGGTCACACTGGGCACATCCCAGGCCCAGCATCCATCTGGAGACCTCTCTGCTCTGGGTTGACGTGCTCTCTGCTGAGCCATCCTGACCTTCGGAGACCTGGGAGAGATGGGGTAAGGCAGAGCATGCCTGAGCTGTGGGAGGCCCTGAGGCTGTGATGCAGCTGAGCAGAAAGGCAGCTATTGAGTCTGCTGAATGTTTTATAGTGCATTCAAGTACTAAGCCCACTATCAAAGCTGGGCATTATCCAGTTAGAGCCTTCTCTTTAAAATAAATGATAACTCTTTGAGGATGAGCTGCTGCCAGGTGAAGGAGGGGGTTTGTATGTCTGATACGGGAAGAGAAACCATACCAAGAAGGCTGAGCACTCTCACCTGAAGGGCAGCAGAGATGGAAAATCAGCTCACAGAGCCCAGGTATCTCTCCAGGTCATGGCATCGTCCAAAGCAAATTTCTCAGCCAATGATATTTTTGCATTGAATTGGAGAATTTTGAACCCAACACTCTCCCTAGAAGAGGGAGTTTCCTTATTTTTTTTTTTTTTTTAAACTGCAGAGGTAAGTAAAGCCTGAGTCAGTACAAATAGTTGAGGGAGGAAAGGGGAAATAAAAAGGACTGTGCTGGGTGGGAATGCGATGCCACAGGCACTGGCATACAAAGGGAGGCAGCATGGGCCTGGGGAGGGAGCTGTGTTGTCAGGGAATTAGCTCTGGGATGAAGATGCTGTGGGTAAAAAGGAGCTGTAGGTGTTTACAGATGTGGGGGTAGGTGAGCAGTGGGGACAGAGGAAGGTTTGCAGGGATCTGCTGTGGGGCTTGTGAGCCCCGGGCCGGAGGGGGGACAATGGTGGGAGGGGGCACCATTTCGTTTGAAGGAGATGCAGATGACCAGCATTTATATGACAGTAATGCCCACTGTGTGCCCAGCCTTGCTCAGATATACAGAAAGAGACAATTGCTGCCTGGAAAAACATGAGACATGAAGCCAAGCAGTAAACAGAAGGTGTGAGGGAAGGGAGAACAGGCGGCCATTGTGAACACAGGAGATGCCACACTGGACAAGATGAATGTCCCTTTAGGCCCTTATCTCAACCCTGACAGTGGCTGATATCAGATGCTCCAGAGAGAGCTGCAAAAACAACCTTAACAACACATCTGGGCATCGGTGTGATAGTATTCCCAGGAGGGCTCTTCCTGGCAGACCCCATTTGCTGATCAGCCTACACATGGAAATCAGGAGACTGAGAGCTCTTGTCAGTTTTGCTCTGGCTGATGTTGCAGCCAGAAGCAGTTTCACTCGTGTAACCTGCTAGCCCAGCTGGTTTCCCTCCTCACTTTCTCTGTTCTGGGTGTGCTATGGGCTCCTCAACCCTTCTGGCAAGCACAGACCCATGAGCTATGTCCCTAACCCCTGTGCTCCAGCAGATAAGCACAGCCAAAGGTGGGGCCGGACTATACCTTTTCTAGCTATGTCTACATGCCATGAATTGAGGGCTTATCCATTCTTCACCCCACAGTTTTAAGCACCTCCCTTCAAGTGTGGGTAGGCAGCTGGAGCAGCAGGCTGCCACTCTCCTCCTCTGTGAGGGACCATTGCTGGAGGATGGGTTAGCAGCAGTGTGAAGAACAAACCAGGTTAGCCACATACCACTGCCACGGATAGTCTAGAAACACCAACAAGGCTAAAAGGCCCAACTAGAGGGTCTATACCAGCATTTGTAGGTGCTCTAATCATTGATTCTGCTATATCCATTCTGCATGCAGCAGGACTGTTGAACAGGGAAAATAAATTTGAGGAAGGATCCTAGGAGCAGATGACAAGCACATGGGATTGATTGATTGACAATTGCTGAGTATGTTGATAAGGTGCAGCACTACCCTTAGAAGCCTTTGACAGTCCCTAAGATGATGGTCCCTAAGATACCAGAGTGGTATCTACAGAGCTATTGTGCATAGACCTCTTCATGGAAAACCCAGATTATCTGTTCATACTCAAAGCACAAGAAAATCAAACAGCAAGAGAAAAATGAAAAGGAATATAAGAACTTTCAAGATTTTATTTGGCTGTAAATGACAGTTGCTCTGGGCTCTCTGCACAGGATGCTCTTCAGGAAGATTTCTCAGCAGCTTAGGGGGCCACCTACAAAAACAGAGGTTGTGAAACTCTGATCTGGTAGGTTTTCTGGGCAAAGTCCCTATGTATCTGATTAGATGTGAGCCTGGGACTGTCCTGAGAAAGACCTTCCCTGTCCTCAGTGGCGCGTGGGAAGTGGCATCACAAACCACAGGGGACCTCCTGGCTCACGGCTAGTTCAGTTCCTCTGCTGAACACACTGAGGGGTGTGGGCCTTTGTTCTGGGACCTCCTGCCCCCTTGCATGCACAATTGTGCCTGCCTGTCCACAAGTGACAGTGGTTTCCAAGTGCCGTTTCTGTGATTTCCCCCAGCTGCAGGCTTACATGCCCAGCAGCAGAAGTGTTTTTGTTCTGTCCCCCCGTGCCCTCCCTCACTGAACTGATTTTGGTGAACACACTGCACCAGTTCATTGCTGTTCCTTTACATCCCTACTGTAAAAGCGTTGACCATGGCTCACAGCTCCACCGGCCTGTGTAATGTGCTTGGGTTCACAGCACTATGATCCCCAGGCAGCAGTTGCAGCCTGCGCGCCTCGCTGTGTCCGCTCACTGGGGGTGCCCCAGGGAGGTGAGCACTTGGCTGTTCAGCTGCTGTCAGCCCTCTGGATGACCCCTCACATCTCCATTCTGCTAGCCCCAGGGCTGTACCCCACATGGCACATTGTGAGAGGTGGGGAACCAAGAGGCTAGGTTGGGACACGTGCAGTGAGCATGTGGTGTGGTGAGGTCTGTCCCAATCCATCTGCCCTCCATGCCCTGCTACCTCCCCCAGAGGAGGTGGTTTTCACTCCTTGGCTGCCTGCATCATGGGGTCAGGGCTGTGATGTCTTTGCATTGTCACCACATGGCATGTGAGCCCAGTGGAGGAGAGCAGGTCATTCATAGGAGTCTTGACGCATGAGACTTGGCTGGGCACTCCAGCTGCGTTAAAGTCCTTGGGAAGATAAATCACTGGCTCTCCAGGGATGATCTCTCCGTGCACCAGCCCTTTCCCTCTTCTTTCTCCTGGCCTTTGGTGTGAACCTTCTGGCTCTCAGGGAGGTAAGTAGGGACGCTTGAAAGCTATGATTCACAATTTTAGGCTTATGCTGTCTGATTTCTTACGGCTTAGAAATTATTTGCTGCTGGGATACCACGCTTATGCTCCAGCAGCCACTTCAGTGCCATTATGTGCAACAGCGCTCATGCAAGAGACAGCCCCCAAAGCAATGCCTCAGCAAGGCCCCAGCATAGCACTTGGTGGGTTAGCACTGCCCTTCCCTGGGCAGCTATGGGCAGTGGCAGCTCGACACATGGCTTTTGCATGTACAAGGTGAGGGCAAGTGGGTCCTGGCTTGGTTTATGTGAGCTTTGTGGTTTCTGGTACTTGGTTTGGAGGGGCTGGCTCGGAATGCCTAATGCAGAGCAGTGAGCAAAATCTGTTCACAGACCACGTGAATGCTTTGCACTCTCTTTCCCTTTAAATTAACACTTTTAGGTTGTCAGCATGGAGTTTGGCAGCCCGAAGAGATTTGGGGATGTTTTTTAACCTTCTTCATCCCCACTTTAGTGTAATTGTTTCTTTAATAAGCATTGTTGGTTGGTTGGTTTTGGGGTTTTGGGGTCTGTTTGTTTGTTTGTTTGTTTCTTAGTGGTAGCAATGGCTATTTCAAGGCTACTTCCAAAATAAAAAAGCCCCAGAATTACTCAGAAAGATTTTTTTCCCAGGCTGGGAAAACATACGAATGATGCAAAGGCAGCTGTGTCCTGACACAGGTTATTGAAGCTCACTAGACTTCACCACTCCCCATTTGCAAAAGCAAAACCTACAGTTAACGCAGACCACAAATTCATGAAGTGTTCCTTACATGGTTAAAACTGTCCCCCCACCCTGTTCTCCCCTTCATGCACATTATAAACCCCCTCCTAGAAAAAAATAAGAGTTTGGTGCTAGGGCAATCCCACTTGCCACACAATACGTACCCACAGTTCAAGGACTACACCAGCCAACCCTGCACCGCTGCTCTCCAAGGCTTGCTGTGGGGCAGGGGTGTCAGGGCAGTGCAGGTTGTTTCTACACAAAGAGTTTAAAGCAAAGCTCGGGTCTCATGAAGCTGAGATTAAATGGCCTATTAGCTTTGTGGAGCCAGCGGAGGATTTGGAGCTTGGATACTCTGGAAGTCAGAAAAGGTATTTGGGAGAGATGGGACAAGGGCAGGATTGTGCCTCTGGCAATACAATCGTATAGCAATGCGTTTAGCTGAATAAATTGAGTAAGATTGTCTCAGTCTCACAGAACAAGTGCCCACGTCCTAAAAACTTGCCTTCGCTGTTGGTGACGCACATGACAAGATGGAGGACTGAATGACGGATTCGTAGCTCCCCAGTTGCTACTAATAAAGATCCCAGTACTGATCCATGCAGTGTGTGTTATCTGTCTGTGCATAAACAAGGGAATTCATCCTCCGGGGACTCTCAGTCTAGTTTCTTTCATTAAGAATAAATTAAACATAAAATAAAAATGTAGGAGGAAATTAGAAAAAGTGTTTTTTTTGATTGGAACACATTTCTGTAAAGCTCTGACTGGAATAAGCAACATGTAGTGCAATGTATTTCAAATAGATAGAAATAATGCCCTAAATATATCAGGCTAATTAGATGTACTTTCTCTACAAAACCACAATTCTAATGTTCCTGTCTCACTGTAATTAAAGAAGCATTTACCATGCGTTGGAACTTTTAATTAGGTCTAACATCTAATAAACTTGGAGTAAACTAACAAATATTTTCTCTGTCAGTGGGTAGCTTTTAATCAGTGTTTAGAGATTTAAAATTTCAGACAGCAGACATCAGCCAGTGCCTGAAGAGCTTACGAGATATCTGAGCATAACCTGGTAACTGTTGTGCTCACCCTGGCATCGCAAGGACGTGTTGAGGGAACCAGTTCCCAGCCTTTCCTCTTTGGTGGTTTAATTTCCGTGTGTGTGTGCGTGTAATTACTTTGCAGGCTGTATTTGCACAAGGTTTGTTGGGCTGTGGAGTGGGCTCAGGCCCCGGACGTGTGTCAGGTGTGGGGTCCTTCTCCCTTGTAGCAGTCATCCAGAAGCTAGACCAGTTCCTTGCACTCCTGCTACAGTCTGTGGAGGAAAAGGGAGTTTATGCCCTTTCAAATAGGTGTTTAAAAGAGGTGAGACCAACCCCCCCCGCCCCAAGATTCCTCTCTTTCTCCATCAAGACAGAGCACCTTGGTGGCCATCCCAGATTAAATGTCTACATTAGAGATGGACAAAGGAGGTGAGACATCTTTCCCCATCCTGTACCTCAAGAAAGACCTGCTAGCAAGACCTGAAGATCTGAGTGAGTTCGCTGATGTGTCCCTGCACAGATATCAGAGCATGGCCCACAGCAGAGCTATCATGGAGGAAAAGACATCTTCTGGTGGCAATGATGTTGCAGGAAGCCGATGGGGAGAGCTTGTGCTGTCCAGCTGGAGAACCGTGGTCCTTTCCTCAGGAGGAAGGGATAAGACTGGAGAAGCTGGGACCTGGATGCTGGGGAGGACGGAGAGGCCAGGGCCACAGCTGTACCCACGTGCAATGTGCCTGCGTGGGGTAAGGAAGTGGCCATTTCTCTTGGTGACAAGAGGCTGTGAGTAGGAAGGCTGGTAGTCCATACTAAGCAGTTTGCTAAGACTGTGTTGAGGTTCACCTGCCAGTAAGACAACTGGCAAAAGACATTACAGTGGCCATATGCATGCACAACTGGATGGCAGAAGCGCACAGGCCTGTCTGTGGGTTGACAGGTCCGAGGAGATGAGATCACCAGGAAGGAGGAGAAGGGTGGGCAATGGAGGAGTGCATCAGTCTGCTTTTTCACAGTGGCCCTTTCAGTGGGATCAGACCAGTGTGGACCCTTCAAGACTTGCCCCTACAGTAAGTTTGCTGTGTGACAGGGCAGCCTTTTTGAATCATAACCTCCTTTATCTGTTCCTCTGGAAGGCAGGGGCATGATGCCAGAGCAGCAAAGCATAATCAGCGTCCAGTGTATCTGCTTGCAGCACCTTCCCTGAGCATCCTACACTGCCTGCAGGCACCAGACATGCTATCTTCCCATGTCCTGCATCTTCCCTCTCCTTCTGGCAGCTATTTCAAGTTCATGGTCCTGATGATGGTCTTCTATTACAGCTCGAGGTAACTTTATTCCTGTGCTAACAGGTCCTGAGAGACATTCCTACTTATTGTCATGGGAAAGGAGCCCCTTCCCATCATACCCAGTGGGGTGGCAGGACAAAGGGTGTGGGGAAACTGAGTCATGAAGTAGTTTGGAGATTTCCACATTCTCCACAGAGAAAGACGGGGGTGGGGGTCTAGGAATAGATGTTAAAGGAGCTGCTGAGGAAGCAAGCAGAGAAGTCAGGAGACATGCACACGGCAAAGGCTGAGGGAACACTGTCAAGAGAAAAAGGGCGTAACAGAGGATTGGTTGCAATGGAGAAAGCTGGGAGGTTGGGGAAAGGGGAAAGGCTTTCAGATTTGGCCGTGGAAATGGGATTAGGACTCTTCAGAGGGACAGGATGAAGCCGAAGTGCTGCTGAAAAATGAGGGCACAAAACAGTGTCTGTGAAGGAGCCTGAAGAAAGGAAGACGGTAGTAGTTGCTTCAGTACAACTGGCAGGTGCCTGTGTTTCTGGAACAGAGGGTCATATATTTTGTGTGAAGTGTCCTGCATCTAGGGAATGACTTTAATGTGGCTTGAAGTGCCAATAAGTGGAATAAGTATGTGCCATTACCAATAACAATAACAGCCCTGGAATACTTTGTACCCAAGGATCTCAAAGCACTCCTTTTTATGACTTATTCATTGACTCTTTATGTACCCAGGGAGATAGGGGATTATAATGATCACCTACTTTACACATGGTGAAATGGAGGGTAAGTGGCTGGGCTGTGAATAGAGCCGTGACCGTTCTCCTCCGACAGCATCAATTTCCCATCGTTGGTTGAGAGGGAAAAAGCCGCAGCAGCTGCCAGGAGAAGCCTCTGGCATCGCAAGGGGTGCAGAAGGGGTACCTGCCACACCTTCCTGATGTGACTGTGGCATGGGGAAGGCACACACCCAGGCACCTTGAGGGCAGACCTGAGCACACTCAGCCTCATGCCGGGCAGTGTGTTCCCAGGTGTTCTGGCTCCTGTGGTGTGGATCCCAGTGCCATTCGGAGGTGCCTGAACTGCAGACTTGCTTTTGAGAAACAGACTTCGGGGGATGGACCCCAGCTCTCCACCCTCATTCCCAGGCACATAGACTGGTTTCTTGCTCCCTTGCAGTGGGCAATTCATGAGCCAGACAAGGGTGGTTGGTCTGACCTGAGAGTGTGGAGGATATTTGGGGTCTGCTACCTCCATCTGACTATAACTGATGTTCCTGTTGGCTTTTATGCTAGCAGACCAAAGGTTAAAGGGTTATTCCATAGGTCCACACAGCTATGGGTTACAGTGCAGACTATATGCTATAGTGTGTGCAATACATGCAAAGTATACAGATTTAAATGTAAATTTGATGGGGAAACCTATCTCTAGTTACATCTTTAAGAAGCCTACTAGCAACTTAGCTGGGTGCTACCAGTGTAGTAGGCAACTTCCTAAAAGGCAGCTGTCCACAGTCATGGAGATAATTGTCTAGATGCTGAGCAAAAGCTTAAAATATTCATGTTGCAGTGGGAAAGGTCTCAGGCCCTAATTGGACAGGATGCAGTTAAGTGGCTTGGCCAAAACCACTGAGGAAGCCTTTGGCAGTTTTAGTGAAGCCTCTCTCTTGCCTCCCGACCCTTTCCACTAACATAACTCCTTCTTTCCCCGCTTGCTGCCATTACTAGACCTGACTGAAGACAGACACGAGAAATGCAGACCATCAGAGCCAAGCTCCTGCAGATGTTTTTCCAGTGGGGGCCAGCAGCCTCAGGCCCATCCTGGGGGCAGAAGGTGGCCTTGTCCCTGCCTACACTGGCTGGCTCCATCTCTCAGACACGTACAGGCTGAAAAAGCCTGAACTTGCCTTCTGCAGCTGAGGAGGGGCTGGGGAAGCTGTGTGGCAGCGCTGAGAGTTATTGCTATGGCATTCATGGAACATGTTGCTATGAATCGATATCTCACCATAATTACCTCATTTGCCCATTTTTCAAATTAGATAACAAGGTTGAATGCTTGACCAGATCATCCCTCATCCATTTACATTTCCTCCTCTCCTTGGCAGAGGAGGGGAGCCCCTCTTCTATTAATTAGCAGGTCTTGGAGTGAGTGGGGTTACACCCTGAAAACTCACAGCTCCTTTGGCCTCTCATGCCTGGACATCGTCATCGATAAGGTGGGAGGCCAGGCCAGACTGCCTGCTCGGGGAGGACAGGGGGCCGTTCGTCCCGGCTGGCTGCATGCTGAGATTGCAGGCAGAAGGGAATGAGCTCACGCTCCGTTCAGACGGTGACATTTCCATGGGGCAGGGCTCATCCATCATCATGTGGTGGCTGAGGAGAGCTGTTAACCATTTCAAGCTGGCTGGCTGCCTCCTGTGCTTCAGCCAGGGCTTGCTCCCCTGGAGAACCCAGGACCTGCGGCAGGGGGAGTGTTGTGGGGGTTGTTCTGGGGAAGGAGGACAGGAGACCCGCACCGTGACTCAGTATTTGGGGAACACAGGGCATCCATTTGTAGGGACAGCGCTCCTGTTTCACCCCCCATGGCCAGCACTGGGGAGAGTTTTTTCCCCTTTGTACCTGCTGTTTTCTTCATGGGGAACCGGCAGACTCCCCCCAACATATTCCCTGCCTGAGTGGGTGCCCAAGGTCTGCACCACAGGCTGCCATGCATCCACCTCTTGCCTCAGGGGTCGATTCCTGGCTGAACCCATCACCCCATGCTGTGGCGGGGGCTTTTTTGTTTCTGTTGCTCAGCAAAGCGCTCGTGCTCGTCAGGGTGGCTGCTTGGCTTTTGTGAAAATGATACTTGCTCAAAATCAGAAGCTCTTGCACGTTCGCATCGTACGCTCACCCCTCTCCGTGCCCTGTCCTCCTGAGCCAGTCTTCAGGGCAATACCTATTACCAGGTATTACAAGCAAAGCAAATGCTTGTAGTCAGATGGCTCATTAACTCCGGCTTCTCTGGGGATGCCCCTGTGCCTTTCCTCTGCTCTCTCTCCCCTGTGACGAGCAAAGGACCCCACCTTTGTCAGCGCTAGATAAAGAACAATTAGAGAGTCATTAATCTGCAGGAGGGAGGGCAGGAGGGGCACCAGCTGCTGAGCTGCTGTCGCATGGCTGAAGTGTGATGTTCCAGGGGCAGGTGGGAGTGCAGCTTGGATCAGAGATGGGGGAACTGTCTTGTGCCTCTCCCTTGCTGTCAATTAGTCCAAGAGGTTAACCTTACCTCCAAGGAGCCAGGAGGCCCTGGAGCAGCAGTCAAAACCGAAAGCAGACTCTTTGGAGACTAATTGGGGTCTTTCACCTCCTTTTAGCTGCTTCTGAGTGATGTGCAAGCAGGAGAGGAGGTGCTTAGTTTCCCAGAGACTGGGAGTCAGCAGGGCTTTACCACTGCCCTGGAGCCCAAGGGGTAATAGAAAAAGAGACCTGGGAGACATGTCCCTGAGGTCACCAAGCCACTTTCAATCATTTGTCAGCAGTCCTAGTTAACTGGGGATGTCCCAGTTGACTGGAGCTTAGCAAATGTGATGCCCATCCACAAGAAGGGCTGGAAGGAGGATCCAGGGAACTACAGGTCTGTCAGTCTGACCACAGTACCAGGGAAGGTCATGGAGCAGATGACCTTGACATGGCATGTACAGGACAACCAGGTGATCAGGCCCAATCATCATGTCTTCATGAAAGACAGGTCCTGCTTGACTAACCTGATCTCCTTCTATGACAAGCTGACCGACTTAGTGGATGAGGGAAAGGCTGTGGATGTTGTCTACCTAGACTTTAGTAAAGCCTTTGACACCGTTTCCCATAGCATTCTCTTGGAGAAACTGGCTGCTCATGGCTTGGATATGCACTCTTCTCTGGGTTAAAAACTGGCTGGAAGGACAGGCCCAAAGAGTGGTGGTGAATGGAGTTCAATCCACTTGGTGGCTGGTCACAAGTGGTGTTCCCCAGGGCTCGGTACTGGGGCCAAGTCTCTTTAAGATCTTTATTAACAACTTGGATGAGGGCATCGAGTGCACCCTCAGTAAGTTTGCAGACAACACCAAGTTGGGTGGAAGTATTGATTTGCTTGAGGGTAGGATGGCCCTACAGAGGCATCTGGACAGGCTGAACTGATGGGCAGAGGCCAATGGTATGAGGTTCAACAAGGCCAAGTGCCGGGTCCTGCACCTGGGTCACAGCAACCCCATGCAATGCTGCAGGCTTGGGGAAGAGTGGCTGGAAAGCTGCCTGGTGTAAAAGGACCTCGGGGTGTTGGTTGACAGCCGGCTGAATATGAGCCGGCAGTGTGCCCAGGTGGCCAAGTGTAGCCAGCAGGACTAGGGAAGTGATCATCCCCCTGTACTGGGCACTGGTGAGGCCCCACCTCGAATACGGTGTTCAGTTCTGGGCCCCTCACTATAAGAAAGACATTGAGGTGCTGAGGCGTGTCCAGAGATGGGCAATAAAGCTGGTGAGGGGTCTAGAGAACAAGTCTTATGAGAAGCAGCTTAGGGAACTGGGGTTATTTAGCCTGGAGAAAAAGAGGCTGAGGGGAGACCTTATGACTCTACAACTACCTGAAAGGAGGTTGTAGCAAGATGGGTCTTAGGTCTCTTCTCCCAAGTAACAGGTGATAGGACAAGAGTAAATGGCCTCAAGTTGCACCAGGTGAGATTTAGACTGGGTACTAGAAAAAATTTCTTTACAGAAAGGGTTATCAAGCATTGGAACAGGCTGCCTAGGGAAGTGGTTGAGTCACGATCCCTGGAGGTATTTAAAAGATGTGTACATGTGACGCTTAGGGACCTTGTTTAGTGGCGGACTTGGCCGTATTAGGTTTGCGGTTAGATTTGATGATCTTAAAGGTCTTTTCTAACCTAAATGATTCTATGAGGTGCTCTGCAGCTGGGAACAGACCCTCGCATGGGAGGGTGGTGCCTGCAAAGGCACTCGGCATGGGGGCTCCCCACTCCCAGCTTTCACATCCTGCACGGTCACCTTCAGAGCCTCCCTGCTCTTGCGTTCTTCTCCATGCCCAGGTCCTTGGGTTGACACTCGTTCAACAACAACCTGTAAGTGACCACCTGCTTAATTCTGTACCTTCTCCTCTGGTGGGAACATGTGTGGGGAGGCATTTATGCATGCGGGGAGAGCTGATGTTTTGCCAATGTGCTACAGAGGAGGAACATGTACATTTGTGTGGAGAAGCACCCCTTACCGCTGCTGCAGGAGGCTGATGGTGACTTCCATAAAAAGGTAACAGAATGGGTCCTATGAAAGGCATCTCCTTCTGAGGAGAGGAGCAAGGGATGGGGTTGTTCTGAAGAGATGCTCTGGACTCCACCAGAATATGCCACGTGATGAGTTTGAATGGCGGCTGGTTATGAGCCCCGGGGGGGGCGGGCAGTAGGATTCAGGCTCAGTTATTAAGACCATAAATCATGGAGACAGTCATAGGGAAGGCTGATGAGGCGGGTGCATGCAGCCAGGAATGCCGGGAGGGAGAGGTGGTGGGCTTCGGAGGCACACGGCTTCTCCACATTGCATGTTATTTTAAGAATTTTTCATTTTTATGGTGGTGCTGTCAGTTTTCTCAGAAGAAGGGACCAAATGATTTCAGGCTCCCTGATTTTCCTGAAGACTGGGGCATGAATTCCAAGTTGCTCCTGATCAAGACCAAGGAATGGGGAGTGAGGGTGAAATGACATTAGCAATGGGTGCAGGACAAGGGAGAGAGGCAGGGACAGGGCTGGGGTGAGGTACCAGGGTGAAATACCAGGGGAAAGCCCGTGTTCAGGGCAGGGACTGGCCAGGATTGGGGATGGAAACATTTTCACTGCCGAAAGCAGGAGGCATTTTTTGGTGAGAGGGAAAGTCAATCAGTAGTGGTCCCTGCAGTGGAGGATGGAGCTCTTTGAGGTAGCTGGGAGTGAGGCTGTGCAAAGCCAGGTGCGATGCAGCCAGTCACCTTGGCAAGAGCATACAGCACTGCTGGCTTCTCTGCTGTCTAGTCTGATCCAGTGCCCAAGCCCAGCAGTTCGTGGTCAGCTTTGGTATCTCTGTGCTATGCTGCGGATGCGATGCCAGAATATCTGGAGGGTGTGATAGGCAGATCCTGACAGGCCAGGACCCTTATACCCTCTGCCTTCACAAAGGGCTCCCTCCCCAACCCACTGCTCCCCGGGCAAGCCGCAGCCATAACATAAATATGACTGGCAGCCATATGAGATGCAGGACCCTGCACCCTGGGAAATGTCAACACCTGCCCCAGTGGGCTCCCGTGCCATGCACACACATCGGCCTGGCTAGAAGCAAGGGCTGATCCATCTCTGTCACCTCAGGGAGCAATGGCTCTCTCTGGCAGTGCACTCCCGTGGGGAGCAGGGATGGACAGGGCAGCTCTGGGCTCCAGCTTCCATAACCTTCAGCCTGTCCCAGCATCCCCCCACAGCCACCAGCTGCAAGGTATCAGGCGCTGGACTAGCCTGTCTCTCCTCAAGGCGATGCGATGTCATTAGCTAATTAATCCCCATTCCTTCTGCATGGCGGGGAGGAGCACTGGCTCTGTGCCAAACCCGAGACATGGGAGCAGGCGGCCATTTCACCTTCTGCTAGGTGAGGTAGCGGAGCTGGTGTGGAGGGCTCCAGCATCTTAATCCCCCAGTGCAGCAGGGGACTGGGCAGCAAGCCCTGGGGACCAGGCTGCACCATCTGCCTACTCCCAGCAAGAGTCCCCAGGGCAGCAAAGGTGGTCAAGACACAGCCGTGAGAGGCTGAAGGAAGTCAAGTTGGCTGGCCTCATGCAAGTTGGGACAGTGCTGGTGGTCGGCATGGAGGGAGGAGGGTTTCCCAGCCTTACCTCAGGGATAAGAGATTTGATGTGAGTGAAAGGCCAGGAGCAGATCTGTAGCTGGCATCAGGACAGGGCTATCACTGATAGAAAAGGGATGGGGGAAGGAGTCCGGGACAGTCAGAGCCCTCATGGGGAAGAGCACGACAGCGTGTGTGGAGAAAGGCAGCTGGAGGGAGGTGCTGCCTCCACCACTGGATACCCAAGCATAATCTAATCCAACAAGTCTTCCCCTTCCTCTGCACACTGAGCTGATGGACATGGCTTCCCAGCCAGAGTCATGACCCTGCTCTGCTCTGGGGCTCACATGGGCTGGCAGGATGCTGCAGTGGTGGGCTGTAGTTACAGCCTATATCTCTAAATCTTCTCTGCTTTTTAGGTCACTTTGTTTGGTTTATAAATCCTGGCCTTGTCGTACAAGCCATAAATCTTCCTCTCCAGTCAGCATCATTTTTTTTTTTCTCTGGTTTTGTTAAAATAACAGGGTCAGAATGTTTAAAATCCAGCTCGTTGCATTTTCTGCAGTTTTGCCTGCTAAGAAGTATTCTCTTTCTCTCTGGGAAACTGCAACAGACTCATGGCCAGGCAGGACTGCTTGGGAATTTGTGGGGAGAGAGGAATGGGGCAAAAAGGGATCCAAAGGGTGTGCTGAAATGTTCTGCCACTCACACAGTCCTCATATGTATGCACAATCCCATGTATGCCAGTAGCACCTACATGCACACAGCATTGCCTTCCCTGCTTTCACACGCCTACTGCGTTGCTGGCACCCTGTACCTGCCTTCGCTGAGGCTCAACTTTACACAGATGAGAGCTGCATCTCTTTCCCCATTCCCTGACCACCATACCTACCCCCAGATACCTGTCAGGGAACCACACAAGTGGTTCCTATCCTCCCGCTTGCCAAGCAGGTCCCTGACATCCCAGCTTGGTGCTCCGCAGCTTTCCACCCTCCCCAGTGTCAGGAGCACCTTCTCAGCCTCAGCTTTACCCAGCTGTGCTCCTCACCCCTTCCTGCGAGATGCTGTTGGGTCTCCATCTGGGAGGAGCAGCCCCTTTTCCCTGCTGCCTGACCGGGGAGGGGGAGAGACTCACTGAGAGCTGGGTTCACAGGTTGGCACAGTGGGAAATAGCCTCTGCTCAGCACCAGGTACCAGGGCAGCCCTGCATGGGACCATGAGCCTGCCAACAGGGCCTCCGTGATGGTGCCAAGGCAGCGTTCCCACGCTCTGCCAGCCTGGAGCCTGCAGAAGTGCGGTGAAGCATCCCTGTGTATCTACATTACGGTCTTCTTCTTAATGACCGTACAGCTAGTGTTTCTGCAGGTTTCATGTGAAGGGCTGTACTCACTTGAGCATGCAGTCAATAATCCTTTCGATCTTCATCACTCACTGTCTGGCTTCAGGCTTTATTTATTGCACAGCATCAAATCACCGAGCCAAAGACAAAAATGGCTCGCTCCCTTGTGGCCTTTTTGGTGGGCATTCCCAGTGATCAGGCTTTAACAAAATTAGCATTGCTTCTACCTTTGGAGGTGATATTGCTGTCTGCAGAGCACGCAGGAGGAGCTGAGCTGTAGCAGCTGTACAATCAATAGTACAGAGCACCTTGCAGGAACAACCTGGACCTCAGTATAGTTTCTAATCCGCCAGCACATCCTCTTCTCCCTCAGGGAAGAATTACATAAAGTCCGGGAATATATTAGTGTGTAGGTTGTGAGAATGACCGCAGATGGGGCGTAAGGCATAGACACAAACTAAAGGGTAAAGTCTGGGTTATCAGAGGTCATTCTCAGTGGTGGTGCCCTGTTTGAGAGAGCCAGAGCCCATGCTTTTAGAGTAGGTATCATTTTATAGCCAGCAACACCCTGAAAGATGTAAGTGCTGCAAAGCAGACCCTAGTGTTGGGACATCTAGAACAAGTGGAAATAACAATTAATGGCAAAAATACAAAGTGACAGGACGAAAGATCAGTGGCTGGAGCAGACTTCCGCTCTCTGAGTGATATTTGATGACAACCTCACATGTTACTTCTCTGGCTACCTCCCCTGCCTCATTCACCTCCCAGCCTGTACAAGAAACGAAGCCAAGGCTCCTGCCAACCGCAGCCCACTTTCCTGCCCAGCCCCTGCCCAGCCCCAGAGCTGTTCTGGCACATGTGCTAAAGGAGGGGGACCTAGAGAAGTCACGGCAGACTTGGACTCTCCATCTCAACATGTGCATGACAAGGGTGAGCTGAACTTGTGCAGTGGTGACAGAGATGAACTCTATGTGCGCGATGATCAGAGGGCTGGAGCACCTCTCCTATGAAGACAGGCTGAGAGAGTTGGGGTTGTTCAGCCTGGAGAAGAGGAGGCTCTGGGGAGACCTTATTGCAGCCTTCCAGTACCTAAAGGGGCCCTACAGGGGAGCTGGGGAAGGACTTTTTACAAGGGCATGGAGTGATAGGATGAAGAGGAATGGCTTCAAACTGGAAAAAGGTAGATTTAGATTAGATATTAAGAAGAAACTTTTCACTTTAAGAGTGGTGAGGCACTGAAACAGGTTGTCCAGAGAAGCTGTGGAACCTCCATCCCTGGAGGTGTTCAAGGCCAGGCTGGATGGGGCTTTGAGCAACCTGGTCTAGTGGGAGGTGTCCCTGCCTATGGCAGGGGGTTTGGAACTCGATGACCTTCAAGGTCCCTTCCAACCTAAACCATTCTATGATTCTATGATTCTATGCATTTCTATGTGTATATATATATGTAAGTTGTATATCTATACAGACAAAATGTATTTGTTTAATAGTACTTTCTGTCTTCAAGACCTGAAGCTCCACAGTAATTCCAGTATCTAGCCACCTCCTCTCCCATCTGGAGCAGCTATTTTTCATTAGGAGAGAGAAAAAAGGAAGCATTTACTAGGCATGCTTACTTTCCCCTGAAGGAACCAGCCATCCGCTTTGCCAATGGGTTTCACAACTGCTTGCTGTGAGGGAAGCATAGGATGCAGAAATGCTGGGGTGGCTTGGAGGACCCTTTTGCATTGCTTTGAGCCTATCCCAAACTTTCTCCAGGCAGCCCAAGGTGCCACTGACTCACCATCGTTAACACCAGCAGAAGCAGAGAGTATGGCTGTAGCTTATGTGATCCACTGGCCCACAGTCAGGGCAGGTACCTGGGTGCTGTTTTATGTTTGAGCATCTGTGGAGTTTCAGACAACAGTTGCAGCTTGTGGCATGTAAAACGAAACTATGTTTGGCTCTCACATTCAGTTCTCAAATGTTGCTCTAACCACAGTGCTGGGATGAAGCAATTTTTACTTAGGCTCTAGCTGAGTAGTCCTGCAGATCTCGTGGCACAGAGAAGACACCTTCACCCAAGAACATCTTAGGCTTTACGTGGGCCATGGTTGGCCTTGCCCCTTCCCTGACAGGTCCATGGAGTAGCTGGAACCATGCTGGAGACCCTGGGGTGGAGGGGACTACCAGGACGAGGGGACTACCAGGACAAGGGGACCTGGTGCCACAGTGCTGGCTTGTTTCACACCTACTAGTTTTGGAGCTGCTGCCCCATTCCCTCTCCTTGTGGGAGAGGTCAAAAGCAAGGGACAGAAGAGGACTAGCTTTGCTTAGTGGCAGCAGGAGCCAGCACCCTCAACAGCTGCGTGCCTGGGGTGGGAAGGAGAGGTTTGGGAAAGGCGGCAGCAACGCTGGGTAGGGGCACATCGGGGCTGCCAACCCCATGCTCCCTTCACAAGGCTCCCCCAGCACTAAGTGCCCCAGACCTGCCTGTGCCCTGTCCTGTACCCAGCCACCACGGTGGGGTTTGAGCAAAAATGAGAAGCCTTCCCCAGGGATCTAACCAGAAGTTTGGGGAAGGCCCAAGGGTCTGACACTGACATGTACCTCAGCGTTAGGCAGCAATATCAGCCTAACCCGGCCACAGCCACTGTAAGCACAAACTGCAGGCTGCACCTCGTCACCCCGACCCGGCACAGAGGGACACGCAGGCTCACCCACTCGAGTACTGCAGCTTTATTTGAATGAAACAATCCACGTTGAGAGTCTATAGGTTACACAGCGGGTGCGTCAGGGTCGAAGGGAGGTTGGATGAGGCAATGCTTATAAAACATCTCACCCTGTTTAAAAGGTTCAGTTCAGTCCCTTTGTGTTTTGTGCTTTTAACGTTGTGGACGGCTTGGTATCGTAGCGGCGAGAGGGTCCCAGTTCTGCTTGATGACAGTGACAGCACCCTATGAGATGTGGAGCGGGATGGGACAAGACATGGTGGTGATGAGGGAGGTGGGTGGAGAATGGGGCTCTGTCCCAGGGTTCCCACCCAGGATACCGATGGGAAAAGACACAAGAGACACCAGAGGACCCCCCATCCTCCATAGTATCCCCAAAGACAGAGTCTGTGTGTAGTTCCTTTCAGGGGGGTTGTTTCTAAATGCTTCTGTCAGGTCAACGTATACTTTCTACTGGCCTTGGTGACCTGGAAGCATGAGGGTGGCATAGTCCCACTGGCACTGGATCCCACTGAAGTGGCTCACTGTTGGGCCTGAGCTGGTTCTCCCTGCCCCTTGCAAGCTGAGGACGGGATTTTGGTGTGATCCCCTTCTATGGGATCCAGGGATGAAGTCTGCTGCTGATCTCTCCAGGCTGGAAATGAAATACTTGGTGAGGATAAGTATGGAGCAGGGGGATGGAGTGGGGAAGAGTGTGCGAAACACTGTCTGATGCTCACTTCTGGCCAAAGGCAGGAGGTGCCACAGTTGTTTCCCCATGAGACAGTTGTATATTGGGTGACGGCCCTTTTGCTCCACTATGTGCATTGTGATACAGGCAGGATGGTTCTGGCTGGGAAAAAAGACCCAAGCAGAACCGTGCTGGCACCAAATTTTCCATCCCACCTAGAGATTAGAGATTGTCTCCATGCTGTCAGGCAAGGGCTGTGACCAAAACCACAGAGAAGAGCCATGTATCTGTAGCATCCACAGCTTTTGGGGAATGTTAAAAATCATGAATGTACGCTATGGAGTCCTCCAGGGTGAGACGGTAAATCTAGAAGATCCCAAGAACTGGGAAACCAGGCCCAGATCATCTACTTGAAAGCACTGACACTAAGCCGCTTTACCCAGCGTTGATGCCACCAGTTACATCAATGCATTGAGAAGCTGGGGATGGGCAGCAGAGAAGGACAAGCATCAAGGTTTGATGAGAGGGAAAGGTCACCTCCAGCAAACTCTGAGAGTCTTCTCATGCCAGGATGTTACATACCAGCGCCTCCAGAAAACAACCAAATAAATGCACAGGAAAGGTCCTTTGCTCCCAGTCTGTAAATACCTTCCCCCGTTGGCATCTGAATTTTCCCAGGGAAACACACCTCCAGTGCTCACAAGTCCCTCACTGCTCAACTTCTGTGCGGTACATGCTGCCACCTACACAAAAGACCTAAAATACTGACCCCAGTCAATGCTTGTGGCATTTCAAAGACAGAACAAAATTGATTTTCTCCTCTCACCACAATTTAGGCACCGTCTGAGCTGACTGTGCTGCTAGGCCCTCTCCTGGTTGTTGCTGTGTTTATTGATATCCATAGCTGGCTCTCGAGAACAAGGCCCAGTGACACAAGGTATATCAAATGCCCCCACCTTGGAGGGTGCTTAGGGTTGGACAGTGGACAGTGGGAGATGGGAAAGGTGGGGATTGGCCAGAGATGCTGCCGCCTCCAAAAGGGACTTCCAAGTCCTGTCTCCTCCCTGCTGCGTTGCTGGTAGCTGCAACACTCCCACACCTCAGTTTTCAGCTCTGATGCCTTTACAAGCTGCTAAGACAAACATCTCACCAGCGCTGGACCTACACAGTGCAAGCAACACCTGGAGACAGCTTCATCTCAGCGCCACATTATATATCACAGTCACCAAAAGAAAACCAGTTGGTGCCTGCCCGCAGAGGCTGCGATGCAGACAGGGAAGGGGGAGCGCACTCGCTCTTCGCTGGTTTGGGCTCAGCCTGTGCCCTGAGCAGCTGTAACGCTGAGAGCAAAGGACTCACTGCTTACCCCCAGTCAGCGAGCAGGACTGCAGATCTCTGGCATGTCCCAGGGCCTGCCTTTGCTGATGATCTGAGGCACGCCATAGTTATGCAAGTTTTGGACATCTAGGAGTAACTCTCCATTATAACAGCTGGGTTTTAAGCAACTGAAAGTCACATCGCTGCCTGCATGGCAGGGCCAGAGCCCAGCTCCCTCGGCCAAAGTAGACCTCCGTTGGCTGGCAGCAGCAGCAGCGGGTCTTTTATCTTCCTACAGACGTGGCTGGTAGACAGGACATATGCAAGGTGGTAGAGCAGCCAGATAACCTTCGCTTGGTTCAATGCTTCAGGCAAGGACCTGGCCATTATAACATGAAGCACAGCCAGCACTGTGAGCTCTGGGTGCTGCACTGCTGGGGGTACCAGCGCTGCGTGAAGGCTGTCGGCTGCCCCTCTATTAGGCTGAGTTTAGGCCACCCTGGAAGTAAAAAATCCCACTGTAAGCCAAGCATTCACAGCCAAATTCCCCTTTAGGACAACAGTTAATGGAAGCAAAAAATTTTGCCTCCTTCCATAGGAACGAATGGTTCATAGGCCATCCTAAATCCACACAAAACCTGGATTTACCACAGACCTTCACAGCTCTCCATAAACCCCCTCTATTCATACAGCTCTCCCTTTGCAACAGCTGCCAGCAGACACAGCACTTCTCCGTCTCCCCTTCCCTTGTTCTCTGCCCCATGCTGGAAAACCCTCCCCATGAGAGGCAGCAGAGGGAAAAGCCGCTCTCCTGTGCTGTGACCTGAGCACAACCTCCCTTTGCAGCTTCCTCAAGGGATCACCTGTGGATGCTCAGCTTCTTCATGCACAGATGTGCTGAGAACCTGGAGCTGGATTGGCATATTTTACTAGTACAGGTTCATCTGGGAAATCTGGGCTAAGGACTTTTCTTTAGTCTCCATCACCCAGCATCTGAGCAGCTGCAGGCCAGGGACTACTGTCTGCCACCAGTGAAATGAAGGGCAATGCAGTGTGAAGCTTGGCTTTCCCCTCTTCTTTTGAAGAACAACACGAACATGCTCTGTCCCATCCTCTCAGCCACCCATGGGGCTGTTGTGAGCCCTCTTTTGCCTCTGGGGAAGCCAAGATGTGACCCACACTAGATCCCTGATGGAGCCAACACATGTCCTGAAGTGCTCCTGTCTTCC
>VZSZ01002782.1:768479-890558 GCA_013398815.1 Ibidorhyncha struthersii
AGATGGAGAAGGTGCCAGACCAGATATAGGCAATGCAGGGTGTAACAAGTGCCAAAGGCAGTCATGAGTGCGACTGAGCACCCCCATCTGCAACAGCCACACAGCACAGGGACACAGTCAGCCTCGCTAACCTGCTGTTGGTCCCTGGAGCTCTGTCTTCTTTTCAAGAAGGACGCTTGATGGCAAAGCAACTGAGCACGTACCTTATAGCTAACCCAGAGTTGAGATGTCAGGCCTCACTGCCAAAACGGAGTGGGGTGTGCCCTGGAGACTACAGCTCCCTGCAAGCTGCATCCCTGCCCTCTCTAGAAATGAAGGTTGGGTGAAGGTGGTCCTGGGCTGTGCTGCAGTACTCCTTGGGATGTGTAAGGCCTCCAGGGCACAGGCGGGTGTCTCTGGTTTGATGTGACCATTCCAGGCTTGTAAGCAGCCATCAGAAAACCCCAGAATCCCCCCACAGTGGGCTAGGTGGTGGCAGATGGTGAGTCAAACTGGCGTGTCTTACTCCCAAGGGGAGTACTGAAAAACACATTTATACCACAGCTATCATTTGGGATGCCGAGTGTACCCGGGCTATTCAGCTCCCTGTTGGAAACCACCAGCCGCCAGTTATTACCACAGAGTGTAAATTGGGTCCTGTTAAAATGCAATTTCCAGAGCTCTGCAGCACTTGTTTTTCTGCAAATGCCTTTTGTCTGCATTAAATGCCTTTTCAGGCTGAGCGGGCTGAGCAGTTACCAGTGGGGCTAAAGCAAATACAAATGGTGGCAACACGCGGCCTCTCCCGCAGCGTGCACGAGGTCCTGTTGCTGTACGCTCGGTGCCTCTGCGAACAGGGGGCACCCACATTGAGAGCAGCCTGGAAAAGACAAGATGTCAGGGCAGTTTAATGGAGAAAGAGCGAGGGACCAACACTGGTCTCTGCCAAAGCCAGGAGCATGAGAAGGCCTCTCTTTTGCACAGGAGATACTCACAATGCAAGTTCTTGGCCTCAGTAAAAAGCAGGGTCCTGCTCCCTGGGTGCAAGAGCTGGGCATCATTGCTTGGCGCTGTGGTACTGTGTCCCACCGCATCCAGCTTAAAGCACAGAGCCCACGGTGATGTGTCCCTCCGTCCATGCTGTTTCTGGGCCGTCCAAAGGCACCCAGGAGGCAAAGGGGTGCTGCAGCATTTCCAGGGAAAGATGGATATCCACATGGCTTCGACAGACGAAGGGGACTGAAATAGCAACACCCTGAAGGAGCAACTTCCTGAGCTCTCTGCTTTAAGGCAAAACTTTGTCTCTTCAAGTGGGGTGAGTTGACACCATTTATGCCATCTAGGAGGGAAAATGCCCCGGTTCCTTTGCCTTTCACTGCCTGGGGCAGGTGGGGTCCTCAGGGCAGTGTGACAGGACCCCTTGGCTATTCCCACAGGTCAAACTCCCTCCCTCAGCCTCGTTGAGAGCTAGTGGGGAGCAGGGCTTGCTCCCGCCAGCGCCTTGCACAGGGACCACTTCACGCTGGAGACAGAGCTCAGGGCAGCGATGGAGGGATGCTTCTCCCACCAGCACTGCTTGCTGCTCCCAGTCACTGTCCCTCCCAGGCTGAGAAGCACAGGGCACCAACCCAAAAGCAGGGTGTTTTTAATGGCACGAGTGATAGGGACAGGCTGAGGAGGAGGAATCTGGACCCTGCTCTCACTTTAGTACTAAAGCATTTCCCTGTCGTTCTGGAGTAGTGCACCCACAAGATTTCATATAGAAAGAAATTAAATTTCCATACTTTGAATAGCAATAGGGAATAAAATACAATTTGTATCATGTTTACTACACTCATTCATACATCCATAAATTATTCTTGCAAGAAATTTACCAGCCTAAACATCTGAACTCCCCCCCTGCTTTTTTTCCCTGATTGCCACCCCATTTCCTTCCAGAATAAAGCTACTTCCCTGAAGGAGGGTCCATATTGCTGCTGGTACAGCTGCCCTTCAGGCAGCATGCCACATGGCTCTGCCGGGGCAGCTCTGCATGCATGCCAATCCCAACACTTCACTCTAGGAGTTTCCAAACCATTTGTGCACTATGCAAAGTTCTTCATGTAGACGAAACGTTTTTTCACTCCCATACAGCTGGGACGAGTTGCGCTCAGGCGTTCCAAATTACTTAACTCCACATCAAATGAAACGTATTAGCTCCATTGCTTTCCAGTGACTGATCTACGTGGAAGAAAAATAGTCTATTACTATTACCAGCCAGGAGTTGCTTTTCAGAGCAAGCAGTAGGAACTGATGTTCATATTGTTAAAACCCATGGATTAAAGTCCTGTTGATGACCTGTTATGGGGACTTGCACTGAACTGTGGAAAATTATAATAAAAAAAGTATATTTTTCAGAATACAATGAACAACTACAAAAAGAGGTTTCAAATGAAAGTTTCTTTGTAAGCCCCACTTGTAACTACACAGTAGCATTCACTGCTTCTAATATCTACAACTTATACCCAGGAGCCTCCACACTCACATATTTTCTGGTTTATACCCTGGGAAAAAAAAAAAGAAATTGAGTATATGTCGGCTAACACCCACACAGCATTCTTCCTAATGTATTTCTACAACTACCAAGCAGAGGTCTCCTTGTAAATAAAAGCAGTCTCTTAAATTTATATTGCACTTTCCTTCTGCAGGGACTTTCATACTATGTACAGGAATAATCTCCACCATCACTGAAATGCAGCCACTTCTGGAGTGGAATAAAGCAGCTACTCGATAGGCACAGAGCAACATAAAACATCAGGAAGAGAAACATAATGTACCCAGTTGGGACTACAACAGATATTTAAGAAGACAGTCTGTAATTAAGTTTAAGGACTGTAATTTAGCCAGAACACTGTGAAAAGTGTGAGAGGATCTTTAATTGCAAGGGGTAAGGAGCATGGCTTTATCTCTCACCTGGGGTGCGTTACCACTGCAAGGAGAATCACCCCCTCAAGCATGGGGCTGGGTCAGTAAACAACAAATACCACTGCCCTCAGAGAGGAGGGACACTGCCTCCCCCCCCACCCCCACCATTCCACAGCTTCTCATCAGTGCTGCTGAAGTGCCTCTTTCCTCTGCTACACTCTCTCAGCGCATCTGCCAGGGAAATGAGGTCCTTCCTTTCATCCTTGATACTTCTGACAAGCTGAAGCACTTGGGTTAATGACTTTCCCCCAAACTCACCAGCAGCTGCTTTCTAGCCAGAGATAAAGGAGCAGAGGTCTAAGTGGAAAGGTGCTCCCTGAGACTTTTACTGAAGCTGGTGGGTCCACATCTGAGAGCAGGAGAAGGCTTCACCTCTGGCTGGGACGATCTTCTTGCTCTGCCCTGGACCCACTGCCACCAATGGGCTTCTTGCCCCCCTGTGCAGTGGGTCGGCTTGGGGAGGCACTTACACCTTCCCTCGCAGGAGCTGGCAGCAGGGCATGGACACCCTCCCTGCAGGTGACCCTTTCTAAAAACGTGGTGCCCCTTTGCTGCCACTTGCCTCATAGAAAATGCTTTGCCCATGACCCTGAACCTTCAGGCTGCACCTCCTCAGCCCCCACAGCACCTCTGCTGCCCACCAAACATCAGCAAAATGTGCTTGTGCAAACCTGGCCAAGCAGCCAGGGGAAGCAATGCTACAAGGGTCTCTGCCTCAGAGCCTAGAAGGTGAGATGGTTGCCCTGGTTTATCTCTTACTGATGGGGAAACACTCCTGTCTTCAACTTCTGCTCAGCAAAAGCACTCCGGAACCAGCAACATAACACAAATGTTTTGCCGCTGAGATCGGGAGCCATCATGAAGCACCGAAGGGCCCCTGGAATGCAGCGTCTCTCTCCTAGGAGTGAAAGCGGACTCTTATCGGGAGGAGGTGATGACTTCTGGCCTCCAACAAACATGGAGGAAAGGAAGAGCACCAGGCTGAAAGAGCTCAGCTAAAAGATGATGGTGACACTGGCTGCTGACGAAAATGGCAACACTGGCTGCCGACAAAAATGGCAACAGTCAGCAAGAAGCAGAATTGCTTTTGGCACCCACAGCATCCCACAATGCTGCCTGGCCCTGGGAGGCAGATGCAGGTATCCCAGTCAAATATTGGCTGTGATTGAGGTCTAGGCTCTGGTGGGAGGACTGAAGACAGAAAAGGTACAGTCCCCATTCTTGGAAGTGGAGAAAAGCAACAGAAGCAAGGGAGACCCGTACCATCCCCTCTCACCGTCTTGCAAGGCCTTCTGTGAAGGAGGTCCCCTTGTCCCTTAGAGCTGATGTCCTTTCTCTCTCCAGTGGTGACCGAGAAACATTAGTGCAGACAAATGCCCTTCCAGAAGCTAGAGAGAGCTGGGTTTCAAGACTTCAAACTGGATCTCTTGGGAGTTAAATAAGAGGTTTCCCCCTCCATCAGTGGAGGAAACGAAGCACCAGCTGTTGCTGGAAGCTGAGTAATGCAGGAGGCAGCTAATACAGGTGATTTTCAACAAACACAGTTGTTTCAGAGAAGCCGATATATTCATCAGAAATGGGGAAGGATTCATAGATACTGGGGGCTCTGGTGAGAGAGCTTATTGTACATCTGTGGTGCCCCAAACACAGCATTCGGATGGGGTGTCCCTTAAAGGGGAGAGTCCCGCTCTACTGAACTGCCAGAGCGTGGGCTGGTAAACCCCAGTCCACAGTCCTGTGGGGCTAACTCTGCCCTGTGCAGGGAGAGAAGTCATGCCCAGAGCAGCTTCCAGTTGCAACAAAGCTACCATGGCTCCCACTTGACCCGTGTAGGGCAAACCTTTCTCCTGGGGGTTCATCTGGAGCAGCATGTCTCGCCACCCTGAGGAGGTCAGGCCAGACCGACCTGCAGCAGAGAGAGACACCAGCTGTACCCTGTTACAATGCCAGCAAGAAAAAGGTGACTTTCCCCCATCCCTGTCTGTTGCCCTGTTCTTCGGGTTCTTCGGTGGCAAATGAGGCCCCAGTTCAGCACAAGCCCCTCTTCTGGGTCAAGCTTCCTGCCTCCATCCTTCTTGGGGCACTTTCCTGCCTGTTCCGCCTATCAGCTCCTCAGCCCACCCCTTTGGCAGTGGAAGTTGAGTGTCTGCAAGACTGCACGTGCTGACAAAATTCAGCCACCTCTCCCCTGAGCAGCGACACTGTTGCCGCACTTCGCCCACTCCGCTGCTAATGCACTGTGCGTGCTACAAGGCCTCAGAAGGTGAGAGGGCAATATCGGAGCTGCCCAAACAGCTGGCCCATGGGCTAGGTCGTGGGCACATGACTTGCTGTCTGGCTGAAGAAGGCTGAAATGCCTGTGTCTTCCCATAACCCAAAAAGGTTGAGCTGAGGGAAGTTAGGCAATGGAATAAAAGACCAAAATATATAGGTGATGAAAGAAAGACATAGAAGCAATCCTGGGCTTAGGCCTGAGGTGACTCACCCCAGCATNCCATCCCTCAGCCGCACAGAGACACCTTTCTGCCTGCAGCTCAGACCTGCTCCCTCAGTTTCTCCACCCAGCAAGAGGTGCTGAGACAGAGAAAGAGGCGCTCAGAGGCCAATGCTGCAGCCGGATCCAGCCGGGACTTCTCCACCACTCAGCGTGGTCCATGTGACGGGTCCATTCCTGCTCCATCATCTTCAGGCTGGCGGGTGAGAAGCACAGAGCGGTGGGGAAAGGCCAAAGCAAACCACACAGGGGGCAATTAAATACATGAGAGCCTGGAAGATGCAGATGGATGGAGACGCTGAAGCACATGCGGTGCGAGGCAAGATGCTCCGGCCACCGGCACATGGGGTGGCTGCTGCCCCACGGTCAAGGCCAGCGTTACTGCAGGGAGCTGCAGCCGGAGCGGGGCAGCCCCAGCCAGCGGGAGAGCATGGGGAGACAAGGGGAGTACTGCGGTATATCATCCACTAAGCTGTGGGCTCTGCAGTAAAGAAGGTAACTGTTCTAGTAGAAATTTGTGCTTTAATATATTTTTGTTTGTTTGTTTAAAACAAGTTCCCACTTCCCTGAGGAAGCCCTGTCCGACATTCCCAAGGAAACATGGGGGTGTTTTTTTCCTCCTTCATTTACTCTTCACATTTCTTCATTCCTATTTTTTGTCTTTCATTCCTTCTTTTCTGTGTGTTTCTGTTTCTTTTCTTCCTTCCTCTTTCTCACTCTCTCTCTCGTGCACGTGCTTTTAAAAAATTCTTGTCTTTATTTTTAAATGTTGTTCTAGACATTATGACTTTCTCAAGGAGTGCTCCAGTTCTGAACCAGATCCCTTTGTGTGGTCATGCCTGTCAGTCTTTGGTAACATATTGACACTTTGGTGTGCCAGTGAGGAGGGGAGGAAGAGGAGCAGAGGTGGCTGAGTAGGAAAGGAGCAGGAATGTCTCGGTCCGAAGACAGGAGCGCTCGCTTGCCATCATCTGAGCAGCACGTAAAGGAAGAAAGTCAATGGGCCACAAAGACAAGGGCTGTGCAGGGCCGGGACACCGCTTCCTGGAAGAGCAACCGCTGCCAGACAAGAGAAAAAGAATTAGTGATGGGACGGATCCAGACCTCATCAAATAAGTCAGTGCACATCAGTGTCAGAGCCTTTCCTCCTCCCACCCCCCATCCCAAACCACGAAGCACCTCACAGATCTACTGGAGGATCTTTCTAACCTTCCCTGGACATTGTCAAGACTTCCCCAAATTATTTCTTTTCCAGCTTGGGAGAAAAGGTTGAATCTTAGTTACTTTTGCAATCCAACCCTCCTTTCTTCCCCAGAAGATTCAACTTGAGTCAAACAAAAGGTTCTGCTTGTGTTTTGCTTACAGCTTGCCCATCCTAGGCTGAAACAGACCTTTAACTGCACCTGAAATTTTTAGGTTGCTCTGACTTTTTTTATGTTTTGTTTCCCCCTTCACCTTTAGAGTTAAGAAAATTGCTGAAAGTGACTCTTCCTCAACAAGTGTTTTTTTCCTTCAAAAATAAATAAGACAAATTGAACCTTGCTCACGAATGCCTGTCTGGCTCTGGTTTGCATATGCCGAGCAATTGCTCTCCTGCCCACCTGAGGCATGTTATTGAGGGCACAGGCAGGACTAAGGCACGAGGCGCACCAGTGATTCCCACCCAAGGACTAATGCCTACATACTGCTTATGCACCTTGCTACGGCTTCAACCTACGGTGCACCTCAGTGAGAGTGGGATTGTCTCCATTTCTGCAATGCTGGCACCAGGATGATGTGGATGAACTGGAAAGGGGCTGGTGGGATTTAGCTCAAGCACTTACTGTCAGGATCGGGAAGGAGGTGAAGTACAGCTTGGGTAGCCTGCTCCCATCCTGCATGTGCAATACCCTGCCTGGCTGTGCCTCTCTGCTCAGAGGGCAATGGGAAGAAGCCCAGCCCACCCTGGCTCCAGCCCCCAAAAGGCAGATTATTTTTCCTGGAGAAAGACTGACTTACAGAATCATAGAATCATAGAATTGTTTAGGTTGGAAGGGACCTTAAAAATCATCTAGTTCCAACTCCCCTGCCATGGGCAGGGACACCTCCCACTACACCAGGTTGCTCAAAGCCCTGTCCAGCCTGGTCTTGAACACTTCCAGTGGTAGGGCCTGAACAACTTCTCTGAGCAATCTGTTCCAGTGTCTCACCATCCTCAAAATGCAAAACTTCTTCCTGATATCTAATCCAAATCTACTCTCTTTCAGTTTGAAGCCATTCCCCCTCATCCTATCACTACATGCCCTTGTAAAAAGTCCCTCTCCAGCTTTCTTGCAGGTGCCCTTCAGATACTGGAAGGCTGTAATAAAGTCTCCCCAGAGCCTCCTCTTCTCTAGGCTGAACAACCCCAACTGTCTTAGCCTGTCCTCATCCCTCTGATCATCTTTGCGGCACTCCTCTGGACCTGCTCCAACAGGTCCATGTCCTTCTTGTGCTAAGGACTCCAAAGCTGGACACAGTACTCCAGGTGGGGTCTCACGAGAGCAGAGCAGAGTGGAAGAATCACCTCCCTCGACCTGCTGGCCATGCTGCTTTTGATGCATCCCAGGATGCCATTGGCTTTCTGGGCTGCGAGCGCACACTGCCGGCTCGTGTTGAGCTTCTCATCCACCAACACCCCCAAGTCCTTCTCCTCAGGGCTGCTCTCAATCCATTCTCTACCCAGGCTGTATTTGTGCTTGGGATTGCCCCAACCCACATGCAGGACCTTGCACTTGGCCTTGTTAACTTAATGTTGCAGAGGCCATTAGAGCCTGCAGAAGGTGTTTCCCTTTCCAAAGCTCCCGTACCTAGGGTTTCCAGGAAATGAGATCTTGCAGAAACCTTTGGCTGCTTGGGGATGACATCCCCAACCCAACATACTGGTGCAGACTTTAGCGTGCTGGTGTCTGGCAGCACAGTCCCTACAGGATCTGGTTGTTCCTCAGAGCTCTGGCTAACTCACAAATGTAAAGAAAAAGTTCAAGAGTCTGACAGCCCCTCTGCTGACTTCTGATGATGGAGTCAACCATCTTGTTGAGTCCCACCAACATGTCAATGTGCTCTGAAATTAGCTGCACATCCCTAGCACATGCATTCATATATGCACTCCCACCGACTTGTCTTCTTCTGAGGCACACACACACTCACCCTTATTAGGTCCAATTGGCTTCCTTGGACAGTCCCCCTTTTTCAGAGTGACGTCATCGATGGCAATGTCCCCCTCGTAGCTCGTGCCCCGGACACCTTCGAAAATGATCTGCAAGCAGAGCATGGGACAGAATGCAGTGTAAGGCTGTGGAGCTCTGCAGACCAGATCTTATCAGGTCCCCAAGTGAATGATTCCTCCCTGTTTCTCCAGTACTCATAGGATCTGGAGAGCTGGACCCCACTGCATATGGGACCAGCCCCTGTGTCCTGAGTGTCTGTACGGTAATAAATGAGCATGTAGACCTCTGCTTTATTAAGTGGGCTGCACTAACAAACCAAATAATACTGAACAGCACTTGCAAGAGTAACTAAATTTTTTTTTTTTTTTTAAAGTACCCAAAATCATGCTGGGTATTTTGCCACAGTGCCACAACTTACCAGCCTGCACAGACCCAGCTCTCATAAACAACCCTACAACAGCAAGGTAGCATGTTGGGCAAAAACATCAGCAATAAAACATCCAGTAACAAAGCAGCCCACTTCCTGGCTACACATAAACGACTCGATGAGCAGATACAGAGTGCCCAGTTCATATTCACAAGCTGTCCTACAGTCCTAAAGCAGTGGGACAGTGGGGGTGGGCTCTTGTAGGACATGCTAGAAAAAACCTCTAGTGTTTACAGTCACCTTACACCAACAGGCCAGTAACCCCCAGCTGCTCTGCACCAACAGACCTGTCGCACAGACCTGGTACCAGAAGGAGCTCTTTGACAAGCAGTTTCCAGACCAGCAACAATCAGAAAATTTACAGTGCCAAACTGATGCTTGCATTAACAAAGTTGGACAGCTTCAGAGAGAAGTGGATTTGACTTCTGTGCATCCACTAAGCTCTTGCCTTGCCACAGTGACCCTAGGGGTCGAGATCTCCCACTGCCCTCCCTGTGTCTGACCAGCCCCTGTGCCACAGAGGCAGGTATCTGCTGGGAAGTCTCCTACCGCCCATGGCACACGGACAGGACAGGTGGCAGGTGGCTCCTTGTCTGTGGACCTGACTTACCTGGAAGGGCCCGGGTGGGTTGATGGGCACGTGTGCTTGCTGCCACATGTTCCCCCGGTTCCCACTGAGCGACCAGACCTGGGTGTCGATGGCTCGCTTGTTCCGCACGCGAACTAGCAAGTTCAAGGAGCCTATAAGAGAAAAAATGGGTGCTGGTGTGCCAGGGCAGGCAGGCAACAAGCCTGCTGGGCTGGGCCCCAGCGTAGCTCTGGGGCTCAGCCTCGAGCCACAGCCTTACACACCAGCCGGCCCATAGACAGCCTGCAAAGACCCAGTAGTAACCTCAGAGGGGAGCCAGCTTTCTTCTGGGTTGATGGGCAAGTGCCACTGGCAATGTTTCATACATCTTTGCTGTCCAAGGGAGGACACAGACCCAGACGAAGACAGAGGGGACAGGACAAGGAAGAAGCGGTCTGTAGCATGGCTGGGGTGGCACAAGAAAGAGGTGGCAGAAATGCTAGCTGCAAGTGACCTCCAGAGGCATCCCATCCAACCTCCTGCTTGAAGCTGTCTCCAGGTCTGCATCAGGGCAGCGTGGCTTTGCCTGGCTGAGTCTTGAAATCCTCTGAGGAAATCAGCTTTTCCTAATGTCCAGTGTGAACCTCCAGCACTACCAGCTGTGGCTGCTGTTCCCTGTTATATTGTCTAATACTACTGATAAGACTTTGTCTGCGTTTTCTTTGAAATTGCCCTTCAAACAGTTGGGGGCCAAGGGCTGATAGTAGCCTCCTCTTTGCCAGACTGAGCAAGTCCAGCTCCCTTAATCTCTCTTCACCAGGACTTCTGTTTCTGGCTCTTGACCATCCTGATGCCCCTCCAAGTTGGACCTCCACCAGTTTCTCCCCACCCCACTTGAACTGAGGAGCCCAGGAGACATGTTTTCCTCTCCCCATTCACCACTAACACCTGATGTATGCTACGTGGCTTACAGCCCTCTCCCTGCCCTGGCCCTGGCCATCAGCTTCAGAAGTATGACTCGTGTCCTCAGTCGCCATTTGGCCTGGAAGCAGCCTTGGAGCGAGCAGCTGGTCTTCGCTGGCGCTGGGTGGCATTGCCTGTACTGCACTGCGTGTACCATCCCAGCCCCATGTTTTCAGAGGGACACAAAGACCATGTGAATCAACACTGACTTCAAGTTCTTTCAAACAAAGCAATTCCCCAAAGGATTTATCTGCCATTAAACCAAAACCAAAGCCAACAAATCTCAAAGCATTTCCAGTTCTCACTTTGAAAACAGTGTCACAACCCCCTACCCTCCACCCACAAATGAAACCATCCCAGTTTGTCTTTCTGCAGCATCCTTTTAGTAATCCCCTCAGCTGATTTTTTTTCCTTTTTTGTTTGACTGAAAAAACATTTTTAAGCATTCACTTGGGTTGACCTGAAACCTGAAATGCTTTTTTTTTTTCTTTTCAATTCAGCTGGCAAACCAAAAAAAAAAAAATCACAACTCCAGTCATGCTGCTGCTCATCAGTGTTTATGGTCTCCATACATAGACATATTACACCTGAGAGCAGAGAGGCAATAATAACCCTTACTTATATGTCCATAGTCTGTCTGCGCTTGGGGTGCTGCATTCCCACATGGGTACACCCTTCTGAGAGGCAGCAGCAAGAGGTCAGGGGAAGAGACAGGGAAAGAGGCTTTCCTATACAACCTCCCTCCTACATGATCCCCTGAAATTCTTCATTCTTGGCACATCGGCCTTGGGGGCACTGTGTGAAGGACAGGGACCTGGAAGTACCCTTGTCGAGTGCCTGGCTGTCAGGAAACGAGAGATACATCACAAGGAGTTCAGAGATGCATAATAAAGATGATGAAATGTTTAGATTCTGAGTGGCTGACTTACAAGAAAAGGTTAAAAGAATGAAATACGTGTATAATTTAGTGAACTGAGGAAAGAGGAGCATATTATTGCCTGGAAAAATTCAGAAGCATTAGCACTAAGGCTAGCTGTGAAAACTAGATGAAGGCCTGATGGGACAGGGCAAGTGTATCCAATCCCCTTCCCCAGTGGTACCCAGTTTGGGATGCACACTACAATCAAAGATGAGGAGTGAAATAACTTGTTTCTCTGTCTCTTGAGGCCAGCTGGCAGTGCACAACCTTGGGGAGACAGAGGTAAGCGAGCGGGATTTCCCTCCTGGAAACATGGTGCCAAGGACAAGAGAAGTCACTACGGGAGCCTCCGGCAAAGCCAGCCTTCAGCCACTGGTTTCTGATGCCCCTCCAAGTTGGACCTCCACCAGTTTCTCCCCACCCCACTTGAACTGAGGAGCCCAGGAGACATGTTTTCCTCTCCCCGTTCACCACTGGTTTCTTGGTGTCCTGCCTGCCCTCAGGAGCTTCCTATGAGCTCTGTAGGAAGCATACCTGATCCTCATGGAGGCCCTTGGCCAAACTGATGGCCCATGCAGGAACTACATAACCCCATAGATCACTGTCAACAGGAGTGTGTTCAGAGCAGCTAATTACAGATACCAGAGCCAGTGAGGTAAGGGTTTGAGAGTGAGTGAAGAATTAATATGAAGCTGCTAGCAAGCAAGAATTAAAAACAACTGCTGTCTATTCTAGCCTCATTTAGGGAGTTGCAGCTAGGATCTGCTGCGCAAGAGTCTGGCTGAGCAGCCAACACTGGGACAAATCAGGCGGCAAATGAACTTTGATGCCCCAGGAAAAAAGTGAAGGCGAGATAGAAAGGGACCCAGAGAAGCATCTGGAATGCAAATTAGTGCCCCCAAAGCACTGGCTGTGAATGCCTGGCCTAAAACCAAACCAAGCCTGAACATATTCTGGCTGACAGCTCTGTGTCCTTGCAGCATCAGGAAAAAAAAATAACCTTTTGGCCCCCAAATTCCCTAATAGAACAACACCCGAATTCCCTAATAGAACAACACTGAAATGAGCGGGCACTCTTCAAAAGGTTTGCAACTGGAAGGGAAGCTCTCTTATCTGCCAACAACATGCAGTGTTTCACCACCCCTGTCTACACATGGAAAACTGAAGGTTAAAACAGTTGAACAGCATGCCCATGACTGTCTTACAAATCAGTTGGAGTTGTGAAGGGGAGACAGATCTCATAGCCCTACCTGCAATCCCCGCTAAATTCCCCAGCCTGCCTGAGGCTGGGAAAGAACCACACCACCTCTCTTTCCCAGTAATGTTGTCACTTGGAATGTGCTTGTGGGAGGCATGGCAGTCTCCAGGACTTCAAACTAAACAGTGATGAAGCCTCTACCCCATCTGAACTGGGTCCACAGTGTTGTAGATGTTAAAGACTGTGCAGGTCTTCTACTTTATTCCCTTCTACTATGTGTCAGTCTGCCACAGGCTGTCAGTCAAGTTTAAGGGCACATAGCCTGTGATAGAGGTGCTTGGAAATGAACCTTCAGATCTGAGCTCCAAGCAGAGCCATAAAGCATTGGACTACAGAAAGCTCCAAGTCATCTTTCCAATTGCTCAGAGCTTCTTTATCTCAATTTTTCAGTCTCGCCCTGAAAGCCAACTGTGTGATGGAACAAGTGCTGCAAGGTTTTGTGTTTTCCAAAGGAAAGCTTTGGATTCAGCCCACTGCCCTAAAATCAAATGTTCCAGGATCCCACTTACAGTCGTGAAAGTCCATAGATTAAGTCTCTGGCTAAAAAGGGAGGTGGAGCTTATGCAGACACTGACATCCGTAGCTCCTGACCTCTGGTGAACTCACACCTGCCCACACCCACCTCCACGCAATCTAGCAATACCCATCTCATGCCTTATTAACTATCTTCGCTCCCTGTGTAGCTTTCAGCATGTCACACAAGTTCAGACCGAACCAGCCACCTGATGCTTGAGAGGTGCCCCTCCTAGAGCACAGACTATACATCCAAATCCCACTTTGCAGAAGGTGGCCAATGCATGGTCCACGCATGTTTGGGGTGTGAGGAGCCCATTCACAGCTGTGAACTGACTTGCCACGGGATCCTTAGCAAACTGCTTTTACCTACGCTTATCTGCTGATGTGATACTGTGATGGTAATGAAGAAGGATAATAACACTCACTCACTTAGAGGGGAACTCAGAAAGATAGCAAACATTTTATGAGACCTGAGAAAGAAGACGCTAGGGAACAGAAGGGCCTGAGCTCTTCCACCTTTCCAGTGGTCACAAACTGAAGAAGAACAAAAGTGGGCCCTGCTCTCCAACCTCTATGCCTCTATCAGTGGAGACGTGAAAGGCCCAGCTGGGATGTTCTCCAGTGCCAGCTGTTGCAGCCACCCTTTTTTGCCTGGTTTTATACTACAGTCATGCCCACCTTCCTGTATCAGAGTCCAAATCCAGCTGGCCAGTTTTGTTACCTACTTCTCTCATTGTCGCCCATTCCCCATGCCCCCCATCAGATGTGTCTGGCATTTCCTAAGGGCACCTTCTGGTGAGGCACACACAAAGACAGGCCATCTATCTTCTGCTAAATCTCTCCAGGTGACCAGAGACAGACAAACACAAGGGAAATCCTAGGACATCAGCAAGCCTGTTGTTACCTCTGCCCATACACGGCAATCTTCACATTTGTCTTGTAATCTGTATTATCCCTTCTTCCCAATCAAAAGGGAGAATAAAGGCCAGTGACGAGTGATGAGGAATCAATTACAGGGAGAGTGAGCTGCACCTTCTGCTGGCTGCCTTTAAGACCAGAGCTGGCATTTCAGAAGAGTGGCACTCACACAAAAGAGCACCAGCTGGGCTGCCAGATAGAGTAGCCCAAGGGATGCCTTTAAATGTTACCTTCTCACAACAAGAAAAGGTCTTCTCTCAGTTTCCACAGGATGGGGACTTCACTGGCTCACTGAATAGCTTTGTAGATCCAGAAAAGCTGGCACAGGCAGTGCCGGGAGGGAGGCAGGGTCCATAAGGGCAGGGCCACAGACACATTCCACGCAGGATGGGAGAGAAGGCAGAAGTTTCCCGAAGAGCTCTATGAGGGGCAGCTGGGGTGGGGTGGGGTGAGCGCGGGGTGATGTGGGGGGAAAGGCTGCTGCCTGCCTGCCGAGGTGGAGGCGCAGCTCAGTTTACAGGGCTCAGGTGGAGGGCAGGCAGCTGGAGCGGGTAGGAAGCGAAGGGAGGACAAGAGACGGGATGCTGCGCCGAGCACAGCGGAGCTCCGTGGGGTGGGTGGGGAAGGCTGTCGGGATCTACAGCCAGGAGGTGGGCTGGTCACAGGCTTGCACACAGCCGGGTTTCACTGCAGCTCCCCTCTGTGCTCCTGCAGGATCCCTGCTCTGGCATGGAGCGATCTCAGGAGATCAGCTCTCCATGAGAAATTCTGGCTGCAACCCTAGTTTAGGTTTGGCATCCAACTGGGAATCCAGGGCTGAAAGCCCCTGTGGAAATTCCCACAGCATTTCAACTGCAGGCAAGACAGACTGAGATAAGAAAAAGAAACTGATTCATAGCAAGAGATGTCCAGTGGATGGAAAGAGACACACGTAGTGGAGAGGACTCAGACCCTGTATAGCCTGGCAGAGTCACTTGCAGAGGGCTAATATGAGGGCTAAAACCAGGCCAGGGAGAAAAGAGCTCTTACGTTTCTAACAGGGGCTCTCAGCAGTTCCTTACATGTGGTTTAGTGTAACACCACTGATCACAAACTAAAAGCCCAAAGCTTAGTGCAGGCAAATCCCAGGAGCGAACGACAGTCTCCAGAAAGAATCTATTACTGTTCATAATCCCAGCAATGAACGCAGGTCTCTCTCCCCCTCTCATTTAAATGGATGTTAATGAATAGCAGTCAGTGTCATGCTGGTGTTCTCAGTTACAGTGCTGTGGGGGAAAGTTACTGCTCTAAGAGCTAGAAAGCAGAAGGTGGAAAAATAATCGTAGCACAGGTGGAGATGGAGAAATAATATCAGCTTGTACTGACTCATAGTTTCTAGGAATGTAAGTTGTCTTCGTGCCACGATAGGATGTATTTACTCTTCTACAGTCTCTAATGATGCTTCATACATTAACACATGTGGAGTAAGACAATTAAAGCCCCTCGGATGCTTTCCACTCGTGATTACAGAGAATTTTATCTCTACATGTCTTTAACTGACCCCAGCTTGGTGTGCAGTGTCCCCTGTGTCACCGGGTCACTACATAGACCCCTTGCTGCAGCCACTGCTTCAGTAACTTCAAAGCAGGAGGGTTCAGAGAGCTCATCAATAGTGAGAAAACGGAGTCTTGATCATAGTTTGGAAAGTACCACTATCCCACCTCTACTCATGAGGCATCCCCAACGGCTTTAGAGAGGCACTGAGCATGTTCAGTGCTGTGCCACAGGCTGGATAATTGCTATGGGACATTCTCTTTCTGCTTCATTACAGTGAGAAGGCTATAGTGAAAGGGATCAGGGGAATCAAAGCCTCCAGTTCCCTGCTGTGGCTGGGACTTTCTGGGGGTATAAACAGCAATATGATAAGTTTTGACTGGCAAAGTTTCCCCTACAGCAAACCTGTGAAAATTACTTATATCTGGCTACAGGGAATTTCCTTTGGATTTTGCTGTCGATTTAAAAAAATCAAAGAAACAAACACATTTCCACCCCTGACCTCCTAAACCACCATCAAATGAGGATGGGCTTGAAGCAATATCCCCTGACATGGCAAAGCCAATTGCAGAGACTGATCTATGATCCATCACTATCTGACCTGTCTGGCATGCATATGAATTTTGGGATGGAGGGAATGGACCACCAGAGAAGCAACAACATGGTGCTGTAAAGGTGCAAAGTGGACACATGGCTGTCAACTGGGGGGACACATGCTGGCGGCGGGGGACACCTGGGGCCTTCAGGCAGGGGGGTAAATGGTCATGCCTGCCTCGTGATGAGGAACGCGAGTGCTGATGGGAGGAAGGCAGGCAAGCTACAGCTACAGCTCCTCTTCAGCACATCCCCACCTGTCTGTGTACATGGAGAGCAGATGGTGATATGGTAGAAGCAGACTTGCAATGGAGCTATGCTTGAGCTCTTTTGCTCATTTGATCCACAGTCTAATTAGAGAAAGTGTTGGCATAGAAAGATGAATGATACAAGACTTCCATCTTTGAAGCTGTGTGCACAGAACAGAATCCTGCCACCGCTTTTCATGGAAAATTCCCTCAGAGGTTGTTTGCTACCAGCAACAGGCTTTCTAAGCATGGACAACAGGATGCGGTTTAAGGAATTAGAAAAAGGAAAAAAAATCTCCATGCCCCATAATGTTAAATTAATTCTGTCTCAGAAGAACAAAAGCCCATCCAGAACAGAGCAGAGGGAGGGTACAGTCCTCAGTCTTTTCGCCAACCTCATATCCGATTTGTTATGCCATCTATGCTTAAACTTGTACTTAAACATTTTGCAGGGGATGGCGTGGCCAGACTATGTCCTTCCCTACAGGACAGACGGGGTGTGTGACTCTCAGCCCCAAGCCCAGCTGTGTTTTCGCAGCCCCTGAATGCTGCTGTGGGTAGCAGCTCTGCTCCCCTGTGCCAGCTCACCGTGCTGCTATGCTGCACGGCGCCTGTCCACGACCAGTGCAGGAGTCATCATGGCAATTTGCAGCCAATCTGAGCAGCTAGGCTGCAATATCCATGGGACCGAGCCAGGAACAGGTTCCCTCTGCCTATCACCTGCCCAGCTGTGGTCCCGGTTGCCTTCAGTCCTGACACTCAGCCTAACAGGCACCAGGTCCTCAGTTTCCCCACACCTCCTGGAGACCTCCTGCCTTCTACGCAGAGGGAGGCAAGCAGGCAGGATGGTGTCTACCCCTCTCTCAGCTGGATGGTGCTTGTTTACAGCCCAGCAAAGTGGAAAACAAACATCATCTTGAGCTGAGCGAGTCTCCAAACTCCTGCACTCCAGCACTCGTCCCCTTCCCTCACCCAGCCCTGCAGGGAGAGCGTGCAGCCAGAGCATGCGGGGACCAGACAGCCTCTGCAGAGCTCGCTCTTCCTAGCCCCAGATCAGGGGACCCAAATGCTTCCCCAAAGAGGCGGTTGCTGAGCCCCATCAATGGGACTGGGAAGCACCCAGTAATCTCAGAGTCAGTGATGGAAAGGACCTTAATGTGTGCCCCCTGCCTGCTTACCGAGCCGGCTGGTGCTTGAGCTGCCTTGCTGGTCTCCTTGCCCCCTAGCAGCCCTGAATGTGCTGCCAGGCCCTGATCCTGCATGGTGATGCTCCATCATGAGATGGAGATCCCCCCTGGGGTTCATCTTGCCTGCTACAGCCTCCCTCCACGCTGGCATATGCAGCAGGCTGTCAGAGGGCACTGTCTGGATGCAGAGAAGCTCCCATTTGTTCCGTGTCCCCTGTGCCATGACAACTCATGCTAACGCTCCAGCTCTTTGCGTGACTCCCTCCATAACCAGTATGTGTGATAATTCATATCATCTGTCTGTCCATACACCTCTCTACACAGAGATTCTTTCTCATGGGATTTCTCACTCTTCAGGAAATACCACCAGCCCAAAAAGGGAGAAATTTGTATTACAAGAAAACCTACATATTTGTTGGAAATGTTTCCTGTTGTTTTATAGCCCAGACCTGCCTCAACAGCTTGTCTTTACCCAGAGATCCTTGTAAAGGTTAAGGATGGGCATCCTCAGAGACCCCTCCCAATCTCTCCAGCCTAAGAAGGAGAGAGATGGATGTAGCCATGGAAAGAAGTCCTCCTGGATGTTTTGAGCAGGATTCCATCTTTAGACATTGAGATTGTACCAACCCTTACCTAGGACTTGCCCTTTTGCTCCTAGCAAGGATCCCCTGTACAAAAACACACACAGGACGTAGCCTCCTGAAAGTCACAGGGCAGGATGAGATACATCCTGATATAAATGCAGTTGTGCAGCCCCTCTTCTATCCATCCAGCCCTGAGAAAGGAGTTATGACCTTTCCATAGCCACTGCTTCTACCCATGTAGTTTGTCCTTGCCTTTTGGGAGCTCTCCAAGCAAGCCCACAACAATATGATTCACGTAAATGCAGAGCAGGCAGAAAACAGACCCTTCCCAGACAGCAGTGTTGCCTTCCTTGCTGAGCTTGAATAAATAAACCAGACAGTTGGATCAAATCCTTGGGTTTGTCTGCTTAACAGAAAAAAAAAAAAAAAGACCCCACCAGTGAAATTCTGCTGGGAGGGAAGATGTACTAAAGGTACAACGCGCCTGACCAGGAAAAGCTGGCTGTGGTAGCGGAAGAAAACATGATTTCAGCAGAGCAAGGGGAAAGGGTGATTCAGGGGTAGGTTCAGAGTCAGTCACTCGTCAGGGACATGGCTGTGTATGAGCCCAGTGCTGCCTCTGACACAGCCCCAGGCAGGGCAGAGGGAGCCCCTGGTGCTCAGGGCTGAAATGGAGATTGCTGCTATCATCTCTCTGTGCAGCTCCTGGTAAGCAGGACGGGATGTGCCAGTAGAGAGGCACCTGCAAAGCCCTGACTTCTCCAGCGCAAGGTGGGCAGCTTCTGTGGGCAGCAAAACAGCCCGGCGCTCCTGCCTCTTTGGCCTTTCTTGTGGCCCGAAGCCTCCCCAACACCACACCATTTCACCCTTAATTTAATAAGCAATTGTGGAACTATTTCTGTGCCATTTCTGGTGGGCACGTGGGGCAGGGGGACAGAAGGCACACAAATTAGCCTTTATGGGGCATGCGACAGGGAAAGGGGGCTGGCCTCAGCTTCAGCTGCTAGCAAAACCACCTGCACAGGGGCTTGGTATGTCCAGACAGGGCTCTTCTGGGGCTCCAAAGGAGGCCCAGAGGGTGATTTGGTGGGGTCAGACTCCTGTTTGTCCTGATTAGGAAGACAGCCAATGTTGGTCTTTGTCAGACACACCAACCTCTCTCTTCTTACCTGGAAGCCTGCATCACTCACCACCCTCCTAAAGCTGAGTACTGTAGATTATATTTTCAAACCCCAGAATGGACTGTCTGGATTATGGTCCTAAGGCCCTACAGAGGGTAGATGCCAGTCCAGGATTTCTCATTACAAAGACCAAGTCCAAGGCAGGGCTTGAGACCTGCTCTGGCGAAGCAGCTGTGAAGAAGTGACCCTAGGCAGTGGTGCTGGCCAGCCCATGGACAGGATCATTACGCTTGCTCTGTACCTCAGGCGAGTGAGCTGCAGCGGCCCATCTTTCTTCCCCTATGATGTTTTCTGGAATGAAGCTGTCTGAAGGCAGCCAAGCAGCTCCTTCCCTCTTACTGTTGCTGTACCTGGTGGTCACCAGAGGTGCTGGGTACTACCTTAGGGAGGAGAGGCCAGCCTGGGGGAAAATGGGAGTATGAGGAATGTAGCAAGAAAGAGACCATGTGTAGGCAACTTTTCCCACCAATTTTGCAGATTCACAAAGGGGAGTGAACCATAGCTGCTGTGAGGTCTGCTTGCTCCTTGTTCACCCTCTGTTTTGTGACATGCCCAGATGACTCCAGGCAAATGCTCTCCTCTCCCAGCTTTGATAACGGACCCTTTCATCTTTGCCACCAGAGACAGCTGGGTCCTTTGCGCAATTCATGTGTTCAGCTCTCAGACTGAGAGCACGCACTGTGCTCAGCTCTCTCAGACGAGGTGAAACAGAAGTCTGCTTCACAGACACTGCCAGGTTTAAAAAAGCACAACAGCCAGACAGGGGGAGTTTGCCTGCTTCCCTTCTGTGGGCAGGCTTTGCAAAGACCTCAGCCAGAAAGCAGGGAGCCTCCCAGAGCCCCCAAAATACAAATGGTACGTGTGGGAGAGTTCCTGACAAAAACACTGCAGAAGCAGATGTACTTATGCCAAGGTAGACTTTGCCTGTCTCTTCTCCATCCCTATTAGCAACCTATTTCCCCATCATCAGCCAGTCTGTGGTCTCTTAGTCCCCGGAGCCAAGCACAGGGCAGCTGCACGGCTGCAGGGCTTGGAGCAGATGGGCTGTTTCAGTGCGATGCTGAAGGCAGCAAGGCAGCAGGAATGAGCAGCTGAGATCACATATTCTTCCTGTTGAACTGAAGACACCGCTCAAAATCTGCTCTGTGGCCTCCTCCTCTGCCCGACCCAAGGCGATGTGAGAGGTCAATGTTTCAGGCCTGGGAAGTGGTTTGCTGTAGGAAGGCTGTTAGAGTAGGCTGTGTTCCCAGCTTTGAGGCAGGATGCATTATAGCAAGAGACTCCTTTCCCCTTTCATGCCTGGCTCTGCTTTCACTGGAAAACTTCCAGGGGACTGGCTGAGACAGTGAGACTCCGAACCTGGATCTGCATCAGTTCAAGCGCTGGGGTGCCTGTCATCCCTGCAGAGCTCTCTTTGGGAGAGGCGGTCACTCCTGGAAGTAATGGTGATGAATGACCCTTGTCGAGCATTGTTTGATTTTCTGGGAAGCATTTCAATACGTGTTACAAAACCATGTCCTGTTGAAGTTCAAGAACAGATTGGGATAGTTGCACAACTAGCACAAGATAGTTGTGCACTCTGCCCTTNCAGAACACCTAGGAGGGTCTCCAGATGTGCACCTGGAATGACCAACTTCAGTCTCCGCTTCTACAATTATGGCACTGGTGAAATAGTTAATGGTCCATGGAGAGAACAGAAAAGTGACCTGGGAGTGCTAGAGGAGTAGTTGGGTATGCACTGAGAGCTCCCATTTCCTCTTAAGTGTCTGTTAAGTTTTGTATCTAGCAATTTCAGGGTCTGAATAATTGATGCAACACCTGATGTCTCAAGAGACGATCAGGTTGCAGTATATCCTTACAGCTGCTCAACTTTGCGCAAGGCTGCTGCCGCTGTGAACCAAGTCTGAATGGAAAGAGGCTTCGCTGAGAACCTGGAGGAAGGGAGGGGAGATACAGCAGCTTCCCACCAGATGAGTAACAGTGACTCAAATCAAGTGAGCAGAGGCAAAGATAATCTGTGGGGAATCAGGCCATCTGCAAATGAATTGATGTCACCAGTCCGTGCCCCTGACAAGCTTCCCAACAAATTCTGCAGCAGAAATGTGGTCAGATTATGACTGGTAAGACAGAAGAAGAGGACTTTTGAAAAAGGCAAGATCTCGGTGGCTATCTGCACCTGGAACTTGATTCAGTGATGCACTTTTAGTGAGGGACAAGGAAAGGCAGGGATCAGTGCATACAGATTCAAGGTACTAAGCAGAATGCCTGCATCAAGATGAAGACACATTATTCATGGAATAAAAATGACATATAGCCAATCCACTTCCGAATATCTTTCCCTCCTCTCCATGTCTTCTTCAGCTTTACAGCCCAAGCTCTTTGGCTTAGGGATGATTCAGTCCCACATCTGCAAGCCATGTCAAACATGCTGTTGGTACTCTTTGTAAGTAAACATCCAATGAAGGTGCAGACACGTAGTATTTACTGGGGTCCAGCAAGAGTAACTGAAGAGAATTCTCTGCCCTTGGTTATTCAGGAAGTTTGATTAGATGATGTATTGGTCCCATCTGGTCTTAATGATCTTTAAATCTATGGCTCTAATCCAAAGTTCACTGAAGTCTTTAGAAAAACAACGACTTCAACAGTCTTTGGTTCAGAGCCACTGTATTGAACCTGCAGAGCTTGAATGACACTTTACAATTATGTGGTTATCTTGCCAGGTATTTATAATCCTTGCTCATGATCATGGTATTTGACTAACTTCCCAAAAAAACAAGCAGGTACTATGAGAAGAGACCACAGTCTATCCAAAGGGTCCATACCATAGCCCACAGGAAGCTGCTGGATGTCTGCACAGAACATTAGTCAAATATTTATTGATGGAAGAATGAGTAAAGCCAAAACCCCATCTGAATAAGTGGAAAAAGGAGTATTAAAAAAATTGAATACATTTTTTCATTACAAACTGCTCACTTAACTCTAACTGCAACTTGTTTTCAAGAGCCTAGAGGGAAGTGAATCATACTCATTAGGAAAATCAGCCTCCCCTCAATCAATCCAGTGATGTAATCTCTATCATGTAGAGTTATTGCACTGAAGATAATGGCATGGATTTCATGAACAATGCACTTGTATATAAGGCAAACTTTATATATCCAACAGAATGCAGCTACCTCCAGAGTGCCACCTGTATAACTGTGTGCAGCAGCAGGGTGCTGTGTTCATATATGAGGTTTGGGTAGGAACGAGGGAGCTACGATGTTGACTCTTACAAAAAGGATGTCTTCATGGTTCAAGTTGCTTTTACATTGACATAGCTGGTACCTATCAATCTGTGTGACCTGACAGCTCTGACTACTGTCACTTGTCAGAAACAAGATGTCAACAGATTGCATCTATGCTAACACTGGCTCCTCTGTGTGATCATCCACCACGACCTCTCAGACACACTTTTGCACTGGTTGCATTATGAGTTGAAGACGTCGGTTTGGCAGGCCTTCCAGATCTGTGTTTCCTACTCAGCAGGAGGGTGTCAGTGGTGACGCCACCAGTGTAAGTGGTTTGCCTGCAACCCAATTACCTCTGTGAAACAGCTTTATGGCTTTCTTGAACTCAGATGTTGTAGCAAGTGATCTGATCAGGTCTCATTATTTCTAGTGACTCAGAACCAAAATTCCTCTTAATCAATGCCAAGCACTGTTCCTCACAGTATCTTGAATAGATAGAATAGAATAGAATAGAATAGAATAGAATAGAATAGAATAGAATAGAATAGAATAGAATAGAATAGAATAGAATAGTTACATTGGAAGGGACCTACAACTACCATCTAGTCCAACTGCCTGACTACTTTGATCACCTCTCTAGGAAGCCTGTTCCAGCGTCCACCCTCTCGGTAAAGAAATGTTTCCTAATATCTAGTCTGATCCTCCCCTGACGCAGCTCTGAACCACTCCCAATGTGTCCTGTCACTGGATGCCAGGGAGAAGACATGAGCACCTTCCTCTCTGCTTCCCCTCCTCAGGAAGCTGTAGAGAGTAATGAGGAGGTTACAATTTCATTGGCAGCCTCCCATCCTCATTATACATAGGCCAGACTTAGCTGGGGTGATCAGACAAGGTCTGGGTCAGCACTAAGCTGGAACAGCAGCACCTTTAACTCTCCATGAGTTTCACACATGCTGGACACATGCCAGAGATAAGCCTTTTCCCTGATTTCTGGAAGAGGAACTGGCAAAGGTAAGAGCATTACACTGCTCATGCAGAAAGGAGGCTCCAAGTACAAAAAATCGCAAGCCAAGAGCAGGGTCTTCAGACATTGCTTTCAACCACGTCTAGCTCTTGAAGCCCAGGGCCTGCCAGTTTCACTACAGGATGCAGCTGAGTGGTCCCATCTTGGGAGGTAGCCCAGGGTGAGGTGGGGTCTTTGCCTTCTCCCCTCTCTGATGCTGTATCTCGTTGTAAGCCTGTGTGCAGTGACTCCTTCTATGAAAAATACAGCAAAAATAGTCTGAAAAAAGTCTACCACTGAGCTCACAGATCAGAAGAAGGCTAAAAAAATGCTGTTTGGGTACATCTTACACCACTGCTTGCATGTAGGTACCCCTGTGAGCAAATAAACTCCTGGACACAAGTGTTTTCCCCATAAGCACAGTCAGTGGCTGCTGAGATAGGGAGCTATAGCGTTAGCAGTCACTGTGTACCATGGGGACCACAATGACAACAAAAAAAAGTTAAATCCTCTGCAGCTGAAATTTCCTTGTCCCTCTGAGCAGCCATCCTCCTGGGGTTTGAATCTGAAGGCACCTGTTGCTGCAGGGTCTCTGAGAGCATCCAGCAGTGGGCAGAAGGCCATGCAGATCGTAACCTGGCTACCACTGAGCTAGGAGACGTGAGAGGGAAGTGGCAGGGGACTGTGGTGGGAGCAGTCTGTCGGGGACACTGTTCCCTCAAAGTGTCCCCCTCCCAGGTAGCCCCTGGGAAGGCAGGAAGAGGAGTGTCACGGCTGAAGCAAGGACCTGAGGGGCTGCTCCCAGCTGCGATGCTGACTCACCAAGCCAACTTGACTAAGAGGCTTTTTGAACTTGGTGACTGGTCGCTGCCTGCCATGGCTAGCTTCCTCTCCTGAGGAAAGCACGCAATTCCTCAGTTGATATACCTGCGCCTGCCGCAAGCAAGACACCGCCGTTCTTGAATGCCTGATGGAAATGGGATTTCTTTCCTTCCCCTCCCCCTGATTTTTGTGTTTGGGCTGGCAGGATTGCAGGGTAATGCGAATGTTCACTCCGGAGGGGGCCGGAGGAAGGAAAACCGATGACCAAATAACTTCAGAAGAACAGGAATTGCCTCCAGGGAGCTCCCCTTCACCCTGCTCTCTCGTCAGCTGAGAGATATTCAACATCACCCTGCTCTGCTAGTCACTGAATATTTTATACCATGGCTACAAACGCTCCATTTGTATTCTGTTTCTCTCTTTCGTCATATCTATTATAAACGAGTAGTGTCTGGGAACTCTCCCAGGGAAGATTTGCCTGGATGGCTATGGATATTTTATAGTCAAATTGTGAGAGTAAACCAGCTTTCAAGTTCTGTAGAGGGGGGAAAAAGGTAATAAAAGGGTTATTAAAAAAATAAATAAATGTCGGGATTTTATACAGCTTCTTTTCATAGTGACAGAGCTTCGGTTTGCTCCACGATGGAGCTGAAGCTGCTAAGAAAGCCTTTGGGCTGGGAGATGTCCTCTTGCTGGCACTGTCTGCCAACAGGAGCAATCTGATATGCTCCTGCTAAGTGCCACAGCTGGCTCAGAAGGGCTGGCATCTGGCTTGGTAGGACTGGGCTTGCACTTGGTGAGCCAGGGGTTGGGGCTGTGTCTGCAGGCATCAGGGACAGCTGGCTGTATGGGAAGCATGATGTGGCCCAGGGTTGCGGCCACCCCATCTTCACCTTCATACAGGTAGGAGGCCAGGGTCTGTCTCCTCATTTGACAGGAGAGGTCCTAGCGAGGAGCCCTGTATCTGAGAGGGGGCAGTCTCCTCCAACCCAGGGCTAAAGAAGAGCTCGAGAAACTTGCCCTGCCCTCAGGCAGACTGCCACCTCCCGAGGGGACTCTGGAGAACTTCAGCCACCAAGGTCATCGAGCCTGGCACCATCTGAACAAGCTAAAGCTTTCTGGCAGGGTTTCACAACCTCCACACAAGCAAAACCAGCCAGGGAGTAACCAACGTGCATTAGAAATGTAGATTGAGCCATTAGACCTGCTGGTGAAACAGAACGTGTCCCAAACACGAGTTTGTGCATGTGTGTGCAGGGATGAAGACAGCCATGCCACAGCGCTGCCAGCATGACAGTAAGGAAAAAGACCAAGTAGCTTAAGAGTTAGTAAGTAGCATAATGGGAATGATGAAAACCAGACAATTTTAGGATTACTAGGCATTCTGATTTTTCCTGGAGAGGTCTCAGTTTCACCCTGGTGCCCCGATATGTAGAAGAGAAGCCAAAACAATTACAGAATATCATGACTGGCCCTGAAAGAAACTCCAGAGTAGAGGGCAGATACAAGGTACTGAATTGCAATTTGCAGACCGACATATTGTGGGGTCGCTAGACAAAACCACATATTCCACAGAGCAAGAGAAAAAGAACTTTTTCTCATTTCTTTCTCTTTCATTCTCTGTCTCTATCTAGTCAGTCTAATTTTAAAATATTTTATTCACCCTCAGCTCAGCAGCACCCACCCTGGAAATCATGATATAGCATTAAAGAGTCTATCCACTTTGCACAAATTTATCAGCCCCTTTGTGCAACAAGGGGAAAATGGGGAGCAGGAACGGGCAGCAACATTGAGTATGAAGGGAAAAATCAACAGATATAAAAGGTGCCTGAAGCCGAGGAATATAAAATGGCACTCAGCGACTTTCTTAGATCTTGGGAGTCACTGTATCTTTTGCTCTGGGCAATTTGTGGCTGGGGCAAATGAGTAAAGAGTTAAAATGCTAAAAGCCCAAAACCTGTAATGAATTGATTCCCGGGCATGTCCAGTCCACCAGATAGACAGACTATCACATGAGAGCTGTAAAACAGAGCTCTCTTCCAAAAGCAAGCAAAAACTGACAGGCTTTTACTTTCCCTGTGAAATGAACTTGGAAATATGACATATATAGCTGTATTCCTAAAGGAAACAAAGCAAGAGAGGCCTCCTCCCGGATCATCTTCTTTCCTTGCCAGTCTCTCACCAGTCTGGGCCACCCTTATTGCAGTCACAAAGACTGAGATCCCTTTCAAAGCCTCCAGGAGAAGACGTGCAGGAATTAGGCAGCAAGGCTGACTGACCACAATGGACAACTGCAGGGAAGAAGTGAATTTGCCAGCCAGCATTAACAGCTGGGCTCTGTCAGCTAAGCAAGACCAGCAGGTCCAGGAAAACCTGGTGTGAACGAAGGCCGACAGTGCTCTGCCTGAGCAACCTGCCACTGCCAGCATGAAGACAGTACAGAGCGGCCCATCTGCAGGTGGATTACAGGTGTGTGCAAACACCTCCGACCTAGCCGGACTCTGAGTGCGGATGGCAAATATGAGCCCTCAGAGCAAAGACAGAGATGGAGACCTGCTCAGTGAACCGCAGACCAGCCCTTACCCCCTGGCACCCACAGGGTCAGGGTTTCAGCCTCACTCCCTCTGAAAGAAGGAGATCCCAGATTTTGCAGTTTAACTCCTCTGCTGTGCCACACACACATGCGGAGATGTGATGGCCAGGCTTGGGAGCGTGTTCCCTCCCAATGACATCAATGGTGCCAAGCAGAGAGGTGTTAATTAACCCCGTTTATTGAAGGGCGGACACATTCCTGCCTGGGCCCTGATTTTTCAGTCAGGCTCCAGTCCAGCAGGTGATTAATAACCCAGCGTGCTGTGGGAAGAGTGCATCTATTATTCAAATTAATGAAATTATAATCAAGAGGTGACGAATTAGCAATTGCTCCTTGACTGGATATGGAAACTCATTAGTGTGCCAGGCGCTTCTGGGGGGGCTCGCTGCACTTGTAGGCTCACAGGTTAGAGGGGAGGGAGCCAGGCAGAGCAGACAGGTCCTCGGCACAGCTGAGGGAACACGCATCCTGCCCACTCCAAAATAGCTGCGGCCACCACAGAGCCCTCCAGTCCCACAAAGCCCCACCACCTCTGTCTCCTCTCTGATGGACAGACTGCTCACCTGGTGTCCTGCTGCCCGGAGCAAGGTGGCTGTGGCCGTGAGCGGGGAAAATGTGTGCAGATGGGTACAATGCTCTTTTTTTGTGAAGGGTAGGGAGCCTTATGCCAGAGGAGAAGCAAGCCAGAGGGGAAGGGGCGATGGCTGACAGCAAGATACTGCCCCAAGGATGGGCTACGACAGCCTCACAACCCTGACACTGCTGGGGTGTGGGTAAGGGACAAGTATCTAAAAGCGACAGCCCACCCTGGCACTTTGAGGACTGGAGTAGGACTCCCACCCTCCCGAATCGCCAGCACAGCTGGCGGAGCAGAGGCTGAAGGTCTTCCCCAACAGCCCACACGGGGCTGGGGCTACCCTTCCCCACAGGGTACTCACCGATGTGCTTCCCGTACATGTGGTAGTAGAAGGAGACACAGTAATACTTGGCAGTAATGTTGTAGAGGGGACTGATGAGCCGGGCTTTGTCTCCCGTCACCCGGGGCCGGGACGCCTCAATGAACATGTAATAACCTACAGGACGAGAGGAAAAGGTGGGGAAAGGCAGCGTGCACCAGGTCTCCCTCCCTGCAAGCGATGGGATGCCAGAGGCTGGGAGACCAGTGCTCCTGAGAGACATGGCCTTGCTCTTCCCATCCGCTCTGCACCCACTGTGATCCCGGCCACAAACACTTTTGCACTGTTTCTGCAGTGCCTCCCCTGCCTCCGCAGTATTTAAGGGAGAGCAGGAGAGACGGGCACCAGCAGACGCACTGTGAGCACATGCAGCAGCTGCGTCCCTGAGCATGCATACACCCATCTATGCAGGAGCAAAATGAGCCTTTCTCCTGCAGCACGAGGAGCCCCAGAGCTGACTGCTCTGTGCAAGGAGAAAAAAAGAAAGAAGAGGGAGAAACCATTCCAGCCTAATTTCTCTGCTTCAAGCAGAGGGAGAGAGGATTCAGTATATCTGGCCTAAGCAATATTGTTATCTAAAGAGAACAATACCAAAGTAGTTGTTAACAACCCAGGGAGGAACAGATTAGCTATTTAATTTGTTGGCATAATTTTCAATGCTCGATCAGGCTGGTGTACTAAGCACTAATGGGAAAAGCCATTTCCTTAGCTGGCCATTGGATGTTTCCCATTTTTTCTGAGTTCAAAGATTTGTGCTTGCATATAAATTTATTTTCCTCATTAGAGAAAGGGGAAAGTAACATCCAGCTAAAAGGGGAGCATGTTCTCCATGCACAGCTAGCATGAGCAATACACAACACCAGGCTCTCCTCCATCCAGGGTGAGGCACTCGCTGACACCCCACGGGCAGCTCCCCCCTGGTCTCTCATGCTCCTGCTGGGTACTGAGAAGATCTGTTTACTTCCCCAAGACCTTCTTTGAAGAAATAGCTGGCTAAAATGAGCAGGGCTGCTTCTAAGTGTTAGAGATGTTCTCCTACTTGTTTATCCTTTTTTGACTTCAAAACAAGCATCAAATGGGACAAGGGCATTACGCAGCAGGCAATTAGCTGGTAACAAGAACTAATGCTCACGCTATTCCCTTAAACAAAGTCGTAGGCGTTTTAGTTGTGTGTTTAATGCCAATCAGTAACATGCAAATTAACTGCCTGCTCCCTGCACCCCGTGCGGAGGAGAAATGTGGTGTTTGGAAAGCAAATCAGCACTCCATCAGCTCCCAGAGCCGTAGGACTCCTGACAAGCCAAAAGAAACCCAGATGTGTGCCTACCCTCTGGCGTACCGCTGATGTCTGTGGGGGGCCCGGTGTTGACGGTGCGCTTGGGGTTTTGGGTCAGGGCGTTCTGCCGGGTCCAGTCGAAATTGTCCATCTTGTCCTGCACGAAGCCACAGATCTTCTCGTCCTCAAAGCGGCAGGTGTTATCTGCGGGGAAGGGAAGGGGCTGGTCAGCTGTGGCTTTTCAAACCTCCTCCCCAAGGCTGCCTGGGTGCTTGCAGCAAGTTGCACGGCAGTGCCACGTCACCACTGCGGCTCTGCGTCAAGCCGGGGACAGATGGGCAGCCCCCGACCTCAGGAGGAGGCTGAAAGAAATACGCCCATGATTAGTATGATTATGGAAGGGCTAATCCAGGTTGATGGATGTGATGATCTGATGAAATAGAAGAAGGCCATTAGGGCTAAAGAGAAAGAGAGATTCTGCTGGGAGGTCTGAGGGGGGCAAACGTAGAGGAGGGTGAAAAGAGCATTGAAGGCAAACAGTCCACAGGGTCTTTTAAACCAGAACAACTTGATGGTAGAATAATTTCCCCAGGAGAGAGGAAAAAGCACCAGCAGATGACCCCCCTTTGGGCTATATATTAAACTAAACTATGGCACACATGAAAAAAATCAGCTGTGGAGAAGAGGTCAGCTCAGTGCTACAAATGTGTCATTTAGCTACAGTACATCCAATTTATACCAGCTAAAAGGCACATTTGATATTGCAGCTTATGCTGGTTCCTCTAACAAAATAAGTCATGTAGGTAAAAGATTTTTATATAGGATCAACCACATGTGCAATGGGGCTCGGTTTTATTACTACCACAAGACAGTCACACCCTACAGCAATATTGTAAGACAGGTGAAAAATCTTGTGCATGGACATAACCCAATATGGACTTGCAGAGACTGGAAGGAATTGGACTTGACCAGGCTGAAGATGGTCCTTCATTTCTAACCTTTGTGGTAAAAAGGCAGTTCCTGAGCCACAAACCCAAAGGCCAATAAACCACTTTGCACTGCTGACACAATAGGAGAAGGATGGAGGAAATAGGCAGAAAAGAAAGAGAAAAGGGTTCCAAGACCTGATGTGAAAATTACGTTGTGTTCTGAAAGGTCCCTGGGCAGAAACCAGAACTGGAGAATGCGCTGACAGTGGGACCTCAGACCTCGCAAGTGGCACATACACAGCAAGCACAGGTCTCTTTACTTTCTGCCTTTATACAAGAGCAAGGAGGTGTGCTATGAAACTGAAAGATAAGGTACTTAAAAGCCATGAAAGAACACATAAGGAAAGGAAAACAAGGTTCCTGCTAAGTGCTTGAGATGTGCTAGAAACATCATCCATGGCACGCTAGTGCACGACTCAACTTTTGGGGGCTTACCCCCCCACTGTTCCTATTATCATGCCCAGATGAAGAGAAGCCCAAATGCCTACTTGGGCTCCTGCATTCCTGTATCTTCAGTGGTGGTTTGCTCTGGTTCCTGGGCAGAAGGCTCTCTGTCCTAGCATAGGTGACTCTGGCAGGATGTGTAGGGCAGAGCAGGGTCAGCAACCTATGGGCTGGATGCCACGGATGGGATGGGCAAGGGAAGCTTTCTGCAATGCCAGGGCCAAAAGTTCCAGACATGGAACGTTGTGATGGTAGGAGCCTCACACACCTACCATGCACACCAAAATCTGCCTTCTTGTACGAGAGAGGAGAGACTACCCAAGAAATGAACAGCGTCTTCACTCTGAGATGCTCCACCTCCCAGTTCCTACCCTGCAGCTAAAGCCCTCCTCATGGGGTCTCCACGCTGTTGTTCCCCCTTCTTGCCTGGCTCTCTCCAGGCACATCAAAGCAGCGAGAAAAGAGGAGGCAGCCTCCTGCTGTGGCGTGCAAGAAGGTCTTTGCCACCAGAGGTTGGGCATGGTGCTGCAAGCCAAGGGCTTGGTTCACAGACCAGGGCAGCTGGGTTTTCTGTTAGCTCAGCGGGAAACACCGCTCCTGCGAGCTGAGCACAGCCATAGGGAGCTCAGCTAGGCTGGCCACTTAACTGCTGATTAACCCTGGCTAAGTGCTTTCCGTTCAATCCGCTCATTTCTAATTAGCATCCTAATCCAAATTAGCCACTGTTCTGCAGTGCCGAGCACAGGGGGCCACATGGCAGCTGGAGATGAAGGAGGAGGGAGGAACGGGGAGTGGACGACAGGGTCTGAGGCAGGGAAACTAGGTGGGTTGGGGGGGCCTCTTTCACCCCCAGCACAAGGAGATGGAGGGGGAAAAGGGTGAGCAAGCAGCTTCTGAGGGTTCTTCCCCAGCCCTCGTGACTGAGAGAAAGGAGTTCATGGCTGTACCAGATACCCACTGGTCCTCATAGGAGGGGCTGGAGCCCACAAGCTTTCTGATATTGCTGGGTTGGTCTAACACCCCTGGCTTCTCTCCATCAGACCAAAGACAACCATTTGTGTGGCTTCACCTCACAGGTTTCACCCTGCCAGCTACAGTTAGAACACACAAGTCTTCTCTTACAATGGCATTATCCTACACATCAGGATCCACCATGACTGTCCTTTTGCAATCAAAGGGACCAGGATGGTTTGCACCTCTGACCGTGTTATGCATGTGGACCTTCACAGGAGAAAGATGACATCTTTATCCAGCACAAAATTCCCTTAACAGGGAATATCAGGTGGAAAGCGGACCTGAAAGCTGTAACAGGGAGGCCAGCAGGGCAACTGCTTGAGAGGGAGCAAACCCACAAAGGACAAGGCACATAAAACAAAGCAGAGGCAGGTTAAAGAGAAAGTCTGAGCTGAGGTGGAGATCAGAGCGAGCTATGCAAGACAAGAGGACTGAGGCCCAGCTTAGCGCCAAGGCCTGGTTGTGCCAAGTGATGGACTACTGTGACTCATTCGTAAGAAGCCCCCCACACCTAAGGGATGAGTCTGCTCAGAGAAGGACACTCGAAAGCTTGAAGAGAGCTCTCTTAATGCCAAAACAGGGCCCTGACTCCATACTCTCCTCTCACTCGGATGCAACACTTCCAGCAGAGAGCATAAAATAAAGAAGGGTCCTATGCATGACAGATACCACAACACGATCAGGCTTATGTGCAACACCATTTGCTGTGCTGGAGGTTATAACTACAGCATATTGCTTCTGCTTAGCTTGGGAACTCAAGACACTTTGCGGCAACTAATGAACAAGGCTTTTTAACATCTCTATAAGGTAGTAATGCCTCTTTCTAGATATCTCCTGCATTACAGGTGGGGAAACAGATGCAGAAAAGTATAGAGACACATTTAAGGTCACAGCAGGCAGTGCGAAAGCTGGAAACAGAACCCAAGTGCTCTGACTCCTGGTCCTTTGGTTTAAAACAAGCCACAGGAAGGCAAAGCTCAGGTGTTTCTCCAAGCTAGAAGTGGAGGTGCCCAGAATGACTAGGAGGTGTTCAGTGTGGTTTGGGACACCACCAGCACATCACCTCTTGATGTTTATCAGCAAGGCTCCCAGGAGAAACCTGACAGACCCAGCTGAAAATAAAACCTTTAAATGACCTGTTGTTTCTCAGAGACCATAGCAGTGATCTAACTGTTGACCTCGGCTGTGTGAAGCAAAACTTCTTGTAGACTCACACCATCTGCCAGGGATCCTGGCTCAGCACTGCGGCGCAAAGGAAGCTTCCTGTTTAAAAATTAAGCAGTGGATTTAAATATTGAACACAGAAGTTGTTCTCTGGATTGTTAGAGGTGAGGTGGAAGTGGCAAGGGAGCTGGCTCAAAGGCTGGAGTTAGTGCTGTCTTTACCAAACAGATTTCCTTGGCAGGCTTTGCAGTGGTGGCAGCTCAAAGTGCAGAGATGTTTGCTCCCGGTTACAGACACCTCCCTGCATTCCCAGGGGGGAGACCCTCTGCTGTGGCTATTAGCATTTCTTGTTGCTTTGCCTTCTTGAGAAACATAATGGAGGTTTTCATTTCAAGTCCTTAGGGGAAAGCCATCCCTCGTCCTGAAATTCTGGCTGCCAGATGAATGCAAATAATAATAATCCTATCCTAGCTACAGACTATGGGTGAATAGCAGATGGAGTGCACTTGAATAAAATTGCCTTCGTCATTTAGTTGTGGTCTGATGACTGAAACTGGCTTGGAGCATAAGGGACCATGCTCCGAGCCTCAGCTCTGTTGCAGACCTTCTGTGTGACCCACAGGCTATCACTTTCTCTCTGGAGATTAGTTTCCCCATCTAGAAGATGAAGACAATGAAAAGTGTATTGCAGCCCCAAAGTATATTGTGATCTAAGAAACAGCATTTAACAGCCTTTTCCACGGTAAGTTTCTAAAGCATTTATAAACAGCAATGGAAGAAAGCTTCACAATACCGTAACTGGTTGGGTCATACTGGATTGCTATCTGCTTTAATATCTCTATCTGTGACAAGGAGATAATATGGCCCAGACAATCCTATTTGCCATCATGATACAAGGAATTGGTGGCAGTCACCTTTTTTAACCTTTGTGTTACACACATTCCTGAGGAATGGGAACAGGTTTGAGGAATCCAACTCTGAACACCAGGCTCACATCTCATTCCCACATCTTCACAAGGGGGCAACAAGCTCATATTCCTCTGGACTACGAGGCATTATCAGAGACAGGACACATAAGCACCAGACAGTAAGCAATGAGCCAGGGTTACCTACAACAACCAATATCTGGTACTGATCACCACCCACCGTACTCATCCATGATCCCAAAACATTTTAGCACCACACACAGCCAGACTGCAGATATAGGGGAAATAGTGTTGCAGCTCTGGAAGGGCAAGGCACGCTGGCCAAGAGAAAAAAAAACAAACCAGCAATCCCATATGCTTCTTCATGCCCTCATCACCAAGATTGCAAGGCTACATCTGCTAGAACCGGGGAAACCAAACCATCCACTGCTGATGAGCTGGAATAGCTTGCAGGGCAGCACTGCAGGGTTTGGGTTAGAAAGTAAAGGCTATATCCAAATGAAATTGCAGGGGAGTGGTAAGAAGGACAGAACAGATTCCCCAGCACTGGAATTTAGTCATGACATTAAAATGATCATTTATTCTAAGAGATCTTTAAGGTAATACCTTAGAATTAAGATAATTCTAAGACAGGCTTTGAAAGAGAAATTCTGGATTTTAGAACCAGATTAACTGATTTTTAAGAGTTACAGTCAGCCTTACTGCTAACCTCTAAATCTCTGAAATCCTCAATGTCTTTTGTTCACTTCCCCTGCTTTAACTTTGCTTTTGCATTATAACCCCAGTACCTGGCTCGGTAACCATGCCACATGCATGCCTGCCCCAATGTCATTAACATCTTATTAGGCTGAGAGAGAAAATGCATGAAGAAATAATTGTATTAAGTGACTCTCAGAGTTTGTAAATTAATCACTATTGTGCATGCCCTTGGATCAGGCTGCCAGAGGCATTAATCATCTAATCTTTGCCTTTCACTCGAGAGCTCTCAATGTTTGCTCCCAGAATTTGGCTGGGCAGCCTAGCGTGAGGATACCTTTACAATCCTGTCCAAACCCTTTTCCCTGGGGGTGGTGGTAGCAGGGGAAGTGGGAAAATAAGAGATAGTAGCAGGGATTTCCATGGTACTGGGATGACAGACTGGGAACTGACCTGTGGCCCAGAGACAGAGTTAAGAGCCTTTGGGCTCATATTTCACTGGCAGCAGGTCTGAAAGGAAGGGGCATCTCTGAAAGCAAGTGTGATGGGTGCAACTTTAGGCAGTCAGTCTCAAGGCATGAACTCGCAGGCAAGACCCTGGTGACTGGCCCAGAAGTCCCAGTATCTTGTATCAAGGAGAAACCCTAAGTGCTGGGTTTACTGCATGAAAATACAAGCGTGGCTGAGTTATCTTCCACTGTAGGCAAATTTCATGCAGTCGTTCTGGTCTCAATCAAGCTGCCAAAGCAACCCCAGATGAGCAGTCTGAAGGCTTAGTTTACAAAGACCCCAAGAGATATTGATACAATTAGGATCAAAGTTGCTCTGGCTTTACCAGTGATTTATGTAGTGTAAAAGGCCAGATTTTGTCACTTCCTCCTGCTGACTGGGATGCTTGCCTCCTCCAGCGAGTACTGAGGGACACATTCTGTAGTGGGTCCCTGGCAATACGCTCAGTGTTTCCCAGCAAGTCTCCTACGGAGAATGTTTAAAGAGGATCAGAAAGTGGGGACAAGCAAAGGGAATCAGGAATTAGAGCCACAAAATCCCTCTGACTCTATAAGAAGCTCCTACTCTCAGGCAGAGCATGGTTCATCAAACCATCCTCAGACTGTGAACTTGCAAGAGTGAATGCTCGTAGCTGCCTTAAGAAGATAACCCCATACCCTGATCCCTGGTTGTCGTTGCCTAATTCTGGTTTCTCCTTCCCACTGCTACACTGCAGCACAGCAGTAGCACTTGCCTACACGTGCAGAGAGTAAAAGATAAAAAGACTGAATGCTGACTCAGCAGCTGGAAACAGGGAGAAAGAAACAGCTACACGGAACCACCTGCTCCTCATGGACCACCAACAAGTAGTCCACCCATCTGCCCAAGAGCTTGGCCTGGGCTTATATCCAACAATCAAAGCAAAGGAACTTTGTTTCATCCCCTGAAGATCACTCCACCACTACTTACAGCACACTAGAAATCCTTTTACGTCCAATGGTCACCATCATATTCTTGTTAAAGACCATCGTTCTGAGGCATTGTGTATTCTGCCCTCAAAATCAATGGGAACTCTGGGTGCTCAATAAAGACGGGCCTGCATCTTGGCAGGAATGACCACAACGTAAATAAGCAAGTTTGCAGTGATGACACTGGATGGAAAGAAGAAAGGGATTGTGCTGAAGGAGTTTGCAAGAACCACCAGATCTGAGCTGGAGAATGCTCCATACCAGCCTGCAGAGGTGTCAAACAGTATCTTTCCTGGTCAGAAGAGGATGGGGGATACATATTCCTCAAACACAGATATTTTGGGGAACATTTAATAACCTGCTTACTGGACGAAGATTGACAGTGTTAGAGGGAGGGTGGGTTCAAGATCACAGCCTATCCAGTCACAGAGACATCAGGTGTGAGTGGAAGGCATCTCTCTGGTGTGTATCTCCTTGCAGTAATCCAAGGTACAATAAATAGCATTACTTACTGGAAGCATTAGTGTAAACAATTTCATCCTCTTTTGGGGAGAAAGATTTGGCAAAGCCAGCTGTGTATTCCAGCTGTTTGGCTCTCCTGATCTGTTGGGAGCACTGGACTAACAGGCATTACGTTCAAAACATAAATACAAAGGTCTTGTTCCTTACCTGTTGGGTTGGGATAGCTGATTGCTGGAAGAGGAAACAGAAAAACAAGTTAGAGCAGCTAGTACTCCCACAAATCGCAAATCACAATCAAAGTCTGAAAATAAAACAAACACATCAAGAAAGGTCATAGATGCACAAATCTCCTGGCAGCATCCCCGTGAAACAGCAGTGCTTGGTGTCTGCCTTGGTGATGGAACAAGATGCTGACTCTCTGATCCGAGCAGCAACAGACCTTCAGAAAACTCCACCTAAGGGGCGATCCCAGGATTGCACAGGGGAACCCTTCTGGCAACACAAGCAATTTCTATCTGGAGCACCCACTGGGATAACACCCACTTAGATAACAAAGCTTGGTGTCTAAGAGGGACATCAAAACAGTTTGAAACACTGCGGAAGTCTGAGACAACAGGCATGCTGGGGACACCAGACCTGTTGTCACTCCACGGGACAAGAGGGTTGTGTGAAATCATCCAGACACAGGAGGGAGACCCATGCTTCCTGCTGAAATACAGCATCCAAACTCCTCGGGGGAGTAAAGAAATCATAGGGTTGTGGGAATGGGGAGAGTTCTGAGCTGTTGGGATGCTGGGAAGGGAAGCATGGTCAACGTGTATCAATGGGATGATCTGGGATTCAGCGTATTGGACAGAGGTTTTGGACAGGTTTACTAGTGACCAGTCAGGAAAGGAACTGTGCATTCAGCTCTGGAAAGAACTGAAGCCCCCTGAAATCCTCTTGCTTTTATGGGCATGCGGGTAATGCACCGTGTCCAGTGGCTATCCTCTAAAATACGCCATTGTGCCACAGGAGGCTGCAGCATGGCTTGACCAGGGACTGGGGTTTTGGGCCTCTGCTGCCCACAGGGCAGTGTGCAAGTCAGAGCTGCTGAGTGAAGAATGAGTGGAGATTAGCCCTCAGAGGTCTCTACCTATTGCTCTGCATTGATGGCAACAGCCAAACTATGGCCAAACGTGACAGCACTGTGCCATCAAAACCCCATAGAACAGAGAGATCCATCCAAGGGTCACAGGAGACAATGTCTATGCATGCCCATGTCCCTATGCCTGAGGCTCGGACCTGCTCTTGTAGCCAGGACCGAGGAGGAGACACCTACGTTCCATGTACCGGATGATGCGGGCAGCCATATCTCCAGCCCCAAAGCTGGTAATGGGCGTCAGGCGAACTTCATAGCTCTGAGGCACTTTCAGGTTGGGCAAGATGTGCTCCAGCAACAGGCCTTTCTCCATTTTCTGCACAGGAATGAAGGTTTGGATGGTGTTCCTCTGTGCCAGCTGCATAGAAAAAAGAACCCACAGTGTTTCAAAAATCCTGAAACGGGAAACCTGAGGGATTCTGTCCACCATCTAACACCCTCCTCTTCCTACACAGACAAGCACGCCTGGTTTATTGATATCTTCATGCAGAATCAGTTTGAAAATGCCCACCCTTGGTCCAGAACAGTGAACAGGAGCCTGAGCTCTCCCTGAAGGGAACCTTTGGGGTTCTCATGACTGGGGGGGACAACTTGAACTATGGGTCCTGCAGCAACTCTGTGTCGGAACCAACATCTCCATGAGGGGAGGAATGAACCCAACTCACCTCCATCAGTGCACCCAGATCCTGTGCACACACAGCATGGCATTTTGTCAAGATATCCTTGAGTTCACAATCACTGCTGCAGAATTCATTCATTTGCTGCCTGGACCTTGTGGCATTTCATCCACTGCCTTGCTAGAACCTGTCTACTACCATGCTTCCTCAGCACCCTTCCACAGGATCCACCCTTGAATCCTAGTCCACACTGCCTCCGCAGCCCAGAGTGAGGGGTATAGTTCAAGTCAGTGTCTCTGGAGTCAGTGTCTCTGGAGTCACCAAGAGGCTCCTTCTTTCTCTGGTGCCCAGTGAGGAAGGAGCTGAACCATGCTAGCTGAACCATATCAGTCTGAACATTGTTTGGTCTGCTAAGGCAGCAGGGAAGTTTCAAGAAAACAATGGGAAAAATTTCGTTGTCAAAATCACCACCACTAAAAATGATGAATTACACATCAGTGAAACGTCCCTGCCACAGTCATGCTTGCTTGGCAAGGGAAGGACAAGAACGAGGATTGCTTTGTGAAGATACAATTTCCTGCCTGTTGCTGTGCAGTGCCTGGATCCTTGTGGCAAGTTCTGGCCTTGATATGTTATTGGGGATGATGGCCCTGGTAAAAAGACCTTTGGCAGGGCTTTCCATGGCCCAGTGTTTGTTGTCCCAGACACTAAGCCTCCCCCTGCCTTTGAGACATCCTCTAGGCTGACAGGTTTCATCGCAAAGGCACTTCTCCTGATAGGCAGGCTCAGTGTTCGTCATTAACTCTGAAGTTACAGGATGACTGCTACAGGGATGCAGGGAAGAAGGTTTACAGCAAATCTGTGAGTGTGGAGAGTGTGGGGCAAGAAGATGGAGCGAGGGCACAGCAGAAGCGAAGGCCATCAGCAAGGCAGGGCAGGGGAGCAATGTAGATGTGGCGCTTGGTAATCACATGCCATCCCTCCTCTGTCTGCCTCCAGCCCTAACATACATAACCCTAAGTTCAAACTCAGAAGTAATGGCTGCTACCGGAGAGCTTCCTGTGACAGTGCCCTGTTCATTTTCAACATGGCCAGGACCCAACCTGCTCACCTGAGTTGATCTGCCCACAGTTTGGACAGTGCTCCCAAGTGAAGGGGAAGGGCTGGACCAGATCCTGCCATGGTACCACGCTGGGGCAGGGACTGGCCCCTGGGAATTTATGGCTGCATGTGGTTCTTACAGTGAACAACAACTTTGTACCTGCCTTAAACAGATCAGGGTGCAAGTTGCTTGAGGAACTGCTTTCTGCGCCCTCCTCCTCCTGCAGGCCAGATGGGTCAGAGGGCTGGGAACTGCTCTGGGGTCTATGCATGAACTCGGCATCGGGATGACGCCAGGATCCATTCGTATCAACACAGCCCCATTTGCATGCACACAAGCTGAGAGCTGATCCAACTGGCATGTCTACTGCTCATCCCTCCCATCTGCCAGCCCTCTGCACCACCACGCTGCCAAGCAAGAGTGGAGCCGGCTCCCAGCGGCAGTGACCTCACCTGGGATCATTAGCACCAGACCCTTGATTATCTGGGAGGAGAGGAGGGGTCACAAGCCAGAAGCAGGAGGCTGGTGCAGTACGGCTCCTGGCACGGGGCTTTTTGGGGAGCGCAGCCTGACTGGGGGAGCTGGTGGCAGCTCCTCCCTGCAGGCTGCCACGACCCGGGGTGCTGGGAAGGCAGCCAGCAGGTTGGAGGAGGTCAGGAGCCATTTCCTTTGTCTAGACATAACCTTTAGAAGAGAAACAAAATGGAGAATCGGAGAGAAGCCTGAGGGTGAGATTCAGACAGTGCAAATTCCACCTCAGCTGGGAGTTAGCTGGAATTTGGGTATCTAAAGCCTCTGGGAGCAATGTCAAATCGCTTACTCTCCCACATCACCTAATCCAGGACAAACCAAGAAATCAGCCTCCAGTCTGGACTGCAAAGCCCTAGATCCCCCAGTCAAGTCTATCCTCAGCAGCATGTGAGTTTAACCAAATAAACACCTGGAGAAAGAGAGAGAGCAGACTGGGGTCCAGCTCTAGCCCTGTGAGGAGGCAAAGTGCAGCCATGGTCACTTGGGGAAAATGTGTGAGGAGGTGCAAGGGGGGCACCTTGGCTCCCCCCTCTCCCCTAGGACTCCCTACCATCTCAGGCTGCTTCTTGCAATGATTTAGCCCCGATGTGCAGAGGAACATACCTGTCTTCTCCCTGTGAAATCATCCAACCCAGATCCTGAGAGAAACTCCCTTGTGTGAAAAATCCACTGGACCATCAATACGCATCTCCATTCCTGCTGTGATGGAGCTGAGGAAACACTCCCACGGGTCTACAGAAGGGAGTATGCCATTGAGTTGGTTTTACAGGCATCGAAGGAGAACGCTCCAAGGACCCATTAATTTCACTTGTGCTCCAGGGGCTCCAGTCATCTCACACCATACAGGCCATACTGCACTCAAGGAGTTTCTCGGCAAAATAAACATTTAGCACCAGCTGAAGCCTTGCCCAGAGCCCAGTTACATGGCTGCAGGTGGCACTGGCCTTTCTGCCACCACCGATAACTGTTCACGCCTCCGTCCTAGGACACCTAGTGGGTCTTTGCCCTCCACGAAATACTTCAGATCCAACTCTTCTCTTAGCCTGTGTTCTGTCTCTATTCAACCTGCAACTTGAATAGACACAGCAACTGTCTGTCAGTGGGGCTGCCCTCCACACATCTTTACTGCAGTCCCCAGTCCTGACATCCTGGCAGAACTGGCCCGGGCTGTCCCTGGTAGGACTGGCTCTTCTGAATGAAAAGCAGCATGGGCCAAACGTATTCCCTGGGCTAGCTGCAGCCATCAGGAGAAAGGGTCAGGTACACTACCAGCAGAGTTTAAAAGGCACAAAATTAGTGCAAGGGAGAAAAACGGGTTAGTTCCAGCCTGCTCTGGGCACACAAAGCAGGTGCCAGCTTCCAGTCACTTCCAGAGGTCCAGCAGACAGTGACATTAAGGCCAAAGTCTGTCTCTGCCTCCTGCTCCGTAAACGTCCTTTGCCTCCCTGATTGCCAGCAGCAGGTCTGTGCAGAACTGCATGGATCAGTCCAGCAGGAACCCATTTTTTAATCCTCTGCTCCAATTTCCCACTGCTGCCCTCATTCTCTTGCTCCGTGCGCGCTCTTCTCCCATGCTACCCTGGTATCTTCTTCCCTCCACCCCCTCCTCAGCAGCCTTCCTCCTGATCACGCTGGCCCAGTGCTCTAGCTTAATATTGCTGTGGTGCAGTTAATAAAGCAGAGACAGGCACAGAGGACAGTGAAATGCTGGCCACCTTATTAGAGATGCTGAAGCCTCAGTGGAGGATCTCACGCAACAAGCTCATTCATCACCAGGCTCGGGATGCTGCCAGTGGGGCCAGAACAAGAGCACGGCACAATGCACAGCCTCATCTCTGCCTTCATCTCCTTTCATTTCCAATAATGAGAGGGAGGGGATGGGAAGAGATAAAACAAACAAACCCACAGTTGCTACGCTGGCTGTGAGCATCACACAGGCTGCAGAGGGGAGAACGTTCCTGCAGAAAGGGCTTGCTAGAAACACCTTACAAAGGGCAAAATCAGCCCCATGTGGGACATGTATTCACACACCCGTGCCTTTCCCCTGTCACTTGCTAGCAGTAATAGCAACCAAGGGAGACCACACTCACATGCTCACATGTACTTAGCCATCAAGTCTCCGGGACCTGCAAACTGGATCTACCCTTTTTGATTCCTCACCATCGCACCCCGTTGGCAGGTATTGTCTGCCCAGTCCCCCGTCTTATCATTTGAGCTGGCTCGTGATGCTTAGAGAGTGCTTATCCCGCTGTGGCCAGCCAAGCTGACTCATGGTCCAGGAGCACACACCAAGACCCTCAGAGAGAAAAGCAGGATGGCCACTACCCCTGCCCCCTGCTTCCATCCCAGCTGGGACACTGTCACGGCAGAGTGACATCATCACATCTACATTTTCTGTTTATGTAGGTTATTAAAGGAAAAAAGGATGTTGTTTTCAGACTGAATGATGTTTAAGCCAGGTATGTATTAGCTAACAGACATAATAAAGCCAAAGTATATTAACAAACATCTGTCAATAGCTACTGTTGCAGTCCTGCTCAACAAATCACACCACGCGTTCACAAGACTATGATAACCTACCTGTGCTGGGACTTGGTGTGACCTGCGCAGCCACACGTGTGGTCTCACAACCAGCTGCACATTAAGCAGCCGCATGCTTGTTTAAGAGAGAAATTAGAAAGAAAACCTGTTTCATCAGTGAGCCCCAGGGAATTATTGCAACCACCAGCTAGAAAAACGTACATTAAAATAATGCAGATTCCCCAACAAGCTGATCTGTTCTGCGAGCAACCAGCTTCCCAGCACTGCTTTTCACTCCTGCCACTCTTTCCTTACTTGTCCCACTTCAGCAGCTTTTCAGCACAGGGCATGAGCGCTAGCTCTGCTTTCCAGTATCATTCCTCCAAATCCTTTCTATACATGCTCACCGTCTCTCCCTTTTTTCTCAGCCTCATTCGAATTCCCCGCGATGCTCCTTCCTGCAGCACAAACGAGATGGGGGTGGCTGCCCACGCTCCCGCTCCATCCTCGCCAGCTAACCGCAGACACAGGGTGCTGGGAAAGCTCCCAGCTCCCATCCCCAGCCACCCTCGCCCTCTCTGAAGGGAGAGGAGATGCAGACAGAGGCAGGCTGCTGTGGCACAGCAGCCTCGCATGCAGGGTCCCTCCCTCCAACAGGCTCTTCCTCGCTCCCCGTACAGCTCCACAGAGGAACACAACAGACAAATGCCATCTCTGGCACACATGCAGGTGGAGTGTTAGGCTGAGTCCCCGTGTCCCCCCTGCATCGCAGCCCAACTATGGAGCACCTGGTGGTGCAGGAAGCACAGGTATCTCACAAAGGTCCAAAACAAGCAGGGGGCAATAACGTGGACAAAATAACTTTTAACTGCCCGTGCAGCTGGTGGGCCGCAGTCTTCAAGCAACCAGCAATCAAGGTGGTCTTCAAAGTTCAGTGCCCTGGCAGCAGTAGGTGCAATGGCATCCATCTCTCTCATGTACCCAGGAGAACAGCCTCAGCCAAGCTGCCCAGTTTCTCATCAGGCATAGACATCCCTGTTTAGCATGGTCCAGGGGCCAGGAAAAGGTGACAGCTGCATAAGGGCATTTTTCCTCTGACAGGCAATACCATTCAGGGTGTGAATGAGCCTCCCATTTTTACCAGTTCAGCCTCTTTGCCAAGAGTCTTGGACACATTACATACTTCTGTCCCAGAGTGCTGCAGGCATTATCTCATATCAGATTTCCCCTGTGGCTGCAACTGCCATGAACTCATCCCAGAAAAGTCCAGCTAAGACACAGCTGCTAACTTCCAAAGGGAGCGTTGCTCACAAAGCCCAGAAACAGTCGCACCACTTTCCTCAACATGATGAGACCGGCAGCAACTGTGGCCTTAAACTGGTAACAGCCAGGAAAGACACTCCCAAACACCCCATCCTAAGGACTGGAAGGGGCTGAGCTTTGTTATGGTGGTTTTAACAACTCCTGGGATGAACATGGAGCTCTGCAATGCAAAATACCCTGCTACTTCAGCAGACACGCCTTGCCCTCAATTTCTGCCCCAACTGCACCTCCAAAGCTACAGCATGCTTTGCAGAAAGGTAACTTCAAAGAGTTTAGATGCCATGGACTTCTTAAAGTTAAAAAAAAGAAAAAGATGATGACAGGATTTATGTGTGTCAGAGTTTACAGTGTCAAAGACTGAAAGCAAATTATCCAAGGGCCAGACCCACTCTCCATTGCTGGAGAATGACAGCCTGGGAGATGAGTTCCATAGGTAGAAATAAGATCATTGCAAATTCCTTGGGAAAAGAGGAATGAAAAATGCTCAGAAACATGGGCTGGAGGGAGGTGGGGACAGGGAATTTTAGGAACCTCTCCTGAAGACGAGGCTCCAATGTTTTCCACAATGATGGAAAAATGTGCCATAAATCTGGCCCTTCTCTCTCACTTCTTCCCATTCACTTTCTGACACACAGCAATGGATTAAGATTCTAGCCCTTGATGTCACCTTGGCACCACAGGGCAGAGCAGTGGAAGACGGTTTGCCTTTGACGTTGCAGTTGAACACCACAGATTTGATTCTTGCTCTCTGTATTTTGGCAGAGGGAGAAAACCCCTCTGCACTGGCAGCCCCCTTCTATCTTCCAGGAGTTCAGAAAAGGGAAAAAAGTGGCCACATTCAGGGACACAGCAGGGTAAGTACACTCCTGGCTCACAGAGTCCAGTCCCCTGACACTACAGGGGCTACTGCTGCTTATTCACTTCATGAATGTACCACATCTCATCTTAGAAGGCCCTGCCTGGCCTGCTCCTCCCGCTGGATGGCTGTTCCAGAGCCTGACCGCCCTAATGTTCTAATTTCCAGCCTGAATTTATTCACAGGCACCTTGCACCCAGTTGATCTTGTGCCAATATTGTCCTTTAGCTTAAATGGCTCTTTTCCCTCCCTGCTGCTTGACCCCCTGATGTTTTTATAGACAGCAATCACACCCCCTCTCAGCCTTTGCTTTGCTAGGCTAAACAAGTCCAGCGCTCTGTGCCTATAACACAGACTCTCACTTTCTCTGATCTACCCTGCAATCCTTTCCTGCACGATCCCACTTGCTGGAGTTCAGTATCCCAGCCCTGCATACAGGATGCAGTAGCACTTCTCCACTTTGCCTGGAAGTACCTCAGGCTTCACCTAGGAGTACGTTTGCCCTTTCTCACACCTGCATCTTACCAGCAGTTCCCTGAAGTCAACTCACCCACATCATTCCTCCACTTCAGTCATTTCCCACTGATGAGCTCCCAGTCTGTAGCAGATTCCTCTGATAGCACTTTCCACACGCATGACCTTGCCTTTGTACTGCTGCATTTCATCCTACCTGAACCACTCAAGTAGTTTTCTGTCTTTCAGATCTTCTTTACGATATCCTGATCCCTCACTGAGGTGGCATGGCATCCCAATCTGGTATCAGCTGCACAAACTGTCAGCAGCACAATCCTAATAGGGGATTCTGATCTGACTGGCTGGTATCAGCCATGGGGAAGATGCCTGCCCCCTCAGCAGTGTAGGTGCCATCTGGAAAAGCCACTTGGATAAGTTTTGGTTAGTGGAGAAATTTGGTTTGAATATGAAGACAGTCACTGTGATGTTCCCTACAGTCTCTCATCAAAATTCCTGTGCCTGTCAGATTGGATTAAAACATTTTCCTGGATTGGTACTTCATCACCACCTTGAATGGAAACGATGTCAAACATCAACAGCATCAATTAAAGGGCTAGGGTAAGTTTAAAGCTGGATTTATTTCATTTTCCTTACTTGATGACCATTAACTCATTAGGGGTTTCCACAGCAAATAATCCCATTGCAAACATAAAGTTGGCATTTGCCAGACAAGCACACCAGTGAACCGCAATTCATGCCTATGTTGTTCATCAGTCAAGCACACACAGGTTCATATCCTGGGGTTAAGCCAGCAGGGATGGCCAAAGCAAATCCATTATTCAGTCTAAATGAGGAGTCCTGGAAGCTTTTCCTCCTAAATTGTCCTTAGCAGGAGGCTCCCTTTCTGGGCTGAGGCTTCCCCAGCTCCAAAGAGAGAAGCAATCGTGACCTTCAGTAGCTACTGAGGACAGCTGGAGCCATCTAAGCCAGGAGACAGTCTCTCTCTCTTCCTCTCGTACACACCATCAGCTGCCCATCCTCATTAGGTGCCGAAAGCAGCAGTTTACAGCTTCCTAGAGAAGCCAAATTGGTGCTGTCATGAATTACTGTAAGTGCTTGTTCTACACTCTTCAGTAATGTCTTTCATTAGGGGCTGATCAGAAAGCAATATGTATTTTATTAGCATATGTTCCCCAGTCTAAGAACAGACCCAATCTTCACTCTGTCAGGGAGACAGTCAAGTAAAAGCCTTAACTGAGGTACAGCATGACTGGCAACTTCATGAGCCATGGGCTTACTGGGCATCGCACAGCTGCACGTCCTGAGGAGGGGGAGCCCGGGAGTTGGAGAAGAAAAAGGAGTTAAACTAGCATCTGAACTTGGTGATGGGTGGGAAGGGAGGGAGAGCCACGCACTCCCCAGTCTGTGCAAGGAGCCTGTGTTGGTGTCACTGTGGTTGGTACTGAGCTAGACACGTCACATATACGTCTAGCTATGCTTGCTATCTCCTGCTGTCTCACAGCCATACCTTCGATCCTGAAGGCACATACGCTCCTTCTGCTCAGACTGGAAGCTCTATACTGCTGCTGCAAGATCCTACCTGTACTTGACTATGCACTGCAGAGCCTGAAATCACCTCTCTGTCTGCAGCATGGACACCAGCTGGATAAGGGACAATATCCCTCATGTTGTTTCACAGCCCCCTCCTACCCAGAGCAATGGTTCCAGTCCCTTTTGAGCCTCACATCTGAAAATTGGCACTGCTCAGTGCCTTACTGGATCCAACTTTATACCCATCCCTAATCTCAGTGAGTAAAGGCTCCTCTTCTACCCGTTGCCTTGCACTGGACATGACTACCTGCAGCCAAAGACCCATGTATGTTTCTATGCACCATGCTGTCAGCACTTCTGGCTCCAAGAAGAAAAATCAAGCAGGCTCTGCATAGCTCAGGTTTGCTCAGCTGCAGCTAGGTTGAGTTCTGAGACATTTTGTCTATAATATGGTTGCGACTTAACAAGGGATGTGTGCTCCACCAACAGGAGTTGCCATCTCCCAGGCTTCTTTACTCAGGTTCTCTACAGACCCTGGCAGAGCCCTGTGTTAGGGCATCTTAACCCTTAAAACCAACAATAAATAGAGGATGGGGCTATTTCTTACTGGAGCAGAAATAGCCTTTGTGTGGGAGTCTGGACTTCCCAGTCTGGTACCTGTAATGAAGGTATATAGGTATCATTCCAGAGCCTATGGCTACCTCTAACTCGACTGCGCTTGCAGTCTTGTCTCTATTAAAGAAGAGGCAGGCAGCACAGCATAGGCAGGGAGAGCCAGAAAGTCCTTCACATTGCTTCATGCTGCCTGCATTGGCAGTGTTACTGCGTACATTTCATTTCTTTATGAAACACAGTCAAAACATCTATCTAGTGCCTACTCCTGCCTGTTTGTCACTAGCTATGGGAGAGACTCCATCTCTCTTCCAAACCCTTCCCCCTTCACACAATCTCCCCTCTTATCTCCAACATGTTCTAGGAAGTGAAAGCCAAGAAAAAAACCTACCCAAAACTAAGAACAAAACCAAAAAAGGAAACAGAAAGAAAAGAAAGAAGAGGTGGAAAATAGGAGGGGGAACAGGGAAGGGGAAGAAGGTGCACAAAGAAAAGACTCTGAAGCAGGAGGAGGAACACGGGCTGACTACTGAAAACAACAGATGAGCAGAGTAAATGGGAGGAAGCTTCATCACAGCCTATCGACAGGGACTCTCAGAAAGCCTCAATAACTAGCATGTACCCCTTGAAGCCACCAAAGGAGCGTGGGTAAGAGATGCACACAAAGGACTCACTTTTATCTTTGATACCTGGCAAGCATTTTTCATCCTGTGCTCAGCTTTGTAAAACACAAGCCAATAGCCTGCTGGATACGAACAAGCACAATGGTGTGAAAACAACAACTCAAGCCTGCAAGGCTGATATGAGGGGTATATTGGTTGGGAGAATGTGATTATCTCTTCTCTCACATTCTCTTTACCCTGAATGAGCACTGAACAGTGGTGTTAGGAGCTGGAGATAGATGAGATTTTGCTACTAGATGTGTTTTAAGATCACATGAGCCTTTCCTGTGAGATTATTTGTACTGTTCTTCTCAGGCACTGTAACTATTCCAAACAGAGCTAAGAGTGGGAAAAATGTTCGTAATTATTCTGTTGTACCAGGCAAGCTAAACAATACCCTGCTTTCTCTCTTGCACAGTCAAGTACTTGAATTGCATTAGGAGCAGTGCTTATGAAAAGTGCATGTTAAGACAAGCAAGGCACCTTAGGAATGAATGGCAAGCCACGTTGTAAAACTTTCAGCTGCCCTGTTTTGGGCAGGTTACCTTGCTTACTTTGGATAATCAGAGAAAAGAAATGGTAGCATGATGCATAACTAACCTGCCATCACTCATATTGCCAATTTTCCCAACTAACTGATCACAAATTATCTGTGGACCAGGGATAACCAACTCAGGAAAAACATGAATCACACTGAAGAGCAATTTGTGAATGCAAAACAACAGAATTAGTCAGACTAATTCATTAGTTAGGCATCGTTTGCTTAGCTCTTGTGGGCAAAGGGACGTCTCAACAGTGGCACTGGAAGATGTTAGGCGGGCCTAAGGGGGAAGCTTCATCCCATGGCTCCCAGCTATTTTCACTGAACTCACCTGACCCGTCCATGCCGGTCAGGGCTGTGTTGAGCTTCCCTGGCCAGCCTTGTAGGAATCACTCCGATCCTCTGGCTGACAGGGCTAACAACCGTGGCCAGGCAGTTACCTCCGCCCGCAGTGAGCAACGGCCAGAAGGAAACTCTCTTCCTTTGCGCTGGGTGGAAGCTCTGCTGTTGCTGACTTAGGCAATAAAGAACACATGAAATATGGAAAAAGCTCCTGGTTTCCCACCCCCACCAAACATCTGGCTGTCCTGGAGTCTTCCCGTACAGCACAGGTAGAGGGGACCTTATTCTAGCAGCTGGTTTCATCAACAAATCATCCCCCATGACAGATTTCTAGGGACTAAAAGAGAGATGGCTGAATATGCTGTCAGCTGCAGTGACTGATGTTGTGTCCCATTTTCAGGCAGCAGAGAGCACAGCTGAGGCAGGATCCTGCCTTCTCTGCTACCAAACGCCTGTGGCAAAGTTGCTGCTGTACCCCTAGGTCCCACACAGCAATCTCATCAAGCTTGAAGCACAGCTTGTCCATCAAATGTTATTGATCAGCCAGCTCTCCATCCACCACCATGTGGCTGCCACTCAATCCCACCGCACGTCCCAAACCTCTCCTCCTCTTGCAGCCTAAAAAGACAGTGTCACCTCTCCCTTCTCTTACTTTCCCTGGCTTTGCATCATGATGGCTGTTTGAACCATCTACCGAGCACACCTCCCGTTGACACGCTGGCTTCTTTCTGCATCCTTTTCCACCTCCCTCAGGGCTGAGTTCTGCACAGCATCACATGCGCCACTAGCACAACCAAAGGCAATTGACTCGAGAGCACAAATATAATCTGCCTATTCTCACTGCCTGAACAAAAGTTGGAAAAAAAAAAAAAGAAAAAAAAAGGGCATCAGTGGGAGATAAGGGAGAGTTAGAGCTGAAAAAACACCTTTTCCCGCTACAGAGGATGGCTCAGCAGGTAGGTGGAATTGCGTTGATTTGATGTTGTCCCGTACGACAGCAGCCTGTGATCAGACATCAAACCGGCAGCCAAGGCAGGCAAAAAAGAAGACAGGACTAAAGAAGCTTTCTGGCAGACATGACTTATAAGCCACCCTACAACAGAAGGTCTGCTCTGAGATTCAGTCCTGGGCAAACATTGAGAGGCCAAGTCACTGCAGTCCCCAATCCTAACACCAGTAGAGACAGGACCCCTTTATCAAGTGAAATGATGAGCAGTAAAGGGATGTGCCACTTGTCACACCCCACAGGTGTTTTGATCCATGCAGCATCTCGCATGCAGCCAGGGCCACCATCTGCTGCTTCCTGGGAAGTCACGCTCCCTTCCTCGCTGCAGCCGGCTGGGATTGCGATTCTCTAGCAGGAAGGAGGAAAGAAAAAGAGACTTGTACATCCCTTTTCTGTGTGCCCTGTCTATGCCCCAAACTGGGACACCAAACTGGGTTGTCCAGTTAAGCAGCCTCTCGGCAGCAGGACTTCTTGGTGGACGTGGTACCACAAGCCCTTTCCCTTTTTCCAGGTAACACCAGCCCAGTGCACCACAGATCACATTTTATCCAGAGCAGGATGGGTCCCTCCTGACTTCACAAGCCGCAACTCCATCCTTTAAGCTTTTCATCTTCTAGTATGAAAAGCAGTTAGGAGGACAGCCCTGACGGCTTTTTAGCTAAGCTGTCCTAAAATCTCTGTGTATCACCTCCTCAGCTCCTGCAGCGTCCCCTGACTGAAAGCCCCACCACAGCACTAGTGAGGAGATGCACAGGATGGGGCCACGGGGGGCACAGTGCCCCAGTGAGTCTTGGGATGGGGGCTACGGACCCAGGCCTGGCGGCAGCCCCGCATGAGGCAATTAACTTGGTGATGGCAGCGTTGCCCAGACAGCACGTAATCCCCAGAGCCAGCAAAATGTTAGCCCCTTGGTTTGTGAAGGAGTTCAGCCACCCCTGCCTGCCTTGCGCAGAGCTGCCACCTTTCCCAGCCCGCAGCGGCCCCCCAGCCCCGCGGTGCGGCCCTCAGGCAACCCCCCCTCCAGGCACCGGCTGCTCAGCGTCCCAAGAAGCTTTGCCTGAAGCCATGGTCGATGATCTACCGAAGAAAAGGGATTGCATTCACCTGCCCGAGCACAGGGCTGGACTGCCGCAAGGGCCACCACCCACTTGAGTACATCCCCTTTCTGCCTTCCTAGCCTTTCCTAACCTGAGACCCACCAAACAAGTAGGCTTATAATATCTCGAGGCAGAGAAAGCAATACTGCATGTCTCTGTTTTATCCTCTTCTCCAGGCACTGGCTACTGCTGAAGATGGAAGGAGACAGGCTTTTGGCGTGGATGTTCTCACTACTGATGAGCGCAGGGCTGGGTGGATTAGCTTGCTCTGGAAGTTTGTTGTGCCCTGGCTGCACAAATTGGCTGTTCATTTCATCACAGGGCTGCTTACAAGCGTTGGAAGATGCATCCAGCTTCACTAGGCTGGTTCCTCACGTGCCAAGGGCCATGCACACAGGTTCATCAAACCATGGTGGTGCATGAATGGGGAAAGCGTAATGATGCAAGTTAACCGTGTTCTCAACTAAACATTTACGTAAGAGACTATGGGCTGGTGCACTGCTTGTTCATCCTCCCTTTCGAGTAGTTCCTCCCTTTCGAGTAGTACCACCCCTGCTTGGTGTGAAGGGAGTGAGTGAGAGACGCCCCTGCCCTGGTCTGTGTGCCCTTGGAAGGGTGTCCGGCTCCATGCGGTAATGAAGCCAAAGACACACAGCAGTTGACAGACGCTGCTAAAGTGGGCTCAGAGGAGAGCAAAAGAACAACTCAGAGGCAGAAATGAAGCGATACAGATCCACAGCCCGTGGGCCTCGGCATAAAACCTCTCCTGCTGCGTCGCGATGGCCATCAGCAGAGTTAACCTTCCGCTCTAATCACAATCATTAAATTCCTGCTAACGCCCCTGTCCTATGTCTGTCCAAACAGCTCTGTTATCTGTCACCTCCCCACACGGTGAGCCCGGCTCCCCACTGCCGCAGCTCTCATTAATGCTGCTCGGGCTGGCTGATGAGGCAAGTGGCAGCCGGCTCCGGAGCCCAGATGAGTTTTGTAGACAGCAGGGGATGTTTATCCAACATGGAGGGATGAAAGTACAAACAAAGGGAGACCATACAATTACTCAGGCATCGCACAAGACCAGTCTCATTAAAGACAGTCTGCCTGACAGGAATTAATCTGAAGTGACAACCCAGTGAGCTAATTTAGCAAATGGGTCCAGGGCTTGGCCCGGTGCAAATTACTGGGGCCTGTCTGGCAGGTAGAGCTGAGCCTGCTCCGAGGAGGGGAGAGGCAGGAATGTGTTAAGCTGGCCCTGTTCTGGCCCAAGCCTGTGTATCAGAAGGTACGGAGGAGACGGCAGCCTCAGGTCTCCTTGAGGGGCACAACTAAGATTAAACTTCCCTACTGCACCAATACCTTCTCCTTCCTCTCTCTCCTGCAGCCTCAGGTCACAGATGGGTTCCAGCTCATTAAGTGCACAGTAATTCTGCCACTATCCCCTGTAACCGTAACCACCAGCCCAGCTCAGATCTTTCCTCCAGGATGCAACCTGCTTGCAATATTAGATGGCTTTTCATTTCTCTTTAATGTTAGAGCAGAGCTCTGGGAGGGGATAAAATACACAGAGAGAAACAAGCAACTTAAAAGGCTTTTTATTTTTTAAGCAAAGATCTGGTTTGGGGAGGCGGCTTTGAATCCCCAAGCAATGAAAAAACACCTTTAGCTGGAGTGCAGTGCTTCGGTGCCTTTCTATGCTACAAGGGTACATGGAAGAAAAAAAGCTGACCAAACAAATAGCCCAAAAGCCTCCTGGCATCTGCCCACAACCAAACCAGACAAGGCTGCAAGCTCGTAAGCTCACTGGCTGTGGTGAAGTAAGGTGGGTTGGCATTCGGATCAGTTGCCTCGGAGCAGGATAGAAAAAACCTCCCAAGCTGTCGGGACAGATGTCTGTGAGGCCCCCGCAGTTCCTTGGTGGGGATGTCTCCCCCTCTGAATTGCCACTCAAGGCAAAGCCACTGCCTAGCCCACCCGACTGACAGCCTATTTGCTGAGACATACAACAGAGGCTTTACAAGAAGCTGGCTCCACATTGCTATCGTATGCGCTTTGCCTGGGTCAGCGGCTCCAAGCTGTCAGGCTGTTTATTTGGTTTTAATCGAAGGTTAATTCTTATTCTACTGGAACTGGTACGTCTGCTGTGCCGCTCAGCCTGCTCCGCAGCGCCAGGAACAATCAGCTCCTGTGGAAATGCACCCGCCTGTCTTGCTGGGAGTCCCCATGCATCACTTTGGAAACCAAATTCCCCCAGACTGCCTGCAATCCCCCCTGGAATGCCCAACTAACCCTTGGAAGCTGTCAAACATGAAAAGCTGGAGGAGTCACAGCACCAGCCAATTAATAAGCAGCACTTTGACTCTCACCCAGCCCCATTTTCAGCAGCTGCAGCAAGCAAATTTAATTCAAGGGTTCCCAGGTGCCTTGCAAAGCATCCTGCTACTTAGGGATCTTCGTCTTACATATGCCAAGAGCTCTTCAAGCAAACTGGGGAGAGTGAAATGAAAACCGGCAAAGCATTTTACAACCAGTGGGCATCCCAGCTGGCTGCCCTTTGGATTCCAGCTCAGCAAGAGTTAATCCCCCCAGACAGCCCCTTACCACCCTGAGACTGCAGGCTGCTGCTGCCCCATTCAATCATCCTTAAGATGCTGAAGAGCACCTGCTGCTGACCAGTGAGGCTGGGGAGCTCCCAGGGCTGGAGGAGAAGGTGGGCTGGCTGGCTGGGTAAGCTTTCATCAGCTTCATGCTGGCAATAAATCAGTCGTGTCTGGCCATGTGTAAGACTCATTTTATCTGCGGAGAATATTCCACTTCAATCCGAGCTCTCCAGGAGGCTTTCTGTGCCACCACAGCTAGTGCCTGGAACCCAGTGTATCCAGTGAGGAGGACGCACAGGCAAACAGCGGTTCCTCATTTGGGCAGACAAATCCCCTTTCCTAAAAGCTCTCCAGTCAGCAATGCCTTTGAGCTTTTCACAGTTATATTCAGCAATGTCACCATGTTCTGTAGTCCAGCGATGGAACAGCAGGACACAAAGCTCAGCCCAGGCCCCTCAGCATGGAGAAGGTGTGACAAAGCAGCAAAGCCTCTGGGATGTGGAAGAGGGTGACAGCTCAAGGGAAAGAGTGGAAGGTGTCAGTCACAAGGCTGCTTGGCGCCCAAGTGAGACATGGCAGGGCAAATGCCAGGAAGGCAGGACAGGAGGACAGAGGCAGCTCTTGGAAGTGGCAAGTTGGAGACAAGAGGGGATGCAATCTTCTGGGACAAGGAAATTAAAATGCTCAGTGACACCTCAGCACGGCGCATGGAGGCAGAGACCTCACCACAAAACGCAACTGTCTTTGCAGGAGGAGGGCCAGGAGGAGGCAATACCAAGAAAGCCTTTTCCAGAGTGTTTCCTGCTCATGCTTGACAGAAGTGGGAACAAATCTCCCCTGCTTGCTCCTCTCTCTGCCCTCCCTTATTCAGATCCACGCCACCTGTAGCCAGGTCTAAGACCCTACCCCGTACATGAGACTGGGCTACAGCGGTGCCATGATATAACACTCCTCTAAACCACGCCATTCAATAGCCACAACTATGTAGTGATGCTGCAAAAGAAACGTTAAGAGCAGTAACTGATGGGGTATGAACAAAACTGGGGGGGTTAGATTTGCAGGGACACTCAGCTTCCTTCATGTTGTAACTTAAAGCAGAAACATGATTTTCCCTTTTCTTGATCCCTTTCAGTAGGAGCTCAATAAGGAACAGAGCTGAGATTACTTTTAGGCACTGTGCAAAATGAAAAAACCCTCAACATCACTGGAGAAGGATAAAAATCACAAATTAGTCCATTGAGTTGCAGTGCTGATAATAGCAAAACTCAGCTAAGAGGGAAGAGGTACTATGACAAACTGCCTTCATTATTAGAGGCTCCCCTGTGTCCTGTATTATTATTAAGCACTGACAATGTGCTTCGTGTGGTTTGAGTAAGAAAACAAAGGCTGTCCCACCCCAGAGAGTTCACAATCAAATGGAGACATAAAACTGGAGCCTACTGTGCAGAACTAGAAGAAAGAGATACTTGGATCTTTTTAATTATTTCGTTTTCATTCTACAGTAAACAAACTTTTCCTTGCAAAATGCGTTTGCTTCCAAGCTACCACTGAACGGCAAGAAACACCAATTTTAAGTGTCCCCATTTTTAAAAAATGTTGAAGGCAGGCACTTTGCTGAGCATGGATGAAAGCACCTGGCAATCCTGCTAGGTTAATGTGCTCTTTAAAAACACCAGACTCTTTCTCTAACCTTCACCAACCAGTGATCCCTTCAGATTTCCCTCAGTTCTCCCTCTCCCCTCTCTGGTATGATTTCTCTTCAGACTCGGAAACCCTGAAACCCACTTCTCTTCCCCTGCAGAGTTTATATAGTCCAAATAGCTTCATTACTGTGACAATATGAAAGCCCTTTTGCAACACAAACAGCTGATGACTTTTTCCTGCAGTTCCTGCCTGGAGAGCTCTTCAGCTTATTCCCTTTATTTCATACGAGTGAGGAGGGTGGAATTCCACTCGCTTGAGTCTTTGGCCTATAAAATCTACAATACCTACTAATGACTGTGGGGTTTTGTTCACGTTAAAACCCCATTCAGAACACGGAGCATCAACAGCCCGATGGGAGGCAGCAGGGCTTTGAAAGACCTTGAGCATACCCAACACCAGACATTAAGAACGAAAGCCAAGGTGTGCACTCGGCCTGTCTCTTCCATTCGGTGGGGAAGGTTCAAGACCATCAGGGTCTGGCAATTTCATCACCTTCGGCTCTTAACTGGCAAGGAGACACTGATGTAACTGCCCCCTGAGAGGTCCTCTTCTCAAGGGCACGTGCTGAGGCTCCAGAAGAGCAGACCTTACCTGCCGGACTTCCAGGCGGTACTTGAGGATGGGATCCACAGCATCAGGCTCCTTCTGTGTCCACTGCAAGACGTAAGAGTAATTCTTGGATTGCTTCTGGCTCAAGGTGGGGTTGGGAGTGTCATAGTAAAACTCTGGGCTGTAAGCTTTTGCTGGAGGGGAAAAAAAAAAGGAGGAAGTAAAAGAGTGAGATCAAGGGGAACATAAATTACAAAGAGAGGTGGTGAGAGTGGAACAGCTCTGCTTGGCCAGCTCATCCTCTTGCCTTTGACATGACAGACACCTTTACTATTGTAGCTGGTGTTGCACTGACGTGCCATCATTTTCTGTGAATCACTACCGCTTTCACAGCTTAAACTACTGGGAGGGTTAGCAGCCCTGCAACACCAGTGGGGCACAACCGACACCAGAGAAGGTGGGAACAGCTTCAGTTCTCCAGCTGGAACCAGCTCTAATCTTTTCTCTCTTGCTTTGTAGTTTAGATTGAGGTATCAGCTTTAAACTGGCATTTCTCCTGTTTCATCTGCTGCTTTACAGAGTCTCCTGCTAACAAACCCTGAGGAAAGATCAGTTGGCCAGTAGGTCATAGGAAAAGTGTTATTTATCACACAGGGACCATGGCATTAAAAAGGAGACCTTGCTCCTTCTGCATCGCTCCTGCCTTGGCAACACAGTGCTCCAGCCTCTTTGTAACATGACAGTCAACTCGGCAGCAAAGGCGATGCTGACCTCAGCCTGGGTAAAAACAGCGGGACCTTTTGCAGGGGCGGAGATGTCTTTTCTAAATCCACATCTCCCCTTAAAAACAGAAGGCTGCAGGAGGAAGGGAAACACAGGAGAAACAATGTACCAGAGAGAAACTGGATCGTTCAGAGAACAAGGGATTTCCCATCATTTTCCCAGCCACTGGAACCACTAACAGGGCTCGAAGGCTACTCCCAGGACTAATGCAGGGGGCCCAGAAGCAACTCAAGGTCTTACCCACAACTGATTTTGCTGTATTTGAAATATCCTTCACTGCACTCTGTGCACTTCAATTTTTGGCAGGTCCTGTCCTGGGCCAGGCTGGGACTAGAGCTGGACCTGAAGTAAAACTCTCCTTTCTGGGTTCAGGTCCAATCTGGACCTGGACAGACCAGAAAGACGTCTGGGCAGCAAGGGATGCTGGAGAGCAGCACAGGCGTAGACACCATCTCCCCAGGCAGTCTGCTGCACCTTTCCACTTGAATCATAGGCCTTGCCATTCTGTGTGGTTATAATTAGGCTTGAAAGGATTCAATGTTTATTTTTTATGAACTCAGATGGATAATATTGATGTTTATTTCCAAGTCCTTTTTTTCTTATTATTTTTATTGACTTGAATTTTTGCACAAGCAAGAAGTTCAGAACCACCTCAGAGACTAATTGCTGCTTATTCAACTTGTATTGACTGTGGAAGTCAAGCTTCATAATGGATTCCAAAATAAAATAAGAACTGATGATAATCATCATCTTGCATGATATTAATTCCTTATTAATTGACTCCAAGATGGAAACTGAAGCTAAAAAAAAAAGGCTTCTAATAGAAGTGCAGCACATCAAGATACTACTGGAACTTCCTTTCTGGAAAGTTTTACCATTGCTGGAAAGTTTTGCCTTTTGCTTACAGCTGATGGGAAGAGCCGAAGGTTATTCACTCCATCTTTCAGGGCTTTTCTGTGCTTGTGGCTAGTGGGAGTGCAGATGGTGACCAGTATGGGCTGCCCGGATAACTTGCTTGAGGGGAGTGAGTTGGATGTCTTGCTATCCTTCCAAAACACCTCAGAAAGCTAATCTCCCATCCACAGAAGAAGCCAATCCCATCCCGGGTGGGTTTATGTATTGTTTCCATGACATCCGAACACCTTACAGTCACAAATGAGGCAATGCCTCCCTGTCAGATAGGAAGGTTTATGGTCCTTCTTTCAGGGAGAAGAAATAGAAACAAAAAGAGACGATATGATTCCCTCTGCTCACACAGGAAGGCTGCAACCGATGAGAATTAAAACTCCAGCGGTCCCGAGCCCAAGTGCAGCACTCCAGCTGCTGGATTATTTTTCAGGCTGCTCTACAGGCTCCGAACGCCTAATTGATTTGTAACTGTCCAGGACACAGGCAGAAGTGTCTGCAGCTGAAAAACCACCATCAGATATCAATGCCTTGGAAACAGAGAAGGGATGCAGGAAAATACATGCTTGCTACTTTCCTGATGAATGCTCTCTAGGGACGAACGCTGCTTTCTGCTGAGGGGATCTTATCTCGTGGGGCACAGCATGGCACACCAGGGTAAAAATATGTATTTGCTGCTACTTCTAGCAAGAAATTCAGATCTTGGGAGCATTCCCAAGCTTGCTAGGGACACAGTTTACTGTGGTGGCTCCTAGCAGGATATGGTTTGCCATCGCTTAAGTGACATGAGAGTTACAAGCATATGAAGAAGGGGCAGAGAGGGCCAAAGCTCTCAAGCAAAATCCACTGCCAGACAAATTCCAGGAAATCTCAAGGGGTGAGAGCAAGGTCCTGAAAAGGGGCCCAAACAGTAGAAGCGGTCTGGGCTTCCCCATTTCTGAGAGCATCTCAGTGTTACAGCATACCTGAGCTTTTCCAAACCCTTGGAAAGATCTGCTTCAAAATCAGGCCTCTCTGGATGTTATTTATTCTCATTTGTTCAGCCCTGACTTGAAAAGTATTATAAATTGGCCCTGGACTGAAACCCCAGTATTTTGGCTGAATTTACTGCTTATTAAGGCAACTTCATTGGAAAGCTCTTCTAGAAACTGGTGCCCAAGTCAATTCTGGGGTCATGGGAAAAGCAGATTTAACGATCAGCTGGAGCGGCTAGGTCAGACGTGTGGTTTTAGATGCTATAACTCTGCCATCCCTCTTTGCAGTTGCAGGTGCTGGAGAGAAGTCCCATTACAGTGCCTGCTGGATTCACAGAAAACTGTGAGCAGCAAATCCACTGAGTACCAGTACCCATTCCCAGCTCACGGTTGTCCTAGCAGGCATCATGAGACACAGACAGACAGAAGACATAGCGAATGTACAAGAGTACATAATACAGTTTTTGTTTGTTTGTTTTTAAAGGGGAAATTAGATGGTTTGGAGCCTGTTGGGGGGATGTAGAGAGCCTTTCACTCCCCATTGGTCAATACTTATCTACGATACATGTTGTCCAGGCTTGAAAGCTGATGGCAGCCTTGAGTTTAAGTCCTGTATCTTTCAGGCAAATGGTCAAACACTGCTAAAATGTACCAGAGGCTGGCACTAACTGCCTTGGGTCCGTCCCAGACTTGAAGGACTACCTGAATGATGGAGACAGATCTCCCTGTTGGCTTATGGAAAGTCATCCCTTCTGAATACAGTGCTGTGCACAGAGGAGGCAGTAGAGGTTGCCTGTACTGGCACCAGTTTATGGGGAGCAAGCTTCCCACCTCCACGACCCCCATCCAACAGTTCACTCCAGTGGGCCCTCTGGGACTTACCAGACACCTGGAAGAGGCAGGTGGAGACACCCACGTCGTTGGAAATGCTGCACTCGTAGCTACCGCTGGTCTCCCGGCTGACACTGTCCACCTTCAACTCCGAGTAGTCCTGCTGCTCTGCCAGGGGCTGCGCCAGAAGGGTCCCGTTGAAGCGCCAGACGGAGGTGGCCACCTTCATGGGGCTGCCCTTCAGCATGGTGCAGCGCAGGGTGACGCTGCGCCCCATGCCCTGGCGCACGTCCTGGAAGGCAGGCTCCACCACGGGGGGGACTGGAGATGGAACAGAGCAACAGACGGGAACGCCGTCAGGGAACAGCCGTCTGGCTCAGCACGGTTACCCCAGCGGTGCCTCTGAGGAGACAGGCACCTATGATTTCCATGAGGATATTTATTTCTAGCAGGAGCCACGCTTCATCAAACCAAAAGCAACAACAGTCGTCTGACATCCCCTTCTGACTGGGCTGGGGCCACCTCCCACCTCCCTCCCATTTATTAGGTAGGGGTGGCCTTTAGCAAGTACTGATCCCACAGTGAGACACCACTGCTTGGAGGAGCTACCAAGCCCTGCTCTTTCATGTGAGAAATGCAACTCCAGCAGCTGAGCGCTGCAGCTTGGATTCAATCCTCAGATCCTAATCAGAATAACCATCGTCCTCATACCCAGCACAAACTGCACTTCTTGAGCAGGCATGTATGCTCCCAAGTCGTTACATTCATCATCTCCTGGTCAGCGTCCGACAGGGTATTCAGGGACACCATGTTCGGAGGGAGGGATATGCACTGGCTGTCCCCAGTGAGCACAGACCTCAAGGTGCGTTAGAGGGACTCTCCCAAATACATCAACACAATACATCAGGGACTGTCTATGTGGACTCTGGGTCCTATTTTTATCTCTGGCAGCAATTCCCTGACACTGGGAGGCAAGTCACATCTCTCCACGTCAGCTTCTCTGCCAGTAGTGTGAGAGTGGTGATGTGTGGCCACCTCCTGAGCAAAGGGAGGCTACTAAGTCTTGTTCTTTAACACTTGTAAAAATTTACAGGAATCTCATGATTTGGCTATGGTTGAGGCAGAGCAAGGAGAAAGTCTGGATTGGAATTACTTGGGTTACCTCTTATTTAATGCAATGGCAGAGGACTTCAATCTCCACAGCCACCTGATGGAAATGTTTCACTTGCAATAAACTCTTAATTAAAACACTACAGCATGGGAATAACCAGAAACTCTCCCTCTAAAATGAGAAAGGCTTTCTGAACACAAAACAGCTGTTAGCCCGAATTTAAAAGAGGGAGAACAGATTTATAGCAGCTCCAGCACAACCACAGCTCACCTTCTCCAGGTTCAAAGCACCTGCTCTTCCCGTCCACAGACAACTTCTGTGCACTACAGATCTACAAAGCATCTACCTCCTCTAAAGGTCCGCAGAGCTGCTAAGCACAGTCAGGCCCAAAAAAACGCAACACACAGAGCATCTGCGGCACCTCAGACACAGCTCCACCAGGCACCATGGGGCACACAGCATCCCTGAACACAGCCGTGCCTGGAGGGCTTCAGCACACCACTCTCTCCCCCTCCAGTACCCTGACCCCAGCAAGACCCACCTACAGCTCTGTAACACTACCGATATCTCCGTCTTCACCACAGATGAAGGGGGTGCACACACCACCCCATAGGTCTGCACGCAGTGTCCCCTCTCCCAGGGACACAGATGCATCTGTGGGTACACAGCATACAAGCATCCCATCCACCTGGCAGCCCTTGTTTGACAGCAGTGATTGTTTTCTAGGTACCCATTCTCAACTCTCAGCCTCTCGGCCTTTTGCTGCACTTAAGTAGATTAAAAGCAGCCCTTGACTGAGCTCACATTGCCGTGCTGAGTGGCATGGTCAGCTCATTACAGATGGCTTTGCTAGCAATGTGTCTCTGCGGGCGCTCCAAGCGCTGACTTGCCTTTGGCTCGCACGTCTCCCACCTCACGGTGAGAATAATGTGAGAAGTTGTTTGATTAGACCTAGTGCCATGAATGTGTCATCTCCATCCCTAGCTGCTATCCCATTTCTTGGGTCACATCTGCTCCTTAATTGAAGCTGGTGGGGTCTCACATTATAATCAAGGCCAGCTGGTGACATATAAAGAAAAAAACAGAAGATAAAAAGGGGAGAGAAAAGAGAAAGGAAGGCTTAAAAAAAAAAAAAAGGCACCGCAGCTCCAGATGTACTCAAAGCAATCTATGTCATGAGGAGGAGAGAGAGGAGTGGGAAGGCAGCTTCCTTCCCTTACTGCACCGAGTGGCGCCTGCGCACGGAGCTGGGTCAGGGCAAGAGAAAAGGTCTGAAAGAGGACAAAGTCTCCCCTGCAAGGACACATACTGCAAGGAAGGTGCCCCCCCGGGCACCACTGAGGGAGTGTCTGGGTCTGGTAAAGGGTCACAGAGGGGCAGGGATGGGACACCCCAGATGCCTCCTTCGGTCCCAGGAATAGCAGGACAGCCAAGGATGCAGAAGATATTTAATCTTCTTCAGCTGGCACATGAGATTTACTTGATTGCACTGGGAGAGGCTCTGGGCCTATGTTATCACCTTGTGAAGGGAATGTCTGAAAGTTCCTATACAGTAAAAATTTATTACATTTTCTCCTCATGTCTCTGGCACCAGGAAACACCCAACAGGCATTAACTCTGCAAGTAGTCCTGAAGCCCCTGGGTTTTCTGGAGACGCAGGTGAAGTAGGTCATCCCACCACTGCAAAGGATGCATGCAGCACTACGGCAAGGGGCAGCTATTCCTGAAGGCTGCCGGTGGATAAGAAAGCAAAGAAAGGTCAACTGCAATTACAGAGCCAGACATCAGCTCTGGCCTCCGATGCCTACTGGGGAGCCCACACTTCTTCAGGTAGGTTGTACACAAAAGGGAGACCCACCATGAAGACAGGGATTCAGTCTGCAAATCCTAGCAGATAACAACACAGCCCTTTCTCATCCCTGGCTTAAATGCAAAAGAAAGCCTGTTTAAATGAGCTGGTGCTCCAGCTCCCCAGAACTAGGAACTGAACAGCTCTGGTACACCTGAGATGGAGACCTCCAGCGTGACTCCTGCACACACACTTTTAGGGAGCTGCAGGAAATCATAATGTTATTTTCCAGGTGCCTCTAATACCCACAGGGAAGCAGCATCCCTGCTGGCTATAAGGGAGCAGTATCTGGCTATTCTGGCTCACTAAGCTGCCATGGGGGCTCTCTGGGGAGCTTGGGTATCAGCCCCAGTTTTTAGCCCAGTTCCAAAGGTGAGTCCTTGTCCAGAGGCTCCTCAAACGCCTTTCTGTATTGCCCCTGAACTCCAGTTCAGGCAGCTGAAGTGCTCTTTGAAGCAGCAGCCAGGTTGCAGGCAGCAGGTTGCTACACTTCAAGGAGGAGGTAAAAATCCTCTCTGCATTTACAGGGCTTCGGGGTCCCCTGGTAAGAAACACAGCAAACAAATACAGACAATTACTGTTTTCTCTCAGCACACAGCTTAACTCTAGAAGAGTGAGCTGGTAGGAGGAGTGACAAAAGGGGTGAAGGGGGCAGCACATTACTGTTCTAAGCAACGCCAAGCGAGCGAGGCTCCTCCAGCAACCTTGTTAAGATGTGGCTGCTGTGAAGTACAAGGCAGGGCAGCCTGCCTTTGCAGCAGAATTATTGCGCAACAGGAGAAAACATAATCACTCACCTGCTTGTTAGGAGCAAATCAAATCAGCTGAACACAGGCAACCTACTCCAGCGTGCCAGGCACCCTAAAGCAAAGCCGAGCTGTAGGCAGCTCCCTTGCTGTGAGCCAGAGCAGATGCTCTGCGCTGAAGGGTTGCTAAGCTAGCATGGTGTTCACGATGATGAAGGGCAAGAGCAAGGGAAGCACAACAGAGAAATGTCAAGTGTCCAAGGGGTGTTGCTTTGTGCCCCAATAAACTCTTTTCTTGGTTGCACTGGAAATAACTAGGACTGAAACGCTCGTCCTACTAGATGAGTGGGAAGTGCACTGGCTGTTGAGCTGTGGTCAAGTCTGTAAGTATTTGTTTTAAGTCTGTTTTTAGTTTAGCCTTGAGGAAGGGAGGAGCGTTCTTCCTTGCAAGAGCCAAAGTGCTTGCAGGAGAGACCACAGTCTCCTTGCACTGTTACTGTGCTGTCCCCACTCGGGCACAGCTCAAGAAGGGGTGCTCGGTGATCCCTGCAGTGCTCTCTGATTGCTTCAGGTTCCCATCAAATTCAGACGCCACCAGAAGGCAGAGATGCTTCTTTCACCAATGATGAAGTCAGAGCATCCCAGGATGGCAGTGATGCACTGTGGAAAGTTTTTCACTTGTGGGGCAAATACAGAAAAAAAAAAATTAAGGGATTTTTTTTTTCACTTTAAAAAACAGGGATGTTGTCATGAGGCTGCTCAATCTGATATGGATGAAAGGTGAAGAAAGGTACATATTGGAGTGGACTGACGCACAGAAATCAGTGATAAGCTTAAACACAAACCAGCATCTGCAGAACAGGGAAACACCAAGTGAACAGATTTTGCATTAACAGCTCAGGCAAGAATTGAGATGGTTGAAAATCCTAGGCACCACAGTACACTACTACTATGCCTGACACATGCAAAGCCTGCCTTTCCATGGCTTGAGGACTGTGAATAGCATACCCTGGTCAATTCCCAAATGCTGGCTCGTTTTGAAAGGGCTGTCAGAGTTGAGGAGCTCACACATAACCTGCTTTCTGACTCACTGGCAGCCCTTTTCCCCCTGTAGCCACCCTGACCAGTGGCTGACAACAGCCAGCTCTGTAGGTGGTCAGCTGCCCGCGTTGTACCGCTGGTCTACACAGCTGCCATGGGCTGCTGCACTCTCATTTTTCTGCAGGGATTTACTTCCCGCAACGCTTACTCTGCTGCAAAGAGCACCACAGTGCAGCAGTGTCCAGGCGGAAAAAGACAGGCACAAGCAGAAGGACGGCCTGCCCAAGGTCACACGAACCCGCAGCATCAGACAGAAGCTGCGTAGGAGTCCTGTATCCTGACCCATACTTCAGTCCTTAGCCCAGGCTTCTTCCCTTGTGAAAAACACCCTCTACTCTACCCTCCAGATTCAGCCATCATGTACATTTTTATTTGAATCTAGAAAGTGCAACACGTAACTCAAGTGATGAAAATAGCAAGCTTTGCTAGACTAGAAAGCAGCTTTATTTTCAGCAGCTTTCATCCCACTCTGCTGAATGGCTTAGCCATGCAACCACAGTGCCAGTGGGACTCTTGCTTGTAGCCTTCACCTTATCCTACACTTAAGAGCTAACTGACCGCTCACTTGCTGGATTAACACTCCAAAAGACACACAGATAAACTAGTTTGAAAGACTGCACTTCATGGTCGGTTGCAACCTTTAGCTGTGTTCTGTTATCCAAAGTAGCTAATGACACCAGTCAGTAATTTCTCTCTCTGGAAAGCACATCGGGACAGGCTGCTATTAGGGTCTTATGAGATCTGTATGACCCCTTCCAGCATCCATTTAAATTCTGATAGGTACCCTTCTGCAGTCATATTGGATGCAGTCTTCCCTAATCTTCTCTAGACAACCAAAGTCATCACAGAGCAAAGGGTGCCTTCCTTATCCAGCCCCTGGTCCCATAATCCAAGGTAATAAAGATGTCACAGGCATCAAAAATACTGCACCCCTGCCTTCACAGCAGGTAGAAAACTCCATGGTTTCAGCTCCAGCAGAGACCAGAGCTCTCTACCCAAGCAAGGAGGTAGCTCTTTTATTGTCACAAGGCTGGGAAATCACAGCTGCGCAATTCTGTTCCCTGCAACAGCACCCACACCCCAAGAATGCACATTAGGCACTAGCAGTTTTCCACGTGGAGACAAATATCTAACTAATATTTACAGGCCCAGTCGCATCTGCTTGTTTCTGAGAGATGATATAATTGAGTAGTTAGAAGAGGGGAGATGGAGGAAGGCTTGCTCAACCTATTTCAGCTAAAACTCAGAATCTCTTTCATCTTCTGTGCCTTTTGCCTTTGCACTTCAGTCTCCCCATGTACAAAGAGATAAAACGTGTATTTTTTCCAAAGTGCTTGAAAGCCAAGTTGCAACTATTGTTATTTCAAACAAAACAAATTTGTTTGAGTACATTTTCTGCTAGACAAGTGGGTGGAGGGACCGGAGAAGCAGGGCACAGAGCAGAGAAGGCTTAGTTCTGTGCTAGTTGACTGCTTTCAAAAGAAGAGCAAATGAAATGTATTCACTACCAGCTTTCCTGCTTTCCTCTTCTGTGAACTTTCCAAGCCAATTAGCTCAACCAGTCTTCACCTTGTTTTAATAAAGAGGGGTTTACTAAAGGATTTCCTCTTCTGCATGACAAGCTGTGCTGATTAATACATGAGACCCTCTAGCTCACTTTACAGAGTGTTTTGAAGAAAGTCCATCCTGGGTGGGAATTTCCAGACCTTCTGCCTCACAGACATGCCTCCTCAAAAAAGGTCTGTCCCAGACATGCTGGAACTCCACTCAGACTCACTGCCCAATTAATTCACGCTAACAAGACACTACAAAGACAAGTATTCTCTGGCAGTGTAAAGCCACCTCATTCCCATGCCTGACTTACCTTCAAGTGCCTGGTTTCAAAACAGTACGCTCCTCTAATTGAGAAAGATAAGTGGGGAAAGATGGTGTACGTACAGAAGACACATACACATTTGTATAAGAAATGCATGCTGATAATCCTTCCCCCACCCACACACCACCCAATTAGCAAAGTTATGCACAAGAGAAATAAAGAGGGTGAGAGAGTGGGCATTTCAGAGCTAATACCTTCAATTACTGTCAGACCAATGGCATAACCCAACTCTATTTTTTTTTTGATTTTTTTTTGGCCACAGGATAACATGAAAATATTGTCTCTAATTCACAGCCAATTTTGCTAGCTATAGCATGGTGAAGCAGGATGACGGCTAGGGTAGATCTGGGATTCTCCTGCCCACCCACATACCCGCAAGAGGGGAGCCCTCCCATGTGTAGCATTGTCAGACCACCAACTCCCTGCTCAGGTTCTGCCTCTGTCTTCTAGAAGATAACAAGATGTCAGCTCATACCCATGCATCTGTTATTACGTGCTTCTGTTTAACAAATTGGGCTGTCAGTGACATGCCTCTCCCAATAGCATATAAATAGTTTAGACCCAAATATTCACTAACAGTCAGCCAATGATAGTCTTTCCCCAAAAGCATCCCATATGCATTAACTTTTGGCAGAGAACCAGTTATCTTACTGCTCAATAATTCATAGGTGAGCTACTAGTCAGCTGGGTAGTTCTGGGAATAAAGCAACTCATTGCCAGTGCAAACTAAAGACAGAAAAAAAATAATCAACCCACAAAAAGAACCAAATGAGATTCTTCTAAAACAGAGAATCCACATCTTTCCTCTTACTTCAGAGTTTATCACTAGTTTTTCTAACCCAATTCCCTTGCTGCAGTTTAAACCTACTGCAAACCCTCCCCATAGATGTTTTTATGTCCTAGTAATCAACTCTGTCCTACCCCCAGTAGTCCCCAACCTCAACAAATACTAGGAGAGAATACTTAGTCCTCCCCTCCCAAGTCCTTGACAAGACGATGTTGACCTTTTATATGTGCATGTGTTTATGTATATATATATCTTTACAGTTCCCCTTTCTCTCCTTCCTCTGCTTTTCAGGTGGCAGAAGCACAGCTTTAGGTCCTATTTAGATTTTACTTTCTCTGGGCAGAAACACTGTCCTAGAGTTTTAAGTGCCAGAGGAATCACATGCAAAAAGTTTGGGAAGGGAGAAAATAAAGAGAAACCTCAATCTACAGCTGTGACTCTACTGACGTGCCTGGCAGAGACAAGCGGGGCACGGTGGCTTATAATGGGGCAGAGATCAGCGGGTACCATTTACAACCTTGTGAGCTGAAACAGAGCTGCTTGACCCATCAGAGCAGAATGCATTCCCTATGCTTCCGTCCACAGCATAAAGAAGGGAAAACAGAGCGAAAACAGACAGTCTGTGATGTTCATCATCCTAGGATAGGCCCTCCACATTCCTGAGGATTTGGAACAATTGAGAATCATAGAATGGTTTAGGTTGGAAGGGACCTTAAAGATCATCTAGTTCCAACCTCCCTGCCATGGGCAGGGACACCTTCCATTAGACCAGGTTGCTCAAAGCCCCTCTGAGAAAGGACTGATCATCCCCCCAGGTTTGACAGCAAACCTGGAACAGGACTTTAAAGCCCAAATTAATCCCATCTAACTGCAGGTTCTTCACTCAGGCACTCACATTAGGAACGCCACCTCCTTCCAGAGCTATTGAGTGAGAGGGACAACTCCAGGGGACGATTAGGATGGTAGGAGTCCCTCCCTCTGTCCTGTGCCTGCACAAGGAGCATAAGGCGATCCCAGCCCTCACATCTCTGTTAGGTGGGATGAATGCAGACCAAAGTAAATGTTTGTGCGACACCTGCACAGAAGCGGCCAGTGCTACCCCTCTCTATGAACCTCTCCATGAACTCTCAGTACCTTGTTTATTGAGTTCATCAGTAAGATGAGTCACAACACGCATCTGAAACTTGGGCAGAAGACGCCTCCTGTGTTCAAGCTGCTGTATGACACAATGGAGCTACCCTGGGAAGGAAAACAGACACCAGCCTGCATGTTCCCCACAGCAAATATAGTGAGAAATCTTTGGACTCCAGACAGCATCCAATTAGTGCCACTGCTAGGGCGCATGTTCAGAATATGCAGCTGCCGCCTACAAGGAATTGATTGGATTTCCCTCAGTCTCCTATGGAGGATCTCACCCACAACCTGAAAAGCTACCAGGCAGAGGTGACTGCTGACCCTAAGCAGTGATCCAATAGCAACAGGCTTCTATTCCACCACCAGCTGCCTGAGCAATTCAGTCACCTCCATACATTTAGACCCTTTTAACAAAAGAACTGAAAGTTAAGAGCAGGGACGCTGCAGGAGAAAGTGCCTCTGAGGACCACAATACTGTCAAAATGCAGAAGAGTCCCTGCTTTAGAAATGCAATGATTGTCAGGGTCACATGTGGTCACAGCCTTCTGCTTACAGCTGGGCTACAGCATTACCTCACCTTCTGTTTTCAGTTTGAAAGCTAAATTGGGAGCACTAGATGATCCCTCCACAGCTGCTTTCCAAAACAGGCAGGCAAAGCAAGAGACAGCATAGCCAAAAGCAGAAACGTTGATTAAAAAAATCAGACCTGCTTTAATGATGGGGTGGAGGGATCAGAGCTGGAAAGGGGAGAGATCCAAGCCAGAAAGAACCTGGTAGGGGAAGGAGGGCCCATCCAAGGCAATTAAGATAATCAAATATTTACTAGCACTCCTTAATATGTTTACTTTGAATTCTTTGTCTGTACTAGTAAGGAAAAAGGATGCATGGGGTGAAGCTAGACCAGGAGGAGTTAACGCAGCGGGTCTTTATCTGTAGATAAAGTGGAAAGAGGACAAGCTTCCCCATACAAACCAGGCTCTTCCTCAGCCTCTCCTTCAGGCCTAGTAGGGAATTTGGACCAAGGAGGAAGAACTGAGCATAGACCAACACCCAGTTCCCCATCACTTCTCTATCTGCTGCCTCAGACTTGTGCTGCCAATCGTTTAATATCCTGCTCCGCTAACTGTCATCATTACCCCATTTTTCCATCCTTCACCCTTGATTGATCTTGATTCATCTGAGGAAGATGACGACAATGAAAACGTAACCGTTCAGAAGGAGGCTGAAAGGATGCTCAAATGAAAAGATTTATGGCAAACGTTCAGTCTCACAGATGAAGCAGCTAAGGTCAACAGATATCGAAGCAATTTTTCCCATAAGAATTAATGTAACGAGGAGGGTGGTGCATCAGGAACTTAAGAAATGCATGCAGTTTAAAAACACAGGATCAGTAGGTATAGCATAGAGAAAGGAGAGGCAAGAACATTTTTTACTGTAAGCATTTTTGCTGTCACTCTTTGGATGGTTACCTCTTAATCATTGTCATCATCATCTTCAGATGAATCAAGATAGATCAAATCAATCATGGGCGAAGCATGGAAAAATGAGTATAGGGCCAGGCGGTCCATCAGATGAAATGGCTGAAGTCTTCCAGAATAGTGACTGGCTCCAAGAAGCAAGCTGCCAAATAGCCACCATCTCTGCCATCTGAAAGTCCTATCTTCCCTCTCCATCCTTCACACCATTGCCTGCATGCATTTAAAATGTGTGAATTTCATAAGTGCCTCTGTCCAACTCCCCCTCTATTAATTAATTATGGAAAAAGTTGCTTTATCTGTCGTATCAGTAACTGTGATAGCTTTTCATCAGTGTATCTTCACCAGATTGCTGATTGCAAAGAATCATCTCCCTACATCTTATTCCCAAAACTGCTAACCAACCATGGAGACAGCAGAGGATTTGGTAGCCCTGTTTCTTCAAGCCTGGATGACACCACTGGTCTCAGAGAAGGGCATGGACTCGAGCTACGGAGGACTCGTTCCCTCGCTGGAAACCTCATGTCTTCTCTCTACATTGCCACCGTGTTTCCGGAGAAGCAGCAGTACACCAGCCTTGCTGCTGAAGCAGACCCAGCCCTGTAGCTCTCGTCTTCCCCTCCATTAGGAAGAGCACTGTCACTTCTGACAGCTGCAGGTGTCGTGGGCTCCCAGAAATCACTCTCTGGGGCTCAGGGTCTCCTCTGCAGCAGAGGGCAGAGGAAGGAGGCCAATGACTGAACTGGCAATCATTCAAGGACAGCAGTCTGCTCCCTTGACCTCCCCATCTGGCTATCAGCTCTGTCCCATCTCCTCTGGACTTGGACCAGGAGAGGGAAATTTATTAACAGTCCCGCTCACTGGATAAATCTGCTCTGACATTCGATTTTCCAGGCTGCTTCTGTGGCTGACCTCAAACTGGGCCAGCACTACTGGAACCATTTGGAGGAGCAGCACCCCCGTAATGTGGGCACATGCCTGTCTCACAGAGATGCTTTTTCATGTTGACTGAGAAGGACTTAGGCTGCAGTAAAGGCAATATGCAGGACAAGTGGGAAGTACAGACTCCATTTCTTGTCCTTACAACTGGATTTTGATCCAACAGATAAATGCCTGAAGGTGGCTCCATAATGTTTCTGTTGTTCACATTCCCAACTCTTCTGGAACACAAAAAGTAAGGTTGTTACCTTCCTCATTCTCAGTCATTGCATCAAGATCTGAAGGCAGATCCTGGTCTGAGTCAGTCCATCAGCAATTATCAGCCCAAGGGGTTGCGGCAGCACACACTGTAACATGGCATTCTGTTCCTTCCAGCCTCTATGTGACAGATAAGAACACTTCCCAGAATCAGACAGCCCAGGTGAAAGGGACATTTTACAGAAGTTTCAGCAATGTTTGCTGGGCCATCCCACTGTGGTAGGCAGAGAAAGGGTATAATTCTGTGTACAGCTCTGGAAAGAACCTATGTGGACTTAAATCTCGGAACATCTGTGATAAATCCAGAGATGATGCAAAGACAGGCTTCTCTGTCCTGCCTATAAGACTCTAGCTGGATCTGTGTACCCTGATCTGAATTCATCAGTGCAAAACTGGCAGAATAACAGACTAACAACAGGTCATAAAAACTTTAAAAAGCCTTAGAAAGTAGCAAAAGATGGGGGAAAACTTCATCTAGCCAAGCCTTTGAGGGGAAGTTTGTGATAGCATCCTGCAAGCACCAGAGAAGATAAAATTATTCTGTACCCTTCATGCATGTATTACCTATGGAAGTACAAACACGAATCAATTGGGTCAACGTAAGTAGAGAAGGCCTCAGAACAAACAGCAATAAACCTTTTTATTCCTCACTGATTCCAGAAAAAAAACTCATGGAAGATGAATGTGGGATGCAACTTTACAAGTTAAAAAATGAATGATGATTAATATAGTTTTATGGGTCCTTGGCAGACAAACTCGGTAGTGTTTGAGAAAGCAACAAGAAAAGTAACTATCTTGTCATAACATCCTCAGGCACTGGAAAGATCCTGGCTTGCTTCCACACGACAGACTAATTGAAGATGTAATACTGTTCAAATGCAGCCCACACTAAGCAGATTAAAAACACATTAACTGAAAGAGTTCAAAAAGAAATTTTAAATGGGTGCATGCACCACTGAGATCTCTCTAGTGAGAGGGAAGACGTTCTCTAGGAAGACCTCTCTAGTGAGATCCCCTAAGAACCTCTTAAACTGATGCTATTTCACATCATCAAGGTCAAAAATCCAGCCAGCAGGCTGACATAGCTAAAGCATATCAATTCTAAAGTCTCCTGCTCAGGTTGTGTAGCCAACATCACACATAACCACCTTTGGTGTCTGAATGACCTTACATCTATTTGCAGCTGGGGTGAGTGGGCACAGACTTTGGCACAGCTCTGGGATGTGTCTTGCGCTTTGCTTCCTTCCCTCCCTCCCAAAGGCAGCACTTTAACATGCAATAACTGACAATCACCATCCTTAAGTGCCTACACCATGATAAGATACCAACGTCTGTAGAGGACACAAAATATGCAGCAGTAAATAACACACCAGAGAGATACCTCACACAGGACAACTTGGTTTGCTTGATGGAATGGGCTTATGGTAACTGCATTCAATTTATCTTGGATAATGTACAAGTCTGGAAGAAAAATTGTGAGAAAAGAACGGGTCACTCTTGTTAGGAAAGAGATGACAACTTCAAGAGAAGCCTGAGTCGATGTAACCCAGTGAACATCAGCTTTCAGCTTAATTCCGTAGTCCAAAGTTGTCCAAATCCTTGGATGATTAAGCCAAAGCTTACTAAATGTATTGTGAGATGGGTATCACCTCTGCATCTGCGTCGGTGAGATCATTTTTGAAAATTGGTTTACTACGGGTGACCACACTGCCAGAATGATGTTGAAAAAAACTGAGAAGAAAGCTATAAAAATGAATCAAGGGTTGGAAAACATGCCTCGCAGTAAATGGCTAAAGAGACTCTTTCTGGATTGCATACCAAAAAAAAGGCTGAGAGATTACTTGTTCTGGTGTCTGAGACTACATAAGGAAGAGACTGCTGATAACAAATAGCTCTTTATGTGAGAAGACAAAGGCATAAACAGAGGTTGTAGTTGGAAACTGAAATAAGACAGGCTTAGATTAAGTCATGACAACTGAACCATGAGAGTAAAAAAATGCTGGAACAACTTACTAAGGCACACACTGAATTCTCCGTCACTTCAGTCTGTGCGTAGATGCTGCACTGAAAACGCACTAATAATCCAAGTTTAGATTCACAAAGGTGAACTCACCTTGTTCCTCAGCTCCACTAGTGAGAGAGACTATGCTTGGCATATAACTAACTCTCCTGTCTAGACAAACAACACAAAACAGTTAGAAGCAGATTCAAAGAGCTTTTGATTTCTGCTAATGATCAGGAAGCTGGAGTCCCAGTATTCTGGGCAGGCAGATTAGGAGCACATAAGCTTCTCCAAATGGTTTAAAAAAAACCCAAAACCAAAAAACACAAAAAACCTACCACAAAACCCAACCGTCTTTCCTCCTCTCTTTAAAACCTGTAGGTAGTGTCATGTGCATTGTTTCATTTATACATAAGTCGTTTCCTAGAAAGCTAATCAGAATGAAAACTTGCCCATTTCCATGCATAAACTTGGACTTTTGCAAGGCCTCATTACAAGCAGCCCAAGGGGAAGAGAAAAATCCCCAAACCACACAAACCCATTTTGAGTGTTGCTCTGTTTTCCTCTGACCCAGCCAACTGCCACTGTCTTCTCATCCCTTTAGACCCATTATGCTCTTTCCAGCAAACCACCTTAGATGGAGGGCTGCTTCCTTTCCCTCAAGCCCCAGTTCTCCATTTAACAGCATACCAAGATGTTGGCTAAAGGGCCTGTATTATGCATAAGCTATGAACTGCTCAGAAAATCCCAGCAGGCCTAACACTATTAAGCCCATCTATATTGCATTAAGTTGTTATTAGCTACTGTGTTCTAGCTTATGAATAGGACAGTAAAATATCTCTTTGCAAACAGCACTTGGTAAGGAAAAATCCCCGTTTGATGCAAATGCCACTACTATTTACTGTTCTCTTGACCTCAATCACAGCCACTGTTGGGAACCCCTGTTAGTTTTGGCACTCCAACCAATTCCTCCCATCAAATGCTTGGCTGAGTTCGGCCCAGAGTTGTAGCATATTTGTGACAGATGAGATTTACAGCACTTGTTTCATCAGACGTGAGAGCAGGTCACAACAGATCAAGAGCCTACAAAGGGTCAACTGGAATGGCCTTCAGTTGCCATTCTTTCTTTGGCCAGCAGGGATTTATCCCAGATGATGCTTCTCCACAGAAATGGAGTAATTTTCAGTCTCTTCTACACCCCATTCAGCCTCTTGCAGCTTGGCAAACAAGCAAACAGTCTCAGAAGTCAGCTTTCTCCCAGTCAACAGTAATGAAAAATTTCCATGGTTTCCTGCGATCACACGCGACCCTAGAAACAAAGACTCCAAAGTCATACAAAATGCAACAGGTCTGCATGCAACTAGGAAATTTAAGCACGTCTGTCAATTCCTGGAACCAATGAGGGTTTTGCAGGTTCAACACTGGGTTCATAAAAGAAAACCAACTGTTTTACCTCAAGTCCTGTAGCCAATTAAATTCGAATCAGAAGCAAAAACTGAGATAAGGTAGGAGCATGTGCACACACATGCTTATTTGTGTTTGCAATAGAGAAGCAAAGAGGAATGGAAATCAGGAACTATATGAAGTGAAATAGGGTGAGAGGGGTGCATGCTGGAAATGTGATCTCTGCTTATTGAGAAAACAGTTTCCTGGCTTCAAAGAAAAAACAGTTTCTTTCTCAGAGACTGGCCCAAATGGAAACACACAAACTAGTAACCAAATGGTTGTTTCCCCACAGAAAGCTCCAAAAGGCCCCTTCCTAAAAATTGCCCTTCCTGAAAACTGAACCCTCAGCCTCCCAGCATAGTGTCCATGCACAGAACTGGCAGACCTGCTGGGATATAGAGGAGCCTGAGCACCTCTGAAATTTAATTCATATTCAGTTTCCCTATAGGAATGAATGTAATTGGTTCTGTTTCAGAGCTTGGGGTCAGGATGGTCAAAACTAATTAAAACTCAGCACCCCACTCACCACCCCCAGCACGCTCAGTTTCCTACTAGGGCTTCTGTTCATATCAGGAGTGACTCGGGGTCTTCCCTGCATAAGCCCTCCTCAAAAGTGTCATCGCTGTTCTGTACATTGCCTCCACATGCCTGCCACAGTCCTCCAGTGGGGCAGGAGAAAATCGCCCTGCTCCAGTCCCAGGGCACAGGGAGTAGGTGAGGGATAGCACGGGAGCCTGCTCCTGCACCCTCGTAGGTGCTGCTTGACATGGTTTATGGCCCCAAAATCCTGCGTGAAAAGCAAAGGCACAGGCACAATCCCATGGCACCACATAGCCCTCCCTGGAAAGGGGGCTGGGGGAAGAGAGCCTCTGCTCCCCTGGCATAGGTCCTGTGTCAGGTCTGATGTCCTATGCTCCCTGCAGGTGTGGACAGGGGTTTTCACTTCTGTGTGTCTCAGGCTCTTGTGCGGAGGCTGAGACTTATCAAGAGAATTGGGTTTTTGGCCTGCTTGCTGTCTTCCTGGTTCCCCCAGTGAGTCCTAGTCTGTGGCATCTCTCTCCCCACAGCTGGACACTCAACACATTTATTTCCTGGCCACCAAGAGGCAGAATTTGATAGGGACAGAGTATTCCCTCCTACCCTGTCCTGTGACCCCAGCCTTAAAACATGAGAGCTGACAGCAGTTTTCTAACTCCATCTACCACGTCCCTTGCCCCGTGGCTCCTGATGCCAGTGTTACTGCATATAGAGCATGCCTTCCCAAATCTGCTTCACTTAGGTGTCAGCAGCAGCTCTCTCTTTTGCTAGAACACATACACAAACCTTCCCATTCCCTTAGCTCTCCTATCCCCAGTTCAGAGCCCCCAAATCAAGATTTTTCTTTTTCCAATATACCCACTACATTGAACCCATACAAACAGGTACCATCTTCTCGTCTCCCTACCGCATTCCCCATAAACCCAGATCCCAGTCCCATCTACCACCTGTGGCAGAGAATATCCCACCACCCCATGCTCCAGGATCCACAGCTCTTTCTCTGCCTTGGCCCAGTTCCCACATCTCCCGGGCACATACGGGTGCTGCGCAGACCAAGAGAGAAAGCTTGGCAACAGCTGCTGTGCCAAGCTCACCATCTCTGACCTGCTAACTGGAGGTAAGTGTGCGGCAGAAGTACTTACGGTGTATGTTAGAGAGGAACCTGCGTTACATCCCCGTGCAAACAGAAGCAGAGCCAGGACAACCTCTTCCTCCAGCCAGGCTGCCTCGATGCAGTCTGGGTACCACCAGCTGTATCGCAGTTCAGAGATCTTTGATAAAGGTGGTTTTACCTATGGCCTAAACCCAGACAACTACAACAGGGCTAAAAAACAAAGGGGTTTCTTCAGAACGGCAAGATGCCAAGCGCTGGGAAAGCATCTGACAGTACTTCGGCAGCAGTATGCTCCTGTGGCTTAAAGACGAGGACATGCTTGGGTGAGACCCAAACATGCACAGCCTTGCAGGACGCCCAGCTCAAAGTGTTTGAGAGGGTTGCGGAGTTGTTTTTTATCCCAACAAGTTGATGTATAGCTAGGTCCTTCAGGGAAAATAGCTGCCATGGCAGGAAAACCTTAAAAGGAGTGACTGAATTGGAACAGTACAAGATATGGTGTTCAGCCCTGAAAGGGCCACGGTAGGTCCACAGAGAGATGGCCAAGACTGTCTGCTACCCACAGTGCCTATACAGCTCTTGTCTCTCCTTTCCTGACAAAACTGTACAGCCTGGATGTCTCTCTCTCTCTTGATAAAATTAAGTTGCTCTTCCTGGAGAGTCTGGCCAAAACCCAGGATAATGGCAGCTTATGGGAAGTGTATTTGTTTCTCCCAACAATATCCGAGAAATGGATTAGCTGATTTAAACCAGTTCTCTTCTGAACAAACAAATTCATCTCTCTAGGCGGGGAGCTCTCACACAAGCTTTTACTCAGCCTATCACTGCAACCACAGAGGTGTTTAGAGATGAGCTGCACAAAGGCTGAACGGCAGTGCAGGCAGGCTGCAATCTCATGTAGCAGCCCCAAGTCCCCTCTTTAAGGAGGGCCTCCCACCTTCCTGATGCACATATCTGGGTATCACCCTCTCCTCTCTAACAGTCATTTACCCAGGGCACAGTGAGGAGGCCTCCTGGTACTTTGCATCTGATGTGTGGTGCCACAGGCTGAACACGCCACCTTTGCAAAATCTGCTTCCCCAGCCTCCGCTGCTCCGGTGAATTCTCCCTGCCATCTGGGCCTTTTGCTTTCTGTCTCAAGTCTCCTATACCTCCTGGCCACCACAGCATGCAGACATGCTCTGTCAGACCAATTTCAATCAAAGAGGTAAATCAGAAAAGCTCTCAGTGCGCAAGGGAGACTTCCCAAGAAAATCTCGGTGAGTGGCAGCATGTGGGAACCTTCCCTCCAAGGCAGCAAGCAGAGAAGAGACCAGGGTCCTGCAGAGCAAGTCCTAACCGCTACACATTGAGGGGAGAAATGCAGGCCAGTCAAAAATCGCAGAACTGCTTTACCGTGTGAAAGGCGCTGTCCTCCAAAGCTACATACACCAAGCGCTACAAGAAAGCAGCACTGAGAGTCCTGGGGCTTTGCTTTGCAAACATAAAGACTGCCAAGGTGGTCACAAAGAAGAAGGTTTCAGGTAAGCATCCTTTGCCTGTCAGACCACCCGCCCCTCAATGCCATGAGACCAGCAGGAGGGCAGGGCCAACACATCCTAGACAAACAGGAGCCGACCTCTTTTCAGATGCACTTGGTACAACCCCATCTAAAGACCCAACCCAAAAGTGCCGTCACAGCCTTCGCCTGCCAGGCCCCCGGACCTATAGACGGCAATTACTGAAACAAATCTGAGGCCAGCTAAGTCTCTGTGGTTGTTACTGTGCTCTCAACCATGGCCATTTGGGTTTACAGCCATGACTGAGTAAAACTGATTCCTCCTCCAGCCTGTCCTTAGACTGACAACTCTAATTAGCTGTTAGCCGCCCAGGCACTGGGAAGCAGTGTGAGCAATCCTAACGTCGTATTGCCGAGGACAGGGCTACGTGCACAAACACAAGCTCTAGGCAACTTAATCCCAGCCACAATACTGCTAGCAGAAAGTGCGTTGACAATCAGGAACAAAACTCTCTGCTTTTAACGGCGGGAACAGGGGGTTCTGTGTATTGATAGAAACACCGAAGAAATAATGTGTATACTGTCAGCGTAGTCACCCAAACCTCCGTACAACAAACTAGGGGATAAATAGGGAGGATTTCCATCAAAGTGGGACCAGAGATTGGCTCAGGCTTTGTTCAGACTGCTGTTTCGAGGTCGTGCCCATGACTGCAAATGGTTTTCTTCTTTTCACTAATGAACGTCTCCAGGTTTGCAAACACTGAACTTGTGGAAGGCACAGTTTTCCTGTGGCTTTGAATACCGAAACACCTTCCCCAGAACATCAGTTCGTTCTTAAGCCTCTGATGGTTTAAAATGAACAAGAGCATCCCAGAGCTCTGGTTGGTATAAGAGCCTGGGGTTTCCCTCTCTTGGGAACAAGACCTTACCGTGTAGAATAGCGACAATGAAGCATGAATGGAAAGGCAGGAAAGCCCCAGCCACTGCAAGGGTAGAAAAAACAGTATTTAAAAAATCACCTTCTGCTCCCAAGTTAGCTGCTGCACTGTGCTCCTCAGCTTGGAGGAGGGTGTCAGCATGCACTGTGCTGATGAAAATAATAAAAAAATAATTAAAACAGTCACTATTAATAAATATACTCAGAAATGAAACGAGCCAAGTCTAAAATTCTTAGCAGATGGCTCCATACTCCAGCTCACATGGCCAAGCAGCAAGACAGATAAGGCAGCTCAGCCACCCATATGGGTCAGCTCTGGCCACCGACAGTCTCATTTCTCTTAGACTCCCTTCACATAGGCAGGGAGAGCTGCAAGGAGCTCCCGGGAGCCAAAAGCCCAGCCCCAGGCACTCTGAAGAAACATCTCCATGCCAGGAGTATGTCTCAAGAGCACTTTTAATGGAGCGGTTAATATCGAAGCTTATGTTTCAGAGGGAGCAAGGCACCAGCAAAGCGCACTGACATTGAGCGATGGCTTCAACAGCTGATCGAAACAGTTTAACGCATTTCCATTTCCAGCTGTGTGGATCCAGCAATGCTTCTTACTTATTTACAGTATCACCCCCTCCTCTCCTCCCTGCTCTTCTGTTTGCCACATAGATAACAGAGGAAATTGATGCTGACTATTGCCTGCCTGATGTACAGCATTGCCAATGGGTGCAGCAGGATTTTAAGGAGGAATGAGTCAACAGCGTGTGACCAGGAATAACATTTGCCAGAGTGCGAGCTTGAACAGGAAATATATCTGTGCCCACCTGAACATTAGTTTAAGTGACAAGGGCAACAGATGCCCCAGCAGGACGTACTCTGGCTGCTTTCCAGGTCAGGGCAGAGCCAGACCTGCTGGTCACCAGCCCTATAGCAATGCCTATGTCTAGGACTATGCAATGGCTCCTGAAGTCCTGTTAACCATGGTAACTGCCCCACCGAAGAGAATGTTGGTCTGCTTTCCTGATTACACCTAATACTCACTCTGCTTTGAAGATAAAACACAAAAATTCACCTGCTGCTTAATATGGCAAAACGCTACCTAAGGGCAACAAGCGTAATCCTTTAGAGATCAATCCCAGATGATTGTGGACTATTATTTTGGATCCAGAAGGGGGCAAATTCGCAGACTATGTTATTCCAGGGAAGGAGACACTCAGGTTAATTCCTTTTCTAGTCTTTCTTCCTGCCAAGATCTCACCTGCTCTGTGACCCAAAGATGAGAAACAGGATCATCTTTCAGACTTGACTATCCGAACCAAGGTCAGCCCTATGTAAATATCTCCTCCTCCTCCTTCTTCTCTTCTTTCTCTGGGCACTTAGAGACACCAAGACTTCTGCCAAAGACAAAAATGGCATCAGCAAAAGTCTGCTCATCCAGTCATCAGAATTTGGTGAACTAATTAACATCTCTCAACAGAGGAGACAGGTACTCTGCTACCAGGCTTTGGTGGTTATCCAAAGAAAGAGAACCCATTCAGGTGATTGAGCAAGGGCCTGACACAGCAAGTAGTGAGTATTGTGAGGGAGGATAAACCTATCTGCGGGAAAATACTGGAGGAGATGTATCAAGGATCGGGTGTGACGAGGAGCACAGGGTTGAGCTGGACTTTGACTGAGCTGTCCAGTAGTTTATGACATGCTGTTCAGGACTGACAAAGCATCAGAGCTGACACAGTATCATTCAAGCAGGATAATGTACTAGGATTGCAATTTACACCACACTGTTAGATGAGGCCCTAACAGAGCAAACGTAATATTCACCATGGTAAGACAGACAGCTCAAAGATCTAGAGTCACTACTAATCTTTGTAACGCATGGAGATGCTATTTTGACCAGGCTTTTAGGATACATGGCGAATACCTTATTTGCAATTTGTTATTCTGTACTTGCTAAATTTGTATCTAGGTAGCATACTTTTCAGTGATCCACACATACACTCTTTATTTCCTCCTTTCATACATATTGGCTCAAATGACACTTTGTATTCCAAAAAAACAGAGTGCTGCACATTTTCAAGCCCAGTGTGTGTTTCACAGCCTTACGCTATCTCACCTACACAGGGTGACCCGGCCCTGATTTTAAACCCACCTCTGCAGAGGATTCATTTCTCTGCTGGGATTTTCTTGAGTGAGCACCTGGTCCTGAAAAGAGTGTGACAACACATCGGCAATAGCATTGGTATTATTAACAACAGCACTCTGCCCTTCCATTACTATTTTTATTTCAAGATTTCAAAGCACTATGTTTATTATGCCCCACAAATCCTTGAAGAGATGGGTCAGTTTGATTCCTGTTTTGAGGATACAGGAAAAGATGACGAGACACTGCCACTCTAAGTGGTAGCCAGATTCATAGGAGTTCTGACAAGCCCAATCTCTCACTCTAACCTGTATACAACATTTCTTCATCCTAACCACGGAGCTATAAGGCTGCAAGGATTTTCATGAACTTATTAATCTTCCAAAGCTCTACAGTTCAGACCAAGAAGTCCAGGGAACAGACCATCCAGCCTGTCAGAGAGCTGATGATAGATAATTACAGCTCATAAGATAAAAGGAGAACAACTTTTTCTGCTTGCAAAATACAAAAAATAATAAAAAGCCCAAACACCTTTTTTTGTTGGTTTTTTTTTTTGACAGCCGACTTCTTTTTGTCTTCTTATTATTCTTCTACTACTGCAGTGCAGTTGGCAAAGCCTATTTCTGGGCTAGTTTGTTACAATACAGCACTATATGCATGAGGGTGAGGGGAGAAAAAGAAAAGAAAAAAGAAACACAGAAACAGGTTCTGACATCTAATCAGATCTGCCGTATTGATTTTGCAACTTTAGCTTTGGAGCAAATCAGAGAAACAACCACATTATCACCCAGAATTCGCTCTTCCCTTGAGTGAGCCAGTTCAAAAGGAGCTCACACCGACACATAAACAGGCATGCCTGCATACACACACACACACACACGTGCGCACACGCTTGTGTGGACGCACACGCCATCTAAGCAGCTCCCGGATGGGATGCACAGGCTGGGGGAGGCAGGGGAAGCGCTCATCACGGAGGCTGCAGGAGCCACACGATCCCCATTTCCGACAAGATGAGAGTTCCAGAGCAAGCCACTGGACTAATGAGCTACCCACGCTGGAGAGCAGCGTTTCAATTAACCATGGTGGTCCCTGCTGTGGCACCCACCTCCTTCCAGCTGTGTGAACAAGAAGGAGAGGGATAAACAGGGACTGTGTTGTTTGCTCGAGGTTTTTTTTTTGCACGGGGGGGAAAGGGGGGATTCTATAAAGGGGATGAGGGCAATTCTTGCCCTACTTTTTTGCTTCGTGGTTTGTTTTTCATGGTGATGGAAGGAGCAAATTGACAGCCCCAAAACAAAAGCTGCCTGCTCAGGCACAGAACAGGCAGTGCCACTGTAAGCTCCTTCCACAGTTTCCAGGCAGGCAGCGGCAGCTCAGTCCAACAGTCAGCACGCACCCAGCTCCGACTAAGGGTACACAGAACTGATGGAGAAAGGAAGAGGGCTGTTCGGGTGGGCTGCCACATGGACCATGACACCATTACTTGGGTGAGATCACAATAAAGCATTTCTTGGCCTTGGGAAGCGCTATAGGAAGAGTACGTTGAGTTGCTCTTTACACAGAAGTTCATCATATCTTTGCCTTTTTAGGGGTCCCATCAAAGACTGCTCCAGAACAGCTTCTGGCTTGTAACTACCATCTTTCATGTGTGGGGAGTCACACCCCCCCCCNAACCACCTAGTAAGCCTGAATTCATCCCAGGCTCAGCGCTGCTACTCCCTCTGCAGGGGCAATGAGGGTCAGCGAGGACCACACAGCTTTCAAACGCCAACACCAAAATGGGGACACCAGCAGGTCTGATGGTTCTTTGCTCCAGAGTGAGATTTTGCTGCATCTCCTATCAGTTCTCGGGGTGACCAAGAGTCACCCTCCCTGCCAAGTCCTGCCGTGCCCCCTCACCCGACCCACCCTGCCTTCCAAAACAGCTTAAACCAAGATGCGCATTTCCACCCTGCTTAAGCGAAGCTTCTCCACATGTACTTACCTGCATGGAAATCTGCACACATTTTCCTGTAACTTAATTCCTGCCATGCTCCTGAATGGACAGACATAATTTTAAAAGGGGATCTTTGAATACTCAAAGTGCCCGCAGGATTTCACACACCTCCATTACTGCTGTGCTCTCAGCAGCTTACATCTGTGAGCAGTGTGTCTGGTTGGCTTCAGCCAGGTTATCCGCTCTGGTCTCACTTCTGTTCTTCCCGGGAAACGAGCCTGGGAGGACTGTGGCAGCATGTCTAATGAGCGCTGCTGTGCTGTGTGTGGAGGCTCATCAGTCATAGCCCAGAGGCAGAGTGCCTGGGTGCAAATTAACCTGCTCCCTGCCCATCCCAACACCTGCCAGATCCATGCTGTTCAAAGGACTCTCCAAGGGTTCAGCCGTTGCACTATCCCAATGGGACAAGGTCTGCAAGGAGGGCTACTCCTACAGTCACAGTCCCTTCCAGACCAAGGCATTTTACCCAGCTGCCTTCTCTCTGTCGCATTCAAAGTCTTGAAAGAGAAAGCACAGGACCCGCATGTCAAAACACACCTCAACAGCATGGGAGCTGAGCACACATTCCCTTCTCTGGAGAGAGAAACCACTGCAGGGAAAGTCACCCAACGCAGATACCAGCAGCATCCCTCCTCTATGTTCACCTTTGTGCATAGATATCGCCACCTTAAAGCAGGGTTGGGAGCACCACCCATCACTGAAATCACTCAATACACCACATGCTAAGAATCAGTTTTCTGTTACTCACAGTTTTATTGGATGGAAACCATTTGGGATTATGCAGTCCCTATTAGGGACTGGCTAGCACTGTTTTTCAGGCAAAATGGTTCAAGCATGTCCAGAAATGACAACTGCAGTAACTAAGCTGAAGAAAGGATTGTGGGGTGGAAATGGTCTAATTAACATTCATTTGCTACCTTTTGAGTGCTTGACTTTACAAACTTACTAATATACCCTGAAGGTATTTTACACATACGTAATGCACACAAACACACACCTGGTAAAGCTGCTGCTGTTCTGCACTCATCCACTGACAGGGAAACAGAAAGTATTGTATACAAACACACACAACACCTCTCCCTTCCACTTGCAACACGCTGGCCATACGGTATCCTGCCCTTAGCCTCGTATAGCCAGACCAATTAAATATAAACTGTTCAAAGGTCCCCAGACAAAAGAGATGTGTCTGCTCAGCCCAGTAAGAAAGGTCAACTCTGCCTGAAAGCAGCACTAAGCGTGTCAACCCTGCTTAGCCCACAGGCTTTTGTGTACACAGGCATTCAGACAGGCGCTCCAGTACTGTATGGTTATACTCACACTGCACGTTCAGCTGCACCAGGGCTTCCCGGGGTCTGATGTTAAAGCCATTGTACCTGGCTGTCTGACACTTATAGGTCCCGCTCATTTCTCGGCTCACACTCTCCAGGCGCAGCTTCCCATCATATGTCTCCATCGCCATTGTCCCTGAAGGCATGGGGGTTTCCTTATCTACTCGGGACCAGATGACAGGTGGCTTGGGCTTCCCCCGAACCTCGCACTGCAGTTCAGCCCGGGAGCCCTCTCGGACGGTGATTGTGGACTGACCCTTAGGGACACTGATGGTTGGTGGCACTAAAAGGGAGACAAGAAGGGAATCGTTTTACAGTGAGTTTCCAGCAAGCAAGGAATATTCTTGAGATGCTTGTTTGAGTCACCCCAACAGCCCTGAACTCCAAAGGTTTCCACTTGACACAGTGCAACCTCTATAGGAACACACTGCCCATGGAAGTCATCCTACAGGGTCTGGGGCTGCAGGACATCAAGGAAGATCCAACAATGTATCCCAATGCCAACGGCAAGTACTAGGTGTGTCGGGACATTCTCCCAGCTCCCACTCCTCTGGCTGCAAAATGCTGTCCAGCAGCAGGGCTAGCACAAAGGAACCCAAAGGATCTTTGATCCATTTCTCCACTTCTGGTCAGTGAATTTCCCAAATGGAACTGCAGTCTTTTGGCTAAGAAATAGAAGTCGTACCTCCCAAGGTATCTAATTCCTTTTTAACGGTCAGACCGAAACTAAGACTTACAGGATTAGTGCTTGTAGATTGCATCTCCAGCCTTATCAGACATCCAGATCCCTGTTCACTCTTAAACCACAGGAAGGAGCCAGCCTTTGCTTACTTCCCATTGAGATTCACAGTGCACTAGTCATCTCTGGCTCACTTGAGCAAGAGATGGGTCCCAGCAAAGATCCCTTCTGGCATCCCTTCCAGGCCAGGCTGGGAACAGCTCACCTGGCAGAACTGCTGCCAAGCGGGGGCTAGAGCTGGAGGCACAGTAACGCTCAGGAAATATCCAGCGATCAACCGACAAACAAAACTTTGCTGATAAACAAAGCTTGAAAGAAACCCAATGACTGCAGCTAAAGGGCGCAGGGATGTTGGTGGGAAGAGGTTTGTTGTTCACGTCCCCAACTCCACTAAGAACTGAGGAAGGGGATGTTTGTGCTAAACCCCCTGTAGAATTGACATTTTATTTGTATTAGGCTTCAGAGTTAACAGTTCAACTGGGGTAAATAGGGCCGTAATCATTTTCTGAAAGCTCCTCTTTCAGCCCTTCCAGCTGACAGTGGTGATACTTGGATTGACACTTCCATAACTGCAAGGGCCACCTACTTTGTTTCCATTTAAATCTAAGTTTAGGACCACAGAGGCTGTAACAAGCTGGTGTGACCAATGTTAGCTCAATTCAACTCCAGCCAAGGAGAGTGTGCTACAGTAATTGCACATGTTACAGCCCACAGCTGCTTTAAGAGCAAATTTAGGATGGCTCCAGCCCAATCCCCCTCTGCAGTGACCTCCCTATGCAACAGGGAAGCCACATTTTCAATTTGCAGGTCTCCTGTGGGCTGGGGAATCTCATCACACCCTGTCCTGCACAGCGCGAAGGGACGACAACGCTCTCGGTGCCCAGCACTGCCAGCAGCTGCTCACCTGGCGAGAGGCAATTTTCTCCATGGGGAAAATCTGTAAATTGCATTTGAAGATTTTTATTTTTTTTTAATTATAGCTATCTCCTCAGAGCTGCTCAGTGGAGGCAGCCGCCTCGGCGAGCTCAGGCTTTGCTCAGCAGGGAAACATGCAGGCACCGCTGACGCCCTCCTGCTCTAATCCCCTGGTCTGGGGAAAACTCACTGGGTTTTCATGTGGGAACCACAGGTCAGAGGCAGCTCATCTGTTTGTGGGAATGCCGCACACTGGACAGCCTCAGCTGCTGCATGAAGGGGTGCTCCAGCAGGGATGGCTGTTTTCATTCCCTGGGTCACAAAGCGGTCCTGCTGGCCCAGGATGCCAAAGAGAGGTGTCAAAACGCCCCAGGCTGCCCTCCCGTCCTTCCCCATCAGCAGCATCCACATGAGTATGTGGGGCTCACCCTCCACCTCCACCAGCTGGGCCAGAGTACTGGGCAACCTGCCACCACAGACACCTCCTTTGAGGCAGCAGCTGGCTGGCACCTGGACCAACACGTGCACCAACAGACACTGCCCAGCCTTTTGGTGGGATCATCCTGGGTCTCCCAGCCCTTGTCCGCCTCATCCCCTTGCAGTCTTAAACACAAAGGCACTCTGCCATCTAGTGATCTTGGGCAAAAAGGATTGCTCCTGGCAGCAGCAGCCATGTAAGTTTGGCAGAGCTGGCTTTGCGCTGAGATTGGGGGGTTCCCCAGGTTTTATTCCCTGCTGGTACAAAAGGGATGGTGTCTGCTGGTGCAGAGAGAGCCCCACTTGCCAGGGCTGCCAGCAGTAGGGAAGCATCACCCTTCGGTGTTTAGTAGGTCCATGGCACAGTCAGGGCTGGGTCTCCAGGCTGCTAGTGAGCACTGGGCACAGTCCCATCTGGAGCAATCTGGCCACAGCATTTCTGCTGGGAGACTGGGTCTTCCCAAAGCATCAAAAGCAGTCACAGCACCTTCTGCTGGGGGGCTGCAGCAAGCAATGTCCAGAATCAAGACTGATTGGGATCAGCCTGACCAATGGATCCAGCACAACCAGAGACTGAGAAGAAACTTTCCATGAAGGTCCAGGGCAAAATCTGTGGGCAGCTGGCCCCTTTGGGAGTCCTCACCAGATTACTAGTCCAGAGCTGCTTTGTGCCGTACCCTCAAGGTCCTGGAAAGGCAGCAAGGTGACATGGATGTAATGGAGAGCAGAGCTGGACCCACCACTTCCCCAGAAGCAAAAAGGCAGCCCTGAGCCCCTATATTTCATTCCCCAAGGCGACTGACAAACACACTTAGGGATTAGTCCTGTCCTCACCAAGCCATGTGGTGAAGCTTTGACCCTAATTTTAAAGGGGGGAGGCATTTATAGCACTTGGAGTCCTACAGAGAGTGCCCAAGACAGACTGCAATTGCAATCCAGTAAACATTAAAGCTCTTCACACAATTTGCTATGACAGATGATACCAATCTCCTGGCCACAGCTCTGAAGAAAGGGACATTCCTCATAAGCAATGCCAAAGAGAAGAAACCGCAGCTTTCTTTCTCTTTTACTCCATTCTAAGCAAAGGGGGGTTTGAAATTTGGTGAAATACCATCCCCTCTTTCTTCCTTCACAATTTGGAGGCTTCTTTGAACAATCACACTCTAAACCTGTCTCTGTAGCTTTGACTGGACTGCAGTCTGGATTTTTCATAGGGAGAAAACATAAAGGAAGATCTGCTTGGTGTACAACACATCTGGCAGAGAATCTCTAGCTATTACCCATCTCTGGTCTCAGCCAAATGCTTGCCTGAGGATGTGATACTTTTCCCACTGGGATCCAAGACACTCACGTGGGGTCCTTCAAAAAAGCCAGAGTGATGGGGGTCAGGGGCAGCTAGTGATGCCAACCACTCTCTTGCGGTCCCCAGCTGCCACAGAGAGGCTCACCTGTCTCTGAGGAGATGTTCACCTCCACACTGAGGTCAGGAATGGGTGCTCCCTGGAAGGTAGCCACGCACAGGTAGGTGCCATAGTCACTGAACCTCAGGTCAATAATCTCCAGGCTGCAGGTCACAGGTGGGAGCTCGGGGTCATTCCTGGTGATGAGCAGCCGGTCTGAAAACCTGGCTGGTTTCCCGTTCTTGTACCAGGAATAGACAACTTTCTCCTGGGGGACAGCATCCACGTGGCATGAAAGCTTCAAGTCCTGCCCTAACTGGATGGTCTCGCTCTCTTTGATCACATCAGGGGTGATTTGGAACGTGGCATTCTTCATGGCTGGGACAAATACAAGTGCAAAACTGGTTAGGGTCAGCAAACTGTCTTGCATGGGAGAGAACAACAGCTCTTTTGCTCCTCAGGAAGGCAACATGTCCATGCAAAATCTGCCTCAAGACCTCCCCCAGTTATGTTCCACAACGGATCCCCAGGGCCTCACATCTGGCAGTCTGGGATCATTCTCTGGCCCAGGACAGTGCTTCAGCCCGGGATGAGGCTGCAAGCAGTGCTAGCACAGCCTGCTGGTCTGGCAGCAAAGCAGCTTGCACAGCAGCTTCTCCAGAATATTAGTCTCTGCTAAGTATCACATTCACTCTCAGGTGAACAAGAACAGCCAGGAGGAATGCAAGTCTAGCCCCTCCACCCTGAAAACCCGTACTCTGAGAAACAGAGCAACTTACACCGCACCAGCAAGTTCACTGTCTTCTTTGCTGGGTTCCCCACATTGTTGATGGCTGTGCAATTGTAGTAGCCTGAGTCCTCCACGCGGATCCTCCAGAGAGTGAGGTTGCCTCCTTGCACAAGGCTGTTGGGAGGCATTGGGCCAGGAGAGTGAGACCAAACCACCTCTGGCTGCGGGTCACCGCCTGTCAGAGAGCACTGCATAGTGATGTTGTCACCAGGGTTGACTACCAGTGTCTCATTGACAGACAGCTTCAGAGCAGGCGGGGCTGGAAGAGTACAAAGAGAAACACTACAGAGCTTGAAAAAACCCCACCCATTTGCCTATGCACAGCTTCATACTTTCTGGGATTTGTTCTTGAAGATGGCTGGTTTGAGTAGGGAGAGCTGGAGAGCTCCACGAATTCATAACATATAAAAGGTGTTCACGAACCTAAAGCATTATCATTACCATATCTTTGAGTTAGAGCCCTTTGCTCTGTCATGGTTAGGAAACACCGCAGGCAGGACCTCACACCACCCCAGAATGGAAGTCATACTTTAAACACTCCACCACTAGTGCTTAGGATTGGGGCACAAGCTAGGGATGATATTTTAGCAGCGTTTAGTGCAGGTTCTCTAGGCTTAGGACTGAGGTCAGAAGAAAAGCCTGATGAACCCCCTGTGCACAGGTAGGAGTGGCAACCAGGCAAAATTTGGCAGTGGAAAACCCAAGACTTCTTGACTCCCGATGCAAACAACTGCAGCAAGGCAGAGGGGCAATGGAAAGCTGCTGTGGCCCTGCATTGCTTACTGCACTGCACCCAACCCACTCCTCTGCAGACACCGCAGTGTCTTCTGCTCTCCCTGTATGTAACTCCCCTGACTCTAGACGCCCTGCAGAAGCATCGCTGGAGAAAAAGTGCAACTGGTAGCTCCTACTAGGGCACCTGTATCTCCTTTGCTGCAACACTATTGTACGAATCACAGTTAGTCTGCTTATGCCTTGGACAGAAACGGGACCTAGTCCTGAGAAAGAAAGAAAGAAAAAAAGAAAAGGCAGGAGATCAAGAGATGCGTTGTCATAAGGCACGGGAAGTTGCAACCGTGGATTGAGCTTAGCATCTCAGGACCCGATCCAAAGCATACTGGGAAGCTCACTGGGATGACAGTGGTTGCTGGACAGTTCTCGCAACGCGAAGGGAAAGTCAGGCAGAACACCAGGTATATGTCCAGTTACAGCCCGCTCCTTCTGCCTGAACACCCTAATGGAGAAGTGAAGAAGAAAGGACAGGCTCAGAGGAGCCTGCTTGAGCCCAACAGCTGTTTATGTTCAAGGACACGGGATTAAACCATTCCCCCCATACAGAGTTGCCATCCCAAGAAGGAGTTTTGGGGAGGCTGTACCATTAAAAAAGGACCTCAGCTATCCCATGATACGCCTCTCCATCTCTCACACCCAACTAGATGTCTTTAGTGGGCAAAGCCTTTGCTGGGCAGCTGGCCCTTGCAGCTCAGAGCCTGACACAGAGGATCAGGACCTGTCTGCACCATAACAGACCAGGAACAGCAGCTCTGCGTGTGCTCCTACCTAACTTCTTTCACCTCCATGGGTGTCAAATACACTTCTCTGTAGACCTGGGGGCTATAGACCGGGTCACAAGGATTGTCTTTCATGCACAAATGAACAACTGGGACTGATTCAAAATGTCTAGACAACCACTCCTTTGAATACCCTAGTACCTGTTTTGGTTTATTTTATTTCTGCACCTTTCTCACTACATCCCCCTCCAGGAACTGATCCAAAAAACTTCCCTTTGTATTCTCTATTTCATCCCATGAAAAGCCTTTTAAAAGCCCTTGTCAGCACCGTCACTGGCTCCATCCAGACAGAGCTGAGAAAGTAGCAGTCCCCAGCACAGAGACAGGGAGTATGTTTTAAGTAACAGCCATAATAATGCAAAATAAGACATTGTTCCATATTCATGAAGCCTGATTTAACAGCATCATTATTTCTGCCTCTTCTCTCCCTGGACCCCGCGTTAATGAGCTGTGCTGGATTTGTGTTGGATCTCTGAATTACAGCCCATACAAACAAGGCGAGGAGGACTGCTCTCTCCTCAGCACCGGCACCATAATTTAGCAGCGAAACTACTGCCATGCTGGGATATTGCTTTGGTACACTGAATCAAATGTCCTCTCCATGGCCCCGGCGCATGCTGTTTGTGCCAGAGGTGGCCAACTGCGCCTAAGGAAGAAGGTGGTTCCTCTGCCACCTGCACTGGTCATTTTGAGGCCAGTGTTTGGAGTCCTTGAATTTTGGGAGGCCACAGCCTGCACTTGGAGCCTCTGACAGGTCTCTTTGCTGGAGTCTTGGAAACAGTGTGCAAGGGTTAATGCACACTAATCAGCAAAGGAAGGATTTGTACTTCCTCTCCAACCTCCAGGTGGTGTCATGAGATTCATCGAAGTCCAGGAACCCAATAGCTCAACTCATGGTGGTGGGACAGGACACATTCCTGCCACTAACAGGCTGTGAAGATAAGCGTAGCTGATACCAAGTAGCTGTTCCTGCCCTCTGACATTGAACTGGTCTCAGGTTCACAGGACACCAGACGAGCTGGCAGATGCCGCATCTTGCCTGGGAATCTCTACCCATCCCCGTCAGAGCCAGAGAAAGGCTGAGACCACCCTACACCCAGAGAGAACATGTCAGAGTTGGGGCGCACAAACCAGACGTCCTGCAGGCTCTGGTTAAGAGTTAGGGATCTCGCGGTGTTTGATGTGCACATATCTGAACAACAGATGACATGTTCTGGGCAAGGCAACACGGGGGAAAAAAAAAAGTGACACGCTGGTGCAAGCACTGCCTCAGGGCAGGGTGGGGATGTGTGCGTGTGTGTGTGTGTGTGTGTGTGTGTGTGTGTGCGTGCGTGCAAGAGGGAGGCAGGGAAACTGCAAAGCTGCCACCCGCACAGCTCCAGGCAGCAAGCTCCCATGATGTGCCCCAAAACAGAGCCCTGGCTGTGGCAGCCTGCACGGGCTCCCACTCCCACTCCTGTCAGCAGACAGAGGTCAACACTCTGCAGACATTGTTATGCAGGAGATGAATCTCATTTATTTGTAACCTGTGGCAATTCCTTTTGTTCTTGGCTCAGAAAACCTGCTGGCGGAGTCTGCCGAGCAGCAAGGGGACCATTAAAAACAAAGAGTCGCTTTCAATTCCCTTTGAAGTCCAATTTGCTGCAGTAAAACTGCAGGAGAATTAACCAGCTGGGCTGCTTAATTTTGCAGAAATCGAGGAAGGGGGAAAACATCAGCCTGGCCCTGCTGGAGCAGGTGACTACAACCCGGTGCTGAGCTGGTCCTGTGGCTCTGCAGCCCCAACCTGCTGGTCTGGAGCCACACAACAGCAGCAGGACAGAGGAGGAACAGGGGAAACCTCCTTCCCATTAAGGCTGCAGACGGAGAACCCGTCCCCTGCTGCGAGGGCGAAGCTGCTGATGCAGAGCTGGGCAGAAGCACATCTCCGTGTCGGAGACTAGGATCTGCCCAAAGGCCACCGCCAGAGGAGCCAAAGTGAACCAGCTGAGGAACAGCAAATGAACGGGGAAGAGAAGATTCCCTTGGCCTGACATGACCTGACCCGCCGATTCCTCTCAAGGTCTGTAGTAGTTTGGTCTATAAATATTTAAGAGATCTATTTCCATGCACCTCGGCGCCCTTTGGGCCCTCCTCGGTTGCAAAGGTGAAGGCATCCTGAGCAAAGCTGCTCAGGATTCTGGGCACAGCCAAGGCTACGGAGGTCGCTAAAGCATGAGCGCAAGAGGGAAAGAAAAGACCGATGCAAAAAAGGAGAGAAATAAAGATTTTTCTTTACATACTTTCTCATCTATGCACAATACTACCTACAGGGCAAGTAAGCCAGATAACATGAGTATATTTAACATGAAATATTATTTAACGCAAACCTAGCTCACAGTGCAATGCCAGCTTCATTTTCACCTCCAGCTTTTAATTCCATTTCCTAGGAACACATTTTCCATGGCCCCTTTGAGTTTGTGGTGTCAGGCTCCACTATAACTTTTTATAAATATGCATCTATAGCTAAACAACAAGAAAAAAGAACTAGATGTACGTGCTACGTGGACCAAATTCAGAGCTGAAGTTGGTGCAAATTCAGCCATATCACTTCTGAATCTGGCTACAACCTGAAAATACATTTTCCCCATTCACTCAGTAAAGGGGCCAGACTGAAACAAAGGGTAGTTTACCTGTGCTTGGGCTGGCGGCGGGGGGGGGGCGCAGGGAAACGACATGAACAGAAATTTGATTTTCTAACTCTTCAAAGGTAAAGACACAACAGGGAAGAACAGCTGTATGAAATCCCTTTTTTCATCATGAGCACAAGATAAGTTTTTAAAGGGAATATTCCAGCATTTGCTACAGTCTCATCCTGAGATAAACTCAGGCAGTGGTATGAGTAACTCAAGACATGTCCAGAGATCTTACTACATAGAGAATATTTTTTCGTGACATTAGCTATAGTTCACTTTCTTAAACTCGTTATTTTTCTTCTTTCTACATAGAATGATGCAACTATTGCTCAGCACCTTGGGCTCAAGTCAGATCAATAAACATAATTTATACAGTATCAACAATACCCCATCAACAGTTGGCAACATCAAAAGAGTTCGGTTTCCACTGCACAAAGATGACACAAGGGATGTAAACTGCTTTGTGTTACATTAGAGAGGTGAATAATTCAAACAACTACAATGCCTTTCTTTCTGATCATGGAATACTCCAGGGTTGGAAGCAATTTCCTGACGTTTACTTATTATGTGAAAATTTTCAACACACGTGTGGGCTTTGTGGGTGGGTTTTTTTGGGGGTGTGGGGGTTTTGGGGGATTGTTTGTTTGTTTGTTTTTAATGGACAGGTTGCAATCGGGTCCTTGCAAGTACTTGGTACGTGATACTCACTTACCAGTCAGTTATGGCAGATCAAGCAAGAGGCACCAAACTGATTCTGTTTGCAACTGGAGGCACACTCAAGCACTGCCAGTATGAATATCAGTGTAAAATTCATTTATTGGGAAGGCACCAGACATATTTGCTTTCCACAAACATCGGCACCAGCAGAGCCCGTTAGCCGGGAGGTGCTGAGAGCGCAGCCTGGCAAACCAGGCCAGAGTCACACACAAATGAATTATTTGTTAGAACTCCTGCAGCATCTGGCCCACTCTAGAATGTATCGAATCTATTTTTAAAGTCACTTAGAATTATAAATAAATAAAACAGCGTCTGGATTAAAAACTACATAGTGCCTCAACACCTACACGTAGTCTGCTTTAATGATCTCATGGCAGGCCTGGCCAAGGCACAGGCTACACAAAGAGCGGCAAGAAATTAGAGCATCCCTGGCCACAAAACTTCTGCCTGAAGGATTTGCAATCCCAGCAGCCGTGTATGTGGACGTGAGGTGCTGCAGTCCCTGGACAGGGTGCTGTGTCACCCTCTTGGAGGGGTAACGGCTGTTGAGCAGGCAAGAGGTTGGAAGGCTGCGGGCACCCTCTGCATTCTCTCTTACCTGTGGTGTTTGTGAGCTGGAAGGTGATGGATTTGTCAGGGATGCTGCAGACATTGCGGACGGACACCTGGCACGTGTAGCTGGCATAATCCTGGGGCCGCAGGTTCTTCAGCTTCAGGACTTTGGTTTCACCCTGGGAGTTGGGAACAAAGCGGGGAAAGAAAGACAGACGTGTACAAAGCACAGCTCATCCTTGCAAGTCCCTAACCTGTCCCAAAGTTTACAGATTACCAGCAGTTCCCATCAAAACCTCAGGGAACTGTGCAGACTCCAAGCTCCCCTAGCTATGTGTAAAGGAGACACAAAATGTTTGCAGTAGTAACTCCACCTCCCGGATTTCTCAAAACACCCAACAACCAGCTGACATTTAACCTGAAAGCACTGCCGAAAAGGTCTAGGCATAATTTCTTGTCAACTGTCGTCAGAATCATCTTGCAGAATTTGAAAAACCGTAAACGTCCCAGAACACACCCTGAGATCTCACACCGAGATGTTGGTAGGAACCCAAGGGACATCACTGGGGTCTCAACATTGCAACACCAAAGTAAATCAGAGCAGATTCAGGCCTTAATGCTGGCCTAAATATGACAAGTTCAACAGTTACGCTGTAAAAGTTCACAGTACAGGGGAAAAAAAGATAATTCAGAGAAATATGCAAAGAACCTCCCAAACGTTTCTGATCTCTCTTCTCCAGATTCTAATCTCATTTATGTTGGTGTAAATCCAGAGTGACTGCACAAGCTTTGATAGCCTTTTCTCATACTATGGTAAGAATCAAACAAACAAAAATCACTCCCTGATACTCCATTAGTTGCTGGCCTGTTGCAGAAACAGAATCAAGTTGTTAAATTAACAATAGATGAATTCTGTAGATTTTTATTTATGGAATGTGGAAAGCCCTGAGATGCATCCTGTGGTTTGCACACCCTGCAACTCCTATGTCTTCCCACGACAGCTTGTCACTGTTGTTCCCCTTGTGTTTGTCTAAATCTCTTTTGGAGAAACCATTCTGTAATTGCTTGAAAATGTGAGAAGGTGTCAGCATGACAAATCCTCTTGAGGACAACCTCGAGGGACTGGACGATGAGCTCAGGCATGCTAATATGCAGAGAGCAAGCATCTGAACTGAGTAAATTAGAAAGATAAATACCTAGGAGACCAATAACCCTATGAAAGTCCGGTCCCCTGAGATTTGTTGCTGTGCCACACAAATGATGGCATTTACAATGTGCATGTCAACTACTTACTTACAGGGTCATATGTATCCTGTTTATTGATTCGTAAACATTGGGTAAGTGTGTATAAACCTTCAGTGTAAATAAGTTTTAAAAAGCTTAAACAGTAAAGTCTTCACCTCCTTTTTAATGTAAAAGCCTACCCAAACCTGACACTGATACCAGTTCATCTCTAACACAATATTATAAAGCCCTGCAAAGAGCGCTTTGTTAAACGTAGTGCATTTCAGCTCCAGCAAGATTTTCCCCTCCCAATAGTGTTGTAGAATTGTCTTTTTGTTAACTTCAACTCTTACCAACCAGAACTTACAGGTTTATTCTGCTACCAAGGAGAGGACCGTAAGGGCATGCCTGTGTGAGCACAACAGTCCTAAACACCCTCTCTCAGAGCTGGGAATGACCCATCATGGTGGGAACGTTGCCTGACAGGAGCTGCAGGATGCTGGGTCATTTACACATTAATGCTGCAACACGGTGAAATTCTGCCAGATGCCTTATTTAAGCTGAAGAAAATATCTCAAGTCCCAAGACATCCTCTCATTAAGCAATGTCTCCTGTTAATTACACTGAGCTTAGTGAAAGCTGAAAGAGCCTATGGTGGATTCCTCTAAGGCCAGGGATGTGCCGGTTGGATGCCACATAGCACTGGACTAGACAAAGCTCTCTTCAGGGCCCAACAGCTGCGCTGACCTACCACATTTCTGCAAATCTGCTGCTAACCTGCAGCTCCCTCCTCTCTCCTCACCCCCCAAATGTTTCCATTTGGCTGCCCGTTTCCATGACCTACAGAGACGGCGTGTTTCAATAAAATATGAACACGACTACATTAACTGAAAGGATGCCTGGAGCATCGCTCAGAAATCCAACTCGGCCAGAATGCGCTCAGGGCTCAGCCTTGGGAGCGTGAGGAGGTGTGTGGGATGAAACGGGTGCCCTGGGGAACGGGTCTTTCAGCCCTCCCTTCCCACCCGTCACTGCCTCATGCTGCCAAAAGGCCTTGCTGGAAGCGCTGGGGCTGGTTAGCATCTGAAGGACATTCAGAGCCAGAGCTCAGCTTAGGATAACATGCCCAGGGTGCCTTGGCAAAAGAAAAATTCCCCTCCATCTCCCACCATGTTGGCGGGCTAATTACTGTGAAGAAAGTGGTGTTCAGAGCGGTAAGCCCAGGATAGGAAAACAGGAGAAGCAGAAAGGATGTGGATACCCTGTCACAGGATGACAGTCAGATAGCGCCCAGGCAGTTGGGCTGCCTCTGTTGCTTATGGCCATTAGGAAAAGCTCTTTGTCATTTGTCTCATGGATCCCACAGCAATTCCTGCCATGCGCTCACACTGCTAAACAGGAAGCAATTCCCTAATTTATGGAGCTGGGGCACTCAATTGAGAAAAAAAAAAATAGTAATGGGAAACAGAGGAGACCAAATCTTTGGATTGTTTGCTTGGATTTTAGTCTTGGCCATCCAACAGCCATGTAACCTCCTTAGGAGAGCTGTGACCTGCTCTCAGGGACAGTGTCAAAAAGGGGAAGCAACTTCTAGGTTGTCAAACTCCCTCCTGTTGCTCTGCTCCTCTTGTCTCCTGGGAACCCACATACAGAAATAGGCTGTATCAGCCCTTTTGGAGTCAGTGCTCCTTGCAGTGGCCACCACCCTCTCCCCAGCATTGTAATCCATATGGAGAAAGAAACGCCATCCACTACAGAGTGCCCTGCATCAGCAAGATGCTCAACACAAGCTGGTGGAAGTTTGGGGTTTTTTCTCACCTGTGTGTAGAGGGGTTCATAGATGTCCACGCCATTGTCCTGACTGTGGGAAAGCGTCTCAGCTCCCCGTTTCCAGATGAAGCGAGCTGGTGGGTTGGAGTTGACAGTGCAGCGGAGGAAGACAGTCTTCTCCTGGTAGAAGCTGCCACGTACATCGCTGATAGTCTGGTGAACGGTGAGAACAGGTTCATCTAGATCTGGAAGGAAGGTAAGGAGGGCCGCAGCAGTTGTTAGTGAAGCTTGGTCTGCACGTACAGCCTGCAGAGCAGATGATGCTCCAGGCGCCATAGAGGAGAGGGGAAGCTCCCACACATCTGGCTGATGAAAACTGCTGAATTAAGAGCTGATCTGAGGGCAGGTAACACAAACAGTATCTAAAGGGAACAGATAGGAGAAGCAAAACTTCTCCCGCTCACCACACAACCTTCAGAGAATAGAAAGCACCTTCTGGTTTGCAGATCTCATGTGGTCCTCAAGCAAACTGCCTGCCTGCCACATGTCTCTCAGACCAGTGGGCTTCTTCACCTTCCCCAATGACATCCCACACCCCAAATCACTGCTCTTTACTTCAGTGAGAGGTCAGAAGGATCCCAGGAAACTCTGCTCCATCATCGTTTCTTCTGCTCCCACTTTCCATATTCCTCCTGAAATCATGGGGTTAAGCCCATGGTGTGAGATGCCCACACAAAGGACATGACAAACCTTCAAGTCAAGGGGTGAGGGTAGAAGCCAGGAAAAGATCAAGGAGTTGAGATGGAGAGTCATCTCCTAGACAGCAGTAAGTCTCGTGCGGTGCCATGGGAACAGGAGATGCAAAACATTGGGAAAGATACGTACAATTTCTCTCTCTTCCTATTAAAATATCCTCTGTGTCTTTTCTTCTTTTCAAGGTCTATGCTGACTCTCCCTCCTCAGCCACTTCTACTCACTTCATCCCTATCACTCATCCCTAAACCGATCAGATTCTTTTCTGTTTTCTCCCTTTATGAAATGCTCCTTAAGAAAGTGCTCCTTCCAATTCTTTTAACATACCTGTGCCAGACACACAGCTGTCACGATTGGATCCATGGTTATCAGTCACTTCACTCACAATGACACAAGCAATAGCCTTGCAGGGCACATACTTACTCTATCCACCTAGGGCACACTGCTCCCCGGGGCTGCCTTCCTACTAAAAAAGGCATAATTTTCTTGGGCTTTTGCACCAGACACCAATGTTTGAACATCAGGAAAGCATGGGGAAAACCTCAGAGGGGTTCTTCTCCCAGAACCACTTTGAGACTGATTGTGATTAAATGTAAAGCTCCCATTTGACAAGATGGGACCAACTGACCCTCTAAAACAGAAATCTGTCCCCATGCCCTTAAACATGTCTTATAAGACATCTGCTGAGCTCAGTTGAAGCAATTCTAGGTTTTCAGCAGTCTTATGACCCCACCTTCAACTGGGAGGAAACTGCTGCCAGCACTGTCTTCTTGCACACGTTAGCAGAGAGGAAGAGGACATGTGCTCATCACCTCCTGCTCTCCTATGCCACCTAATTTTCACAATATTTTATTTTAAAGATTTGTAAATTTGGAAATCTGACTCCGAGAAAGGAAGGGGGAAGCAGGGATGAGTTTCTGCTAACTTGCCATCCAAATAACGCATGTTCTCTGCTGACTCACAAGTGTCAGCTTGTGGATTTGCATATTTTAATGAGCTGTATGCTTGGTAGACAGCAATTGTAATGGGACCTGAGATTTGTCGGCTTGACCACACCATAGCTCAGAGATATGAGTAGAGCCCTTAACAGTACAATGACAAGGCACGCACACACAAAAAAAAAGCCAAAAAACCACAAGCCCAAGGCTGAAGAAAAACATACACAGGTGGAGGAAAAAAAGTCTCCTCTCCATGCAGTGCCATCCCCGTGTGGCCACAGGGTGACTGAATTTTACACCAAATTCTTTTGGACCAGGACCTTGGGCACAGCCTCTCCTCTTTCCCCCTTCTTTGTCCTTAACCCTTCTTTATTTGTTCACACTTTATGTGAGTAGCTCTGTAGCTACCATCCTTCTGAGGCTCCATTTCTCAGCAGGATGCATGGCAAAACACTTCCCTTACTGATCAAGGAAGATACTTGCCTTTCAGGTCTCCTGGCTCCCAGCTACTCTCCACACAGAAAACATCTTCCTTTCAATTGCTAAACTTTTCCTCCCTTGAATCTTTCAGCCTTCTTTCGTAGCAGTCAGCTCTAAGTCTAGCCCTCCTGAGAAAAGCTAAAATAAGACCTACGATGATATGTATGTCCTTGATGTACAAGTAACGCCACTGATGTCAGTGAGCTGCACAAATGATAAATTTGGCCCAAGGCTGCTCATGGAGATGATCACATGGGATGTTTCATGCGTAATATAAGCTTGTAAACATCCATTCTTTCTTTTTCTTTATTTTCCCTCTCTCCCACATGGAAATACTCCAAACGGCAGCTGCCTCTCTGCCAGTACCTAAACAATACTTTAAAGCCTCACTTGATGCCCACTTGGGGCAAAGGAATAACTTGCTATACAGGTTAGTGTTTCCAGTTCAATATCCTCTTGGCAGCAGTGGTGCTCTCCGCACAACCTTGCTGTCTAATACAAAAAGTATGAGTGAGGACTAGCACTAGCTGTCAAGGACACCAGGGTTCACGTGACGGTGATTACTTACCTCCAACTTCAAATTGGGATGCAGGGGAAGAAGGGGTTTGTTTTCAAATTCTGGTTCATTCAGCTGAAGGTTGCTTGGGTGAGCGTTCAACAAAAACTGTGGCTTTTCCTATGTGTTCCCTTGTACCTACTGCAAATACTAGCAGAAAATACTCTCTCCTCCCTAAAAACCAAGTGAGCAGAACAGAGGTGCGTTACCAAGTCCATCTGCAGAGTAGATGTTAGTATGAGAAAGCCCTTGGCCACCCCATTAGCCCCATAGTTCTACAGGTCAGAGCTGCACGAGGGACCATGGGACACTACATCACTCTAGCTCCAGCCTGCACCCCAGAAGTAAAGGGAGCACCCTCGGGGCATTAAGCGATTTATGCCACAGTCCTGTTCCTAGAGACGCAGGCCCTTCCTGACAAGGTGTCCTACTGAGGCTTGAGAAAAGGAAGTCCCCTTTGAAATGGAGAATTATCATATGCCTCCACCACATGTAGGAGAAGAAACGGGCAGAGAAGCCAAGCACATCTAGATGGGTGTCAGAATTCCTCCAAACAAAGCTATGCAATGTGCAAGGAGAAATTCTCATCCTATCCAAAGTGGCTGCTGCTGAAGCAATCTACTTTCCCAGTCTGTGGAATGGTGCTCACACCACACTACTACACTGCAGAGTAGGGCAAGGAAGGAACAGAGAGGGGAGCTGCTCCAAGCCATATAATACAACTGTGGATCATGAACCTATCAAAGCCTAAGGATGTTCAAGTCTACGGCACACTTTGTGAGGGTCATGTCATTGTAGGGCTGGCCAGTAGGACTAAGAGGAAGCAGTCAGGCAGCAGTTGCTGTCAGCAAGGCTCTGCCCAGACTCCAAGCAGCTACTGGGGTTTCGAAGCCTGGAGGTTGCTCCACTGACAGATAACCACAGCGCACTTCAGCACAGAAGACTGTCTTGCTAGGAGTGTGGGAACAGGTGGTGACAGGTTCGGGGAGAGTTCCAGCTGCCTTATCACACTTTACATCTTTTAAGCATCAACCTCTTGCTGGCTAGGCCTTCTCAGAAGATACGAGTGAGGCCCTTGGTGTTACTTGGGTTGGAGAAAACTGGAATAGTGGATAGCCAAGGACAATGAGCAGGATGGTAATCTACCCCAAGATCTCTTGAAGAGTTGCCTAGACCTTAAATGTCAGATTCCTCCCATACGTGGATTATGGGATAAGTTTAATTACCCTCCCTTTTGGTGACAGCATCCCAAGAATAAACAATAAGCCAGCATGAGAAACTTTCAAAACCTGGGGCCCAAGGTGGAGAACCACTAACAGTATTGCCACGACACAAGAAGGATGGACACTGCAACCAGCCAGAGAAATGCTGAGTCACTGAAACCAAGGGGTCCTCACAGATTCCTTCATGTTCGCCCCTTCACAGCTCAGCCTCCTCAGGTGCATCCCAGAGTCTTTTGCTCTGTTTCCACCATGCTGCAGAGGTAGCAAAGCTGGGAGCAGGGCACTGGTTTCAGAAATGCCCCAAGCATGAGAGGCACTACCAATTTCAAGAAGCATTGGTTTGCTTCAAGCATTGCCAGCTTCAAAGTGAAGACAAAGAAAGCAGAAGCCATCTACAATGCTACACTCCAGACAAGTGCTAGGGACCTCTGGAAGTGACAGACATCACAGCACCTAGGTAAGAATGACTCATACGGACAGGCAGAGCTATCTTTTTTGTGGATGGATCTAATCTCCTAGGGAAAAGGGACCCTGGGGACACCACACCAGTCCCTTTGCTCCTGAATCAGGTGCTTGTGGTCCTAGGGCAATGCAGCTCCCTGCCGGCCCCGCAGCGAGGCAGAGACATGCAGTAGAACTGTGGGAAGGTCTGGGTTGCCGCTAAACGACTTACACTGCACATCTACTCGAATGGACTTGATGGCAGGGACCCCAACCCCATTTTCTGCTTTACAGTAATAGCGGCCCCCCTGCAGCCTTTGGATCTTCTCAATCCGAAGGGTCTCGTTAAGCACTGACGTCTCTTGGAATTTGTCCGACGCGCTGCCAGCGGTTTTGGTCCATCTCACCTGCACAAGAAGAACGAGAGAAATGCAAGCAATCAGTGACACAGACTAGAGATCCCAGGGGACAGCAGCACTCCCTTTGCTTCTCTTCCCCAGCCATTCTCAAAAATGGTCCCTACAGCATCACCATACCTTACAAGAGTGATCTTGTTAAGTCTCGGTAGACCAGCTGCTGATTCTCATCCATCACCAATCTCCACGTCTGAGTGTCCAGGATGACCCCTCAGTTCACCCAGACACACACTGCATGTTTACCACTCCTGCTCTGGTCCTGTAAACCCAGGAACTTGGTTGGTTTTATACCGCTATCTGCACAGCACAGGACTTGCAGCATTAAGCCTTGAGGCTGGCAGGCCGTAAAGCTACAGCAGACATCAGCTCACAGCTACAGAGCTTTTATTGCAGTCAACACTCCTTTATCTTTCTCTGGACAGCAAGGCTGTTTCTGCTGTTTGCTTTTCCAAGTAAGAGTAGGAAAATGCAGTTGCTATCTGGCTCTTGCCCCTTTCCCACAGGGAACCCCTGTGTATGTTATTTTTATAAGTCATCCTTTTGCAGTACACAAGCTATAACTTTGATTTTAAAGATACAGAAAAGGAAAAGAAAAAAAATCCCATTGGATTTCAAGCTATCTTGCATTTTTTGTCCTTATGTTACATGCCTTAAGATCCTCGCTTGTGGGGCAATGGAGCTGCATGGTATTTCATGGTAAATGGTTGCAAGAGGACAGCACTCCTAAAGACTGAATAGTTATTCTTATGTCTGGAACGAGGTACAGTCCTAGCAGTGGCACTACAAGCTTCCCCCTTTTTTCTGCAGTCCAGAAAATGAAAGAGAGATGGCTTTTCTCAACCCATTCATTTCCTATATTTCTTCTAAAAGTTGCTGACTGGTGGTGTCCCACACTGGTGCCCATCTAGACTCTGGGACTGAGATTCAGCAAGATCAGCCAACAGAAAGGAGACAGACTTTCATTTAAAATTGGCGACAGATGAGATGGACCAGATACCTTGACTCCTCCCCCAGACTTTGCTTAAAGCTCACTGACATGGCCTGATTGATGCTGATGCTCTAGAAGGAGCACGGGTGTCTATATCTCGCTCCCAGAGCACTAGGCTGAGCAGATTTTCAGAGCTAATGACCATGGATTTAGTTAGCCTTTGTAGGCTTATTATGAAATTGTCTGAGGACCCCAAGACTCTCAGACTCTCCTGTTTGCAAGGACACTTCAGCCAGCTCTTTAATCTTTTCAATTTCAATCTCATTTAAGTATTTTGGCCACATTTTCATGCTTTAATGACTGGCTGATAGAAGGGAAAAGAAAAGATTAAACAAAGGTTAGTATAAGAGCTTAGCTGGGGAAGAAATCTATCTGTGAGAAGCCAGGGGCAGAGACAGGATGCATGTCACGTTTTATGTGCACAGGTTCCAGCCTCCCTGGTCATGCCTGGTTCCACGCTCTGGTGTCCCCCGTGCATGTCTGGGCACTGACAAGCCACAGTGTTGCCCACCAGCATGCTGTCTGCATCAGGCTCTGCTCCAGCAATCTCTCTGGCTACTCAGGCTCAAATCCCCACAACCTGCCAGCATCTCCCCACACATTCAACATCCTTAGGCAGGGCCAGCCCTCCTATCTTCCTCCTTTCTAACATACATAGCTATCATCTGCCCATCACTGTCTCATTTTTGCTGGCCCAGCTAAGATCATTTCCTTTTTTTTGTTTCCAGGATATACTTTGATGGGTAAACTACTTCAAATCCTGCTGAATAAGTCTCTCTCGGTCTCCTCTGTCATTGCCTCTGAGCCAAGTAGCTCGTCACAAGCAAGTCCACAGAGGCATTGATTGGTGTATGCAGATGTATGGCTTCTCAGCACAAATAACTTTGGCAGAATTGGGGAAGGGGGTCAAGGTGGCACACGTATCGTACTTGGCTCCCTTGAGTGTATTCTGGCACATCCAGCCTCAAAGAACGCATCAGCTGCCACTCCTACCATGCCCTGTCTCAGGGCAGGCCGACCCACGCTCTGGTCCAGTATCTCTATAGACACATCCACACCAACGGTGAACCAGCCTGCTTGAGTATCTGAAGGGTGGGGAGGTGGCTGCATGAGGCTTGAGGCTATGCAACCCTCTAGGGACTCCAGGGAAGGACTGCAGCAGTTAGCCAAGCTCGGTTCCCTATCTCTCCACTGAGCTGTGACTTTGACCACAGCATGGATATATCCAGCGCTGCAATTCTGAATGTGCCCCTGGTCCGTGGCCATAAAGCAATGACCAGTGGGCTCTATGCAGGGCTCAGTGAAGTGCACCACAAACAACTTCCCAAACTCCTCCAAGCAGGTTCCCCTTGTCTGTACATCCGGAGAAGCTGAGACTGGTGGACCATGAAGGATCAACTCCTATGGCCAGCACACATGGGAAGCCTGTTCAGACTGTTCCTGCTTTGTAGTAAGAGGGTCAAAGGTTTGAGGGTGGTTTGTATAACGGATTCAGTTTGGACTTTCAGTTTTTTGGGGGGCTTTACATACTGGAGACCACTAGAAGGTGGTACGCTCCTGTAAAGCTTTGTGGACTGTTTTCCATGAAAGTAAGGCTAGATGCTTCACAGCTTAACAAGCTAGTGCTTGTGCTATGGGGCATCCCTACCTGACTCCAAGATGTAAGAGAAAGCTGGGCAGCACGCTGCCCACAATTCCCCTTTACATGGAGACTACAAAGAAGTGCCATGGAGAGCATGGGTGACAGGCAAGACTGAAAGCTTACCTGTGGCCGGGGGTGTCCCGTGACCAAACACTGCAGGACCAGTGTGTCCCCCTCCCGAATTGTGTAAACGCGTTCACTGATGTTGTCTTCCTTCACCACGCACGCCTGCCCAGCATGGATGATTTGGGCCTGAGCAGGAGCTGTGGAGAGGAAAGAAGAGGTAAAGACGGAAACAAGCAGCACGCCAGCCCCTCGCGCCCACTGCCCAGAGTGGCTGCTCCCACGGCAGGGTGGAAGGGCCACCTCTTAAGCCACAGAGGGGAGGAGCTGGACAGTGCTTTGTATGAGACACAAAGGTCCCAGGAGATATAAAATTGAGTGATTTTCCCCATCTCCTGGGCGGCTGGTACCAACTGCTATTTTAAAACCTTTAGTCCTGTTGGGACGAGCAGCTCTAGGCACGGAAAAGCAGAATATGGAGCTTTTTGGGGGGATGCTTCTGCATCAGCTGAGGACCAAGGATTCCCTGCTTTGATCTCCTCCCAGAGAGGTGTACGTGCAAGTGGTTAAAGCAGGGACCTAGTCAAATCACAACTGCTCTATGCCTGTCTAAAACAGTCCTGATTACTATGATTTTCCTTGCAGGGGGCTGGGATAACTACTGAGCAGAGTCAAAAGGGCCCTGAAGCTCTCTAAAGCTTTTAGCACACGTCCCTAGAACAGGCACAGCACGTGCTGCAGGAGAACCAAGTCTTTCCCAAATTACACAGCAACCTATCTCAGTCCTGAGCCAGAGGCCTCTGAGGGATCGGGGGACCCAGAATCTCTAGGAATCTCTCCAGCTAGGGCTCCGAGTGAAGCCCAGTCACTCCCAGTCCAGCCAGGAAAACAAGTGTAGACCAGTGCTGTGAAAAAATACGTGGAACGAAAGTTCCCAGGACAAAGTTTAAAAACTTCATGCCCTGCAAACGGCAGCTATGTCCCACTGTAGCCCTGACCAACAGCAGGGAGAGACAAACGCTAGGAGAACAGAGTTTTTTAAAGAAAAAAAGCCTCAGCTCCAGAGTCCTGTGCAAACAGCCCTTGGGCCCCTACTCCAAAAGCGTTCGTGTGATCGCTGAAGCGGCTGAGATGTATTGAAGGTGACCGCATAGCCCAGCGGGACACCTGTGCTTGTTTGAGGGGAAAACTCCAGTTGCACTTCAAGGAACAGAGAAACCCACAAACATGTCTAAGAATTGGTGCCTCAGTGAGAGTCCCCCTGGGATACTTCCCCGTCTTGCTACAATGCTTCCAGGTGACTCTGGAGTCACAGCTCTAGCTCCCATTAGTAAAATACAACACAAATGAACAAACCACTGAGGGGATGATCAAAGGGTTTAAAGCAACGAGCCTTAGCGAGCCTCCTGAAACAAGCACAGGTTTTGCACAACCTGTTAAAGCTGAACTGAGCACCCACTTTTTCCTCAAGCTTAGCTGAGCTTCAAAGACTACTTTTTTTTTCCTTTTTTTTTTCCTTCTTCATTCTTTTGGCATGACCAAAATGCTCTAAAGCCAATCACCTGGGCAAGGGAAATGCCCAGATTTATGCTGGTTTAATCCACCAGTAGCACAGACCTAGGGCAGGCTGGGCTCGGGCAGTGGAGCAGATCTGCCTTTGCAAAGCCTGTGCAAACTGGTGTCACCACAAGGCACTGACCAAGCAGCAGTGACACAAGAGCAGACACAGGGCTAGTAGGCAGCAAGCTGCTCTTGCTGCTGGGGCTCCACAGCCTGCCACAGCCACCCAGCACCCAGGCAGCAGCACTGCACGTGCAGCAAGCTACTCCCTCTTTTTGCATCTCTTCTGTCTTTCCAGCACGGTGGCACTTTGTTAAAATCATTATTACTGTCCAAACTGTTGAGTAACAGAAGTAATGTGTATCTGAATAATATGACAGCACAAACACAGACGAGTCCCTTAGCCTCTCCTGTCTTCCCCCTCTGCAGGGCTCCCAGGAACGTGCCTGCCATCGCTCAAGCATCACGGTATGCTGAAACCCACTGTCAAAGCTTCACTGGTAGGACTGAGCAGATGAGTGACATTCCCCTGCCTGGATGGCAGAAAAGTCTTGTTGAACCCAGGAGAAAGCAGAAACCTATATATCTGCATACATATGTGTGTGTCTTTGTATACACATACATGTAGGGGTATGTATGGATGAATGGATATACATATAGCTATATATACACATTAAGTAAAATAATGACTTATCGGGAAAAGACATTGTGAATACTTGTCAAGTGAACAGTGGCAGAGAGATAATTCAGATGCCAGTATAACGTTTGCCAGTACACCTTAATCCAGATGACAGTGTCTTGTGCTGTTTCAGCACTCAGATCAGACCTCTGCAGACCTGCCATCACACCTTTAACCCCACACGCATTGCAGAGCATCGCTCACAGTGCTGAGACCCAGGCTGTGATGCTGAAGAATTCCTGCTCTATGATTAAAAGAGAGACTTTGTCCCTTCCCATCCTGTACCACATTTCCCCCCCCCCCATGTCTGACTTGTCGTGCTGCGTTTCAGTGGGGTCCTGGCACCCTGCAGCAGCAAAGCTCTCATAACCTCTCTTCACAGTCTCTGGGCTGCATTTGCTGGCTGGTGGCTCCATTCTTCCTTTGCAAACATGACCTTGCTGCAAAAACTAATTTCCAGCCACCCCATGGAGAATCGGAGTATTTATCTGCAGCTCTAGCTCCCAGTTAAAAGTTTCCTTAAGTTGCTCTGCTGTACCCCACATGGTATACAACCTAAGTCTTTCACCTTATACTCTTTTTCCTTTGGCCATCCCAATTCCATAATTTAACCTGTCTTCTGTAATCCTTTCCTGTCACCTGCCTAAAGGCATTTCTACATGGGGTATTTCCACAGCAAAGTCATTAGGTACAGTGGTACAGGATTAGAGGGGTTTTGTCCAACTATTCTGGTGCCCAAATACCTTGTGGTTATTTGCTGCTGTCTCTCTGAGTTCGATAGAAATACTATTTAAACTAATCCTTATTTGGCACTACAAAGCCTTACATAGCACTAGTCTACAACAAAACAGCCCTGTGTCATAATTTGGTCCTCCTCTCCCAAATACTCCCTGGATCCACTGAGCTGTAATGAAGCTTAGAAGCAAGCGTGTGCACATCCAGCTTTGTTCACAGGTGTTTTAACTTGCTTGTGTTACCATCACTAATACCTTTCAGCCATATTCATTGGAAAGGGACATCCCTTTAAGTGAATCCCCACTGTTTAAGCCGCAACAGCACCGGGTTCCCAGCAGAACAACCCATATTTCCATATCTTAAACGTCATAGGAACCCAGATTTCTCAAAAGGGAGCTCAAACTTTGGGGTTGTCTTGGAGAGAGAAGCTCTTGGGTAGATGGCACAGGAGCCTGAGGAACTCTGCCTTGGATTACAGCTTGACCTTAGTGAAGTGGTGGGGGCTGAGCAACGAACCAAACCCACTCTTACGGAATTGCATCAAATCGCAACAGGAGACCCAGGAAGGTCTCTGTTCCAAGCTCAGCCTGCCACGGCACACAAAGGCTGCGAAAGTCACCTCATGCTGTATTACAGATGGGCAGAGAGATTGTGAGGATTAATTGCACTTTTAATGTGCTTGAACAGAAAGAATACATTATTGTTTGACATCATCCCAGGTCTCCTGGAGGATTTCAGCATGCAGACAGTTTGCGCATTGCCAGCACAACAGGATGGCAGGACCATGCCTGTCAGAGTAAACAGTTTCACAGAAGGCCCTTAGGAGGGAAAAGAAAGGCTGAAGCATGAGGCCAGGTGCTGGAGGTGAAACAATAATCTCAGCCCTTCTCAGCAGTCTTCCACGAAAAATGACCCTTGCATAGATACAACCTGCCCTGCTAAGTCCTGCTGGAGCAGAAGCCCTCTCTTCAGGCTGGCAGACCCTGAAGAAGAGGTCCAGGGAAGACCTCTGACGATCTCTGCAGGGATAGAGAGGACAGGCTGTTCCCTACCCCTTTTTCCCAACATTTTGAGGGACAGATGCCTCATCACTTCTGTTACACTTCCAGGCAAGAAATCAACTAAGGGAAGGTTCCCAACCCAGAGTCCTCCACAGAAACTGGGCCAGCCAAATATTGAGTGCCAGATGCTTTACAAAGGAAAAATTCAGGCTCCGGACCTGCAGCATTAGGCCCTTCCTTGGGAAAGGGCTGGCTTGCAATGCATTTGGCCTCTGCACTGAGATTTCCTACTATGCTTTCACTTGATATATCTACACATTAAGACAAAGGAAATTGGAGTGGATAAAATAACTTTATTCCCAGCGCAGTGTACTGTACAATGTTATTATTACCATAATCTGGAAAGTTTATGAGACTCTTGGTGCTTAGAGTTTGCTAATATCATTAAAATGCAGAAAAGAAGAGAGAAATGGTCTTTTGGAGAGGAATGAGTAATCTTTATTTGGTTCACAGGTTTAGCCATTCATCTTTTTGGGCCTGAGATCCCATCGCCACAATGGCAATGATGAGAGCTCCTTCACTGAGAGGGTGGTAAGAGACAGATACTGCATCGACACTCCCTCAGTCAGTCACCAACCCCATCGCCACGTGTCCTGCAGATGGCCTCAGGGATGAAGAACAGGTATCTCCACAGCTGCTGGCCCAGCACCCACAGCTACACACGCACACGGGGACGCTGAATCCACCCGCCTCTGTGACCACCCTCCTGCAGAGAGTAACGCTGCACCTTGAGCTTTCCCTCTTCCTCAGACCTAATCAACCACCCTGCTTTGCAAGGCAAGCAATGCCCTCCCATACATCTGCTGTAATTATACTTCAGCCTCTTCTGCACGTAAACGAGGCAAAGAAACCAGGGTCCTTCCCCATCCCTGTTCACAGGCTCCCTGGACTCACAGTGCTGGGTTACATGGGAGCAAGAGGAGGGGGGGGCTTTGGCTGCTAATCTGCTGTTTAAACCCCTCAAGAACCTGCCTGCCTCTTTCCCTCATCCTTCCCCTCCTGAGCAAGTGGCATGTAAGGGATGCATCTTGAATGGAATTCCCAGAAAAGGGAAAAAATACACAGGGTTCATGGAACACGTGGGGTTGAATAAGCATTTCATTAAGGAAATCCAGCTATGGCATTCCTTGCTCAACAGCCACTCTCAGTTAAATAACTGTCTGTCCATGGGTGGAATTGCCCTGCGGCACCGTTAGTTACAGACCCTGCACGGCAAAGCACCCAGGGAGGGTCTCAGGCCTTGAAGTCACTGCTTTAGTTAGCATTTTATCCCATCTGTTCACGCAACGCACAACCCTGCTTGAAAAGCAGGGGCACACGAACACAAAGGCCTCTGAGGAAGGGGTCATGTCCCCTCAGCAGAGCACAAAGAGAAGCCAGCACACAAGTAAAAGGAAGAGACGTGCTAGCAACACTCAGCAGGAGCGAGGAAAGTCTAGCAGGATGGGAAGGGTCTGCAGGGGCAGCGTCCTGACGGTCAAACAAAACACGTTGCCCATGCCTGCTCTGGGAGGGGATGGCAGCTGCCTTGTTGTGTGCTCCATCACTATTCAGCTGCTCTCATTGATTGCTCCACTATGGATGAAGACCACAGGCTTTGCTCAAACTTTCGACAAAACAAATTAACCAGGCCAGCTCCAGCCCACAATGCGGGGCATGATATCGATGGGCCGTTTGAAAAGGAAAATTCACTCCAGCTTGAGGACGATTATGGAAATAATAATACACAATCAGCGTCCATTAACACTGTCAGCAGGGCTGTGGATCAATAGCCTATTAATGGCTGAAGAAAGACCGCCCGTACCTATCAGCAGTTACGACCAGCACAATAACAGAGGGAGAGGAGATGGCAGTGGGCGGGTGTAATCGAGCCCAGGCACTGGACAGCTTTGCACAGCCTGCCCAGGGGAACCCCTGTCACCGCCACTTTCTGAACACATTCCCTGGCTGCTTGCTTGGAGGCCTCTGTCCTCCACACCTCACCCTCTCACAGCCTCTCTGCCCAGCACAATGGCGAAGGGTGCACAGCCCCTGCAGGGAACTTCCCCAGCTGAAGCTGCCCAGGACAGCTTAGCATGATTAGGCTCCAACTTTTAGCACAAGGTCTAAGGCAGACGAGGTGCCATAGCAGAGAGGGGGGCAATGCAGAAGCCCGCAGGGACAGCTGAGGAGCAAAGCGCATCCTGGGTTTCCTCCCACTTCTTGGACTTCTCTCTTGCCTAAGCTCCTCTCGTTGACTCTTCCAACACAGCGTGCTGCCTGAGCAGCTCTGTGCTACCAAAAGTCTGTCCTAAACCAAAAGCCACCAGGAAGCCCTCTCTGCATGCTGACACTAAGGGTTACAATCCCAAGCAAGACCAATCTCCACTGATGCTCTTTTGCTCTTTTGCTCCCATGCATCAGTGTTCTCACTGCAGCCCAAACCATGTATGGTCCAAAAAAAAAATAAAATCTGCTTACTGTACTCCTGGCCTAAATTTGCAGCAGGGAAGATGTCATATTTCAGCAGCAAAATGTCTCACTCCGTTGGTATTTGTACACTGATCATGATTAAAACACAAACATCAATCCACCCGCAAAAGAAACACAGCTACTTCCAAGATATGCAAAGCAACCATGTCTACCCCTGCACAACACTCCACAGCACTCTTGAGCAAGAAGAGGAGAATATAATTTTCAATGGGAAATGCACAGAGAAATGACAGAGTTGTGGAAAGTAATCACAGAGCATGAAACCTGCCTACTTAAAATAGCATAGTATTTTTTAATTTGTTTTTTACTTGGAAGAGACCAAGACTATGTCTTTACATCTCTGGCTGATTACATCTCCAGAAACAGAGTTTTCTTTTGCAAAGCTCAGCCAGATGATTTGCACGGTCTTAAAATAACTTTTTGCTTAATCAATGTCACTTCCTTGAAGCATCTCAATAGTTTTGTTTCTTTTAGAAAAATGCCAGCAACAAAATCACATGAGATGTCATGAATAGCAGGTACACCCCCCAGTGACAGCAACACCTGCTCCTGAGACCTTCGTTCAGTTTAAAACTAAAGAGGTATTGTGTGCTTTACTAAAGTATCAGAGTCACCAGATCATTACTGACACACCTCTTCCCCAATCCCCAGCTCTACTGCCTCACTAGCTTTCCTAGGTGTTCCCAAAATTTTCTTGCACAGGTCCACTCAACTGCAGAGTACCAAGCAGCAGAGCAAAATCAATCAGCAACTTCAATAGGAATCAAGTGACAGACGTTACACAATATTATGGTGGCATAAACTCTGCATCACTGCCTCGGCTCATATGCTTGAGTGGAATTTGTATAGATGACTCAACGCCAGCAATATTAAGTACGTTGTCTTCAAATCTTTAGGGGCTCCAGATATGGTGGCAGTCAGAACCTGCACCTCAGTGATACTGTACTGGAAGCTTCCAGCTTTGGTTAGGAAATGAAAAAAGCGTGTCTGTCTCGTAATGGCCATAAAAGAGACTTCATCATCTTTCCCAACCCACTTCCCACTGTGCCAGCTTCAGAGCCTGAGCTCTATCTCTAAATCTTGCTGCAAAACTCAATGAGCCACAGAGCCACGCTCAGGCGAGGTGATCCTGCCAAGCCGAGTGCTCAAAGCATTGCGCTTAAAAACCCATTTCTTGTCTGGTTGCTACTTAAAACTCCTCAGCATTTTAGGGGAAAACACAATTGACGCAAGTAGCTTGGAGGAGAAATCGGGCATCCTCTATTCCAGAGACCACCGACAGACCAACTTGTTTGCCAGCTGGTAAAACACCCAAAAATGAAACGGTCCCGTCAGAGAAAAGAGGGCTGCAAAGAGATGAACTCAACTGGACATGGCCAGCACAGACACCAGCTTATCCTGCCCATATGCTGCAGGAACAGTCCCCAGAGGACAGGCCACCACCAGGCTCCTTGGCAGGTTTGATTCCTTGCCTCCCTCACCAGGTCTGTAGTCCCCCGAGTCAAACTGCAGCTGCTCCATGTGCCCACCACCCTCTGAAGGAGAATGAACAGTTACAGGTGCCCATAAAACCTCCAGACCCTCTGGCCTTTGTAAGCCCTCATTCTCTCAGCTTCCAGCGTTGCCCATCACCAGGAGCCTCTGAGCAGCCGGTTCGCAGGAGAGCCCAGCCTGCCTCGGACTGGCGAGAGTCAGCTGCTCTTCATGCATTGTGTGCTTCTGCTCTCCCTTCTCGCCCCTCCATCACAGCCCACAGGAGCCACTGAAGCTGCACGTCCCCAACTCGGCCAGGAAAATTGCCTTTCACCGGCATGCTGCAGCTTGTCGGTGCAGGTAACAAAGCCCAACAGGCAACATCCCCAGGATCTGCTGCTAATCACTTTTGCAAGCAAACAGGCTCTGCTTGAATGGTCCCAGGGGTCTTGCCCCTCTCCTCTTCTCCCTGAATTCAACATCATCTCATTCCCAAAGTCACCGTTGGTGCTGCTTGTTCCACTTCCTTTCACTTTTTATACTTTAAGCCACTTTGGTACAACAAAGAAAGAGGTCCGCGCACACAGATCTACAAACCAGTGTACTTTGAAACTCAGCTCTTGTTTCATTGTTGGACCATTTAACATAGGAGATGAAAGGAGAGCACAACACAGACACTTCATCCCTTCAAAAGGGAGGAAAAAAAATATCAATTTGCTAATCATCTGTCGACTAGATTAGCAGCAGAAGTGCATGAACTATAATCAATGAATAACTACAGGCTCCTTTTCATATCAAAAGGGGGGAAAAAAAGCATCAGGCAACAGCTGTGGCTCCAGAATCATGAAAAATAATGAAAGGTAGAGGGAGTAGTTTCAAAATGAGTTCCCTGGCTGGCAGGATGCTCCAGACTTTGCTGGTGAGGACTCCACCAAAGTCATGCATATGTGCTAAAACCCAGCCCGGGAAAAACAGGAAGAGAGACAGATTCAAGGTCTGAGTATACTGAAAAGAACAGACAAGAAAAGTAACAAAACCCAAACCAGTGTGCAATCAGAGTACGCTAACACAAGCTGGGTAAGAATAGCAGTTTTTCCACGAAATTCCATCTGGTGCTGTTCAAAATGCTAAACCTTGAGGCCCAAATTCTTCGATGCTGAGGTGGAAACTGCAGTCTGGTGAGCAAGAGAAGGGTCGGCAGAGAAGAGCTGTCTGAGGAGAGGATTTCTCTCTAAATGGAGACCCAAAGGGGACATCGTACGCTCAGGGCTGCTAACCCCAGAGGGTGGCTGCATGGCTGTGGGGTTAGCAAAGCAAGGACCTTGGGGGTTTGACCAACCGGTGCCCCAGCTCTGCTGCAGACCTCCATGTCCTCGTGACCAAAGCAGCTCCACCGTTGTCAGACAAGCTCCTGCAGAGGCACAGAGCTCAGTGCAGACCACAAAGCCCATCTGAGAAGCTGGGTAAACACCCAGGCACTGAATCTATGCTAAATTCTCACCTGTCGTGGCTCTGCTGCTTCCAGGGCTCCATCCAGCCGGCTCGGAGGGAGCTGGGGATGTGAGGGCAATCACACCGTGATGACAGTGCAAACAGTTCCTCCACGCAGGAGAGGAAAGATTCAACAAATGGCCATGTTTACCTGCTGCTACATCCAGCCTCCACAGAAAGCGAAAGGCTATTTCAATTGTGAAATGGAGTAGGGGTGGGGGGAAATCACTGCAGGAGCCAGAGGGTGATAAGAGCCACAAGAATGAGACTGAAATAAAATTTCACTGAAAGCCTCTTTTGTTCTCAACGTAGTTAGAAAGAGCTGGAAATACAAACACTACCCTTAATTCAAGTATCTAAAATCCCATTTGGCTACTGAAAAGTGGCAGGCAGCAGGGACTCGTCTCTGTCCGAAGCTCAGCGGTACCCATCCCACAGGCACCCCAGGTCCCCTGCAGCAAAGTCACTTCGCAGGGGATGAAAGCACAGTGGCTGCGCGCGATCAGCTCTCAGCCCCAGGCCACTTCGTGGGGGACAGGGAACTGCGGCACAAACCCCAGCACAACCACTCACGGGCAACGCTGGCAGAGATGCCAAGGACCCAGGGGACAGCAGAGACTTGGCACCCCTCTGCTGGGTGCTTATCTGCTCCCAGCAAGAGCAGGATTAGAGACAGGGGTGCTGCTGCTGATACAGGGCTGCTGCTGGTGACACAGCCCCTTGGTGGGAAGAAGCCTTTGTGCTTTGTTCCCATACAGGCCCTCACAAAACTCTGATGCTTTTGTCCCCCAAGCAGGGCTGTTAGGTGGGAAAATGCTGCTATTGCACGCTACCAGCTGGGGAAGATAAAGAAATGAAACGGCTTGTCCATCATTGGGTGGGAAGCCTGAAGCACAGCCAGGGATCAATCCGCACCTAATTCCAGTCTAGCACCTTATAGTGCAAAGGCCAAATTTTAGCCTCTGAGGCTGCCTAGTACAGCACTAAAAATTCATATTCACAGGGAGCAAGTGAAGAAAACTTCTTGTGAAACACAGAAGGGTTTACTCAAGAAAAACCATTTTCCTCTGGATTTTCTCCCATATCCCTCTTCGCCAGCACAAGGAACCCGAGCCTGAAAACTACTGCCAGCAAGCAAAATGACCCAGAGAGGGAAAAGCAAATATGACAGCTCAACTCCACCCCAAAGGAAGAGAGACAACACCAAAAGGAAATGCCAGCAAGTTGTCATCAAAGCTGAGGCAATGGGCGCTGTGTGACACCCCTGGAAATCAAGCCAAGTAATGTTTTATCTTGACAGCATCCTTTACATCCCTGCAGTGCCTTTGGTGTGCAGAGTCCTAGAAAGTCCCCGGTTCTTTCCCTTTCAAGTACCAGTAATTAATAACCACAACCTGGCAGACAAGCGAGCAATCCCCTCTTGTTCCGATAAGAGGAGCTGACATCTCTCTAACCCCAGCCACCTCCATTGTTTTATTCTCTTTGTTTATTGATCCTTTTATGCACATAATGCAAATTGACATTTAATAATTCAGCTGAGTTAATGGTGCTTAAATATTAAAAGGCATTTCTCTTTTAATTAGCTGTAGCAAAATAGGCAACAAAGGAGTGCTAGATAGATGCCATTTGAAATGCTCTCATCCAAGTTCTCTAGCATTTTTCTAAGGACGGGAAAGAACAGTTCAAGAGAAATTTTGTACAAGTCTCCTACTCTCGCTAGGAAGGTAACTAACCCACAGAAGCGTTTACAGAGGCTTTGATTCATACAGCATATTCATCTCTGTCACCTCTTTGTTTTCTCTCCCTTCTGCTCTTCTCCTAACAAAGACAGAGGGGAGGGGAAGGAGTGGCAGAGGGTAGAAGAAAAATCCTTCCCTGTAAGAAGTGCTGCCACTGGTGACCGGCACCCACACAACACAGTGCAGATGCAGAAGCCTTCTGATACGTCATTGTAAGACCTGCAAGCAGGTGAAAACAGCTGCAAGGAAAAAGTACACGTAGCTGATTGAAGAGCTACAAACAGCACAAAAATCTTGCAATTATTCCCTGGGGCAAGAATAACTAATCCAGCAAATGAATTTAAGATCATACTAAAAAAAAAAATTAAAAAATCCAGATGTAGCAGGGTAAGAGAACATCTATTTATTTTTCTTCTGTTCGTTGTGCCCAGCGTTGAGAAAGAGAGGAAAAATGCACGTTTTCTTTAAACCTCAGTCTCATCTCAGCTGGAGCCAATGGCAGTAATACATCTTAGTCATAACGTCGCTGGTGTATGGCAACACAACTGCAGAGAGTTGGTATTATTTGGGCTGTTTTAACTGTGTGTACCTCCTCTCTTCATTAGCTCTCATTTTAAGTCCTGGATTGGTTTGAGTTTGGGATAATGATCTCCCACGTGACCCAGAGCAGAACCATGTAGTCACAATAATTAGATATGGTAACTGTTAATAACTTAGTTTAATTACAACCTATTTTCTTCAATTTTAGCCTAGACATAAGATTTCAATGAATTTTAATTAGATGCCACGTTTGAAGAGCCTGTGCTATTGCATTATTAAGTTAATTCCAGGCAAAGAAAGAGACTGACAAACACAGACGCTGAGGACACTTAAAAAAATTAATCTTAATTCAAGCCAATTCATAGATTGACTTGCAAATTCTCTGCAAATTCATTCTTCCAGTGAGGACGAAGTACCGTAAATCTGTGGAGGGTAACCTGCATTCTTCACACATAACAAAGAGATCAAATTCCCAGTTTACGTGCAAAGTTGAGTTCATCCTTAACAGCAGAGCAGCCAGTTGCATTTCCACAAAACACTGAAGTCACCGCTCTGAACCTCCCAGGCAGGCCATCATGGCAAAGGGTGTCCCCACAAGAAATGGCACCCAAGGACTTCAGGATCATGGGAGAGGGCAGAGCACCGGTCCTTCTGCCCAGAAGTAACAAGAGGTGTGCAACGCAGCCTGTGTGAACACACAACCAGCATCCCCCCCTGCACACAGGAGAGGGCAGTGGTGCACATACCAGAGTCCGCCCATTGTACTTTCATGACTGAGTTTAAGGTGGGGAAATTTGGATGCAGGAACTGCTATTTTACCTCCCCTTGCACGCAAATGCAAGAGGAGGGTCTTTCACAACCCTCGTAGACTTGGGGTACCCCTGCCACTTGCTTTGGCAGAACATGGGGAACCCCTCCTTTGCCTCTATAAGGCTCTGCACGCAGGGAGCATTTTCTGTCACTCCACATCTGCCACATGCTGCTGATGCAGTGAAATATTCTCGACACCGTAACAAACAGTTTGCATTGTTTCCCTTTAATAGACCATCCATCTACTCCTCTCCAGCTGTGCAACACATCTGGTCATGCTGCCTCTCCTGGGCAGGCACTCCACGGCCCAATACTCTGCTTATCGTTGTTCAGGAGACTTTGGAGGTGATGGGGGAGTGTGGCCCACTGGCCACGTTGCATCTCCCGGGTTTTTAGAGGCAATAAAACACAAGCCTGTTTCCAGCCTCTTCAGCACAGAGTTACCAGCTTTGGCCTTCCGTAGCCTCCCTTCCACCTGCCGCTGTTCTCAGAAGACAGGGCCACTCTCAGGACGTACGTGTGAGTCACTCACACAGCACTACAACGCTGTTCCTGCAAACATGGTGGGCTTTGGGCCCCTACTCCGAAGAGCTCTCCTCAACCACAAGTGCCAAGTGTTGGCCTCGGGAGCATCCCCCAAGCCCTGCAAAAGGAGAGTAGCTTTGGCATTGCCACATCCTGGCTATGCTGATGGAGTTCATGCCGACAAACAGCTGCAGCAGCTCGAACAATTAATCTGTTTGGGGGAAGGGAAAAAAAGAAGAGGGAAAAAGGAAAATGAACTAGTAAAGAGTTTTGCTAAAAAAACACCCTGATTACAACTGAAACACAGGCATGGGGAAGGCAAGGCAGGCTCATGCTGGTTTGGCTGCTCCCTGGTGAGAGACAGATAGCAATGAACTTGGGAGCAAAAGTTCCACAAAGCAAGGTTATGAATTTATTACTCTGCATCTGTGCGGAGTCAAAAGACCGCCTGAAACACCAGAGACTTGCAGAGGAAATCAGGGAAGCACTAATGCACATGGGACAGTGTTTAAAATAATTTCTCAGCTGGCTGAGTGCACAGGGGGTAGGGACAGAGATTAATTCTCTACCCGAGATCATGCATTTGTGCAAACATTGTCGAGCAGCTTGTTCGACAGGGGATTCGGGGACTAAGGCAGAGGTATCAAAGCAGCCAGGGTCTAGCTGACAGCCTTGCAAAGGAAGCAAGATGATCTTTGACACTAAGGAAATAAAGCTCTGAGAGACTGAAATGCTGACAGGCACCAGCCTCAAAGCCGGAGTGTGTCTGAAGAGGAAAGCTCTTTAAAGAGACTTTTGTTCTCAAACTCTCTTCTGCAACAGAAAAGGCTTTGACCTACTTAGGCAAGGCCAAGGGCAGGCTGAGACCTCAGCATATTTTAAAATCACTTATCCTCAGTTCCATTTGATGTTCTCTTGATATTAGTAAGAAATTTCATTTTATTTAAAACACTCCTGGGCCTTTAGCTGTTTGTGGAATGACACAGAGCAGCCCATCCCACAAGAACAAAACAGTCCCTCGGTCTCTGAAAGGGACGGGAGGAAAGCAAAATCCTAAGGAGAGCAAGTCTCAAACCAGCCTCCTTTCTTAAAGACCTCAACCAACCCAGTCTGCTGCAGAACACCCTTGGAGAAATTAACACAAAACTAGACAGTGGGCTTCCCATTTAACAGAAAAAAAAGTGTTTGAAGAGAGAAAGAGGCACAGCTTCTGAAAACACGCGCTTACTTGAAGCTCCAGAGTGTGCAAACCTGAACTGCCATCCCCTAGATGAGCAAGTCCCTTGTGCTGCCCATCAAACAAGGAATTGGTTTACCTTCCAAAAGCTAGTTTTGCCCCCGTTTTCAGCCTGCTCCAATTTTCCAGAAAGGGGAAAGACTCCTGATCTGGTTATGCCCCAGAGGAGCGTAGGTCCCCGGTAGCCCACCAGACTGACGGCTGACAGGGACAGTGGAAGTATTTCCCAGTGTTTGGCCCACAAGACGTCACCAATTACTGAGGCACCACCAGTTTGTTTCACTGAGATAGGCAGCATGCCTATCTTGGGGCATTTCAAAGCCCTATGTGACAAAAGATTGCTTCTGTTACAAATTACATTGGGGAAATAACCAAGAACCATTTGAGTCTTGTAAATCACTTCTGCTAATCCTCATCCGGAGGGAAACAAGTTGGCCGGGACAAGCTTATGAAATTGGCTGGGGTGAAAAGAAGTCATGCCTTGCTCCAACAGTGGGTGCAACCAGGGCTGCTCTGCCTTCCGCTGGCCAACAAGCACGCGTACTGCTGAACACCCAAAAATGAGCCACTCTTGTCACGTATTACAGTTCACCATGCCTTCAAACTTCTCTCCCTCTTTGACCATGTACTAAAACAGGCGGGGAACAAAAAGTTCCGTTACCAGCCATGTGCTTTCCCTGTTGCTGCCTGCTAAGGAGGGGGGCAGGGAGCCGACTGAAATCACTGGGGAGCTACTCACTAAACACCAAAGGATTTCACATGCAGCAGCAGAAGTGTTCCAAACTACCATCGAGCACTGACAGCACATAGCTGTTCCGGACCCTGTTAACCATAAAGTTTTTCAGCCAAGCTACCCCAACTCCACCCAGGAGACACTGCATCCCGTATTTTTTGCTCAGTTATGTGGACCTAATGGTCTTCAGTTCATGATCCTCACCCTCTACCACTCTCATGTATCGCTGCTTAACCACGACACCAAGGAAGACAGAGAGCGGGAGAGAAACCCAGAAACTAAGAGTAATCTTCAATGAGCGCTAGTCAGTAATTGACTTGATGTGTGACCTTGGGCATACACGCTGTCCCCTTGGTGTATCTTTGTCTCCCCATGTGTCATTTGAATAATTGCAGTACCGCGTCATGCAGGGTACTTCAAAGCTTATTGTTTATACAACTTTTTGAAGATGCAAATCACCATATAAGTGCTAAGTATTATTGTGGTTATTACCTTCCTCACAGGGGGGTTATGAAGCTTCGTAATTAATGTTTGTAAAACAAACCTCTGTCATCGGATGAAATGTGCTAGAGAAGTGCAAAGGATTAATATCCTCAGTAATCTGATGTGGGTTTTACTGTTCTGTGCAACACTTAATAAAAAATAATTAAAAACAAACCTAAGCTGATACTGATAGGAAGGATGAGGAGGCAGGGCCGGATGCATGTGGGGACAGACTGCTCTCCATTAATTAAGTCCAATACCATCAGTCTCCAAGACAGTGCCAAGTATTTTCTTGCTCCTGGCGATAATCAAGCATTAAACTTAAAGCTGATTTGGGGTAACCAGAACTCTTGAGCGCCCCAGAAAGACTGGCAATGCAGTGAGGAATACCAAACACGGCTGAAGCAGCACAGCTCCGACCCCACAGCCCTTTACACGGCATCTGCTGCCCAGGGAATTGGACGGCCAGAGAGCAAACAGGCGCGGGTATGATCAGGGACCCCACAAACACTCAGAAGGGAGCCGAAAAAAAAATGGAAACCCACCCACAGGGCCCCACTCCCATACACCTCAAGTCTCCAGTCTGTAGCCTGGAGGAGTAGAGAAATATCACTCCTTTGGCTGTGCAGGATTCAAGTTCCCCCAGAGCACAGGCAGCTACCAGTCCAGCTCATCGGGAGCCACTAGCTCAGTGGCTCTGTAAAAATACACACCAACAGCTTTCTATTTCTTCAGCACGAGAAATGGGGTTGCTGAAGCGTTTTGCAGTGCAGCCGCTTCCACATGCAACAGAAATGGAGAAGCCTTTGGAGAGTTTCTTGGAGAACAATTACTACCAGAGAAGGAAAATTTCTGGCAATTGTTTTAGCTCCTTGAGTACTGGCTTTCTCCCCAGCAGAGCAGATGCAGAGTACCCCCCTCCCAATAGCCCCGTACATGAATTAAACAAAACAGCCCTCCGGACACTGCATGTGACTGAGTTCTCACCACACACACACACCCGGTACTGGGGAGTAGTGGTAGGGGCTATCCTGACTTTACACACACAGGTTGCAATAGTAGCTCCCCGGAAGACTCCAGAATCAACAGGACGTCCAAGCCCTGCAGATTTTTTGTGCAACTGTTAATTAGGCTTCCCTCTTATTTACTGCATTTGCCCACGTGGTTTCTTCTGGTGCCAACTCTTTTTGGTTAATGCCAAAGTAATAAAAGTGATGCTGTTTTTTCCTTGCATACAGGTATGCCAACACTTTCCATAGGCAAATGGACCAACAGCGAAACTCAGGTGAGCTACAGAAAGAGCTCAAGAAACCACACGTATTAGAGAGTGAAGAGTCCCGTGGTACTTGCCAGGTCATCTGCAGCCTTCCTTACAACTTGCTCCCCAGTGATGAGCCTGATCAAGCTTTAAAATGTCCCCAGAGAAGCATCTCCACGGCTGCTTTCATGTTTGCATCAAGGAACTTGCTCTGGCATTCAGCCCAAGTTGTCCCCACAGACAGAGGTTTAAGACACGGTAGAAAAACAGCACCCAAAGCACTGTCTTGTAGCAGGCTTGTCATCTTTTTATTTATCACTTGAAGGCACACAGCAAGGGAATCTGAGCTCACATCAGGTATTACAGTAATAGGTCTGATTATCAACAATCTTGGTTGGTCCTCATACACCACCACAGCAAGGAAGACACACTTCGTCTCTCTTTAGAGGGCTTCAAGTGATGATGGGAAGCATACACCACCACAAGAAAGACAACAGCCACTCGAGGAGTCCACGGGATGGGGTGGGAGCATGAAAAGCTAAACAAACACCCTTCTTCACATAAGAGGCTCCACTCAATACTCACTTTTAAATCCTGAGAAACCACTTCCCCTCTACACTGACTCACTTGAGACTCAAAGAAATACAAAATGTGCGTGGCACTATGCGGCACTGTAACATCCCTTCTCTTCTCTCTGCTCGGTGTGAAGGATCAAGCCAAACGTCCCCTCACCATCTTCGGTTTTACAGGGGAGGGGTTGGAGGGGGTATGCTTCACTGGAGGATGCTCTGCTTATCCTTGTTATACATGGCTGATAAGGGCAAAGGATTAGCATCACCAGCTGCTTTGCTCAGAAGTGCAACATGGAAAATTGGATGCATATATGCAGTGTGGAGCCATTAGGAAGAACTGCCTGAAACACCTCCCTCTCCCCATATTGCAGTTCATAATTCCCCACGTCATGCCCACTGCGTTCCTCTTCAACACAGCCTTTATCTCTTGTCTCCTCTCCAGCCTGTCACTCCAAGTGCCATTTCCACCACTGAAACACAAGTGACACCCCTTTCCCACCTGCACTGCCGTAGAGCATGTTACTCTCATCAGAACCATCCAGGGCAGCTGGCACGCGCTGCAGAGCACCTTCTGCAGCTTGCCCTTAGCAGAGCAGAGATGCCAGACACCCCTGCTGGGAGAAGTCACTTTACCTCACATTTCGCTATCATTTGTCATATCAAATAGACTTCGTAAGTACACAGGTGGGGGGAAGGGGCTGCTTCTATGAGCAATAAAACACAGCTTCCTCTGAGGTGGAACATAGCTGGTTAACAGGGCTCGGGAACATTATCTAATTGCTCAGGCTAGAAAGGGAAAAGCAATCTAAACTGATTTGAAGCTTCAGAGGGAATTAGGGAAGCAGAATATAATTACCTAAGTTGGAATTTG
>VZSZ01002782.1:890637-908045 GCA_013398815.1 Ibidorhyncha struthersii
GGTCTTTAATGACCACAAAAAATCCGCAACTTAGTTTTCCATTCCTTTCCAGAGGGGTACAGGCATGCATTTGCTCTCGTTCATGCTAACACCGCTCTTTAGGAAGCAGCTTTGAGGCAAAGAAAGATGCACTGGATTTACACCAACATAGCTGTCAATTACATTCCAGTGCCATGCTAGAGAGACCATACTGTCTCAGGTGACCTCAGATTCAGAAATATGCAGATTTTTGGTCCTTGAGCTTCACAGTTTTTAAAATCCTCCAGCAAAGTACATACAGGCTAACAACCAACTGCAGCCACCACTTTTCAGAATATTCTATATCTGTTACCTCAAGACTTTTCACAAAGCACCCGTGGAAGAACAGCACTTTTTCTATGGCCAGCTGTTGGCTGCACAGCTCTAGGTCCATACAGCAGGACACTGGCACTGCCCTGGGCTTCTGCCCCGGCAGAAGATCTTGGTGGCAAAGGGCTTGCTCCAACCCTACATTCCTAAAGTATGCGTTGGTACAGCTCGTAGCAGACCTGGTGTTGCAGTGAGAAGAGACCAGAAAAGTGTGCACTATCAAGGCAGGAAAGCCTTCAATCTCATTATCTCTGGCACGCCGTTATTTTGAAGCTTCCCTGGTATTTTACAAACTGTGAGAAGCAGCCAAGCCAAATCTAGTCTGTTTTAAAGGACAGACAGACTCCCACTCAGGTCTGAAAGACTACACGGTTGCCTGCAGCTCACATGAAGGCCGTATGTGGAACAGGTCACAGCTAAAACACTGCTTCTAAAAAGCTGCCAGCAATGCCAGACCGGCCCTTTTCCACCTGCAACCTCACAAGTGCCTGCGAACAAGTAAAGACAAGGCTGGTGCCCTTCTGCTCCAGCTACCCCAGAGACAGAGGCAAAACTCAGCTCTGACAAGGTCTGAGCCTTGGCTAGTCCTGTCATAGACATGGCAGGAACAAGCCGGAGAGCACAGAAGACCCTGGAGAGCAAAGCCTACTCCTCCTGTTCCCCTGGGGAGGGGGCTTTGCCCCACAGCAGTCATCACCAGCCCGAACTTTGAGAGCTTTGACAAGCACAAAGCAGGCACCAAGGCCACAGTCCCCATCACCCCTACTGGTCCTAGCCAAGTGCCTGTTTCACCTACCCCTTACGGCCGGCCTTGCCCCACCATTAAATAGCAAGGAGAGATGGGCTAATCCTGGGCAGCATTTGGGCTGATCCAGTTGCACTGAAGTTGACCCCCACGGTTTTCTTCAGCAAGGAGTGTCCACACAGACAACCCAGCACGAGTGCTTAAACCCATGGAAGTAAGGGGATGTAGAATAAAGTTACACCCAGCGTTAGTGCTACACCAAGATGGGCTTGAAGAAGCCCTCTACCAGAAAGATTACAGGGGGGCAGAGAGGACAACATCATCTCTGTTGTTCAGTACCAGTCACACAGCTTTCACAACATCGCTGTCCTCTTCTGAAGCAGAAGATGGAGGAGGTAAGACTGAAGGCAGCTTGGGGGGATAGAGAGGTTTGCCAACCGTTTTCAGTGCTTTAGTGCTATTCAACGTTTTTAGTGCTTAATATAATCCAACAAAAAAAAAAAAAAATCCAAGCCTTCACAGAATTAAAAATGTCACAAGCTAAAACACTGAAAAAACATGTACAAAAAATGAAACTATTGACAGTAGGCTTTGCTCCCCACCCTCAGTCCCACTTCAGTTCTTAATGGGAAAGCAGGGTGGTGGGAGACACTGGCATCTCCAGTCCACTGTAAACTGAGTGAAGCACTGGTCACAAACATTTGGAAAGTGTCTTGCATTGACCTTGGAAAAAGGTCCAGAGGAAGCCAATGATGGGGGTGCTGTCTTTAATACGTATGGATCCAATTCCAGCTTCCGTTGCAAAATTGTAACTTTCACAGCAGTCGATGGGAATTACACCTATTTAATAGACGGCAGAATTGATTTTGTGATCTCAGGTGTCTGGGCCTGCAAGATTTCAAGCCCACATAACTTTAGATAAAAATCCAGCAAACCCCAAGATAATGAAGTCTTTGAGATTCCACAAACACTACCTCACTGAGCAAAGCTCAGAGGTGGCTGAAGCTCAATGCAATCACAAGCTTCTGCTAAATTACCTTGGGCCAGAAACATCACAGATCAGGACATTTCCAGCCAGGCTAGGGACTAATGTCATGAGAATTGCTACCTAAGGGATATTTTTATTGCAACTCCATTGCTTCCCAGGCAAAATGCAAAGGGGATGATGTGTACATAGAGCTACAATTCCCATCTAAGAGTTGAGCCTAAGCTTCACATCAAGCTGTTCGACTTTACTCTGCAAGCTTTGCTTGTCACAGTGCGAATGCGACGATGTGTTTAAGGACGTCCTGTTACCAGACAGAAAGAGTGAGAAAGACAGCAGGAGTAGCTGTCACCTGCTGAGACATGGCTTTGCGACGGAGTCGGTGTCACGTCGAGGACTGTGAAGTGCCTGACAGGAGCAAAGAAAGGTCATGGATATGTATTTCGCTAGTGGGTCTTGGCACCTCGATCTAAGCACCCCTGAGAAACGGAAAGACTCCTCAGCTTTGCTCCCCTTTGTGCTCTCCTCGCTGAGCTTCTGAGCACAAATCAAGGGCAAGAGGCCGCTGCCAGAGCCAGCAGGTGCCTGGCAGCTGGGGAGGTTGGGTGGAGAGGGCAGGACAAAGACTGGAGGCGTGAGCACAAAGCATCTACACCTTTTCTCCCAAAACACTTCATGTTTTCTGCAGCACGGGAAGCCTCGCCACGCTGGAAAAGCACGTGAGGCACCACCTTCGCCCCCCAGCAGCAGTGGGGAGGAGAAACTGCAGCCCTGTTGAGAAACAGGCTGGGAGCTCAGCAGGACTCACCTCACATTGCCACCCCACAGCAACACCTGCTCCAGACCTAAAGGCTGCCCCAGAGTCCTAAAGATCAATTAAGAGCGTTCACACAAGATTTTGGCATGCAGTCCCTGTTCCACTCGCAGGACGCAGCCTCTGCTTTCCTCCTCCCTCGGGAGCACTCAGGGAATGTTACGGCATTCAATTCAGTATCCCTTCTCCATTAACAGTAACTCAATACCAGTGGACCCTGCGGACCTGGGTGATGCATTGTTCCCACTGCACGGTAACTACATTGTTTAGCAGGCACGCTGGCCACAAACTGCATCATTTTTGTTGGCTCTTGGCCATGGTGGCCCACTAGGATAGGGATGTCTCCAAAGACAGCAGAAAGAGGTGCTGTGGCAACCCATGGGAACCTGCACCATACCTGGAGAAAGACAGGTGTGAGAAGAGGGCAACAGACACATCATCTCTCCTCTGCGGAGGGCAAGTGGTTAGACTGAAGGGATTTGGTTCACTGCTTTTCCTCACAGCCTTACACAGGGCTCTCATTTGCAAAGGGACAGATGCTCATGCCCTCCCGGCAGGCTGGTCAGTAGCTGCAGAGATAAGGGAACCGGGCACGGAGAGATTAAAGATTGTGACTGGGATCCTTGGGGATTTAGCAGTTCAGTCCCGGAGCTCGCTGTACTCATTTGCTCCCATAGCTCTGGAGCCCCCAACGTAAGAAGGACATGGACTTGTTGGAGTGGGTCCAGAGGAGGGCCACAAAGACGATCAGAGGGCTGGAGCACCTCTCCTATGAGGACAGGCTGAGAGGGTTGGGGTTGTTCAGCATGGAGAAGAGAAGGCTCCAGGGAAACCTTATTACAGCCTTCCAGTACCTAAAGGGGGCCTACAGGAGAGCTGGGGAAGGACTTCTTACAAGGGCGTGGAGTGACAGGATGAGGGGGAACAATTTTAAACTGGAAGAGGGCAGATTTAGATTAGATACTGGGAATAAATTTTTCACTGTGAGGGTGGTGAGGCACTGGAACAGGTTGCCCAGAGAAGTTGTGGAAGCTCCATCCCTGGAGGTGTTCAGGGCCAGGCTGGATGGGGCTTTGAGCAACCTGGTCTAGTGGGAGGTGTCCCTGCCTATGGCAGGGGGGTTGGAACTCGATGATCTTCAAGGTCCCTTCCAACCTAAACCATTCTATGATTCTATAATTGCTGTAGCAGTCTTCAGCATTGTGTGGTGAGGAACAGCCTCTTTGGTGCTCACCCTCGCTGTTTCCAGTCCAACAGCCCAGCCACATGTCTGCCAGCCTCCCACAAAGGGAATCGCAGTACAGAAAACACCACGGCCCTCAGGGCCTGTTTTCTGTACGGTATCCAGCACACGTTAGCACGGGCTGACTGGTGTGTGCCCACCCCCTGGTAACCGCTCACTACAACAGCTCCTGCCACACAACACCCCGAGAGCCTGGAAAAAGAGGCGCTATGAGATGCAGCGAGTGGAGCTTACTCCACTCACGAGAAACGTGATTTGCTGCTGAAGAGATACAGCCTCTGAGGAATAACACCAGGGAGAGAAGCGATGAGCAAGCAGTAGGAGATGGAGACAAAAAGCCTCCTTTGTGTTTATTAAAATAGCATCTGCTAGTCACCTCCTTGGCAGTGGTGGCATTTATGCTGTAAAGCAGCGCCTTGAGGCAGAAGCCAGCACTCTTGGAGTAACACCGGCACCCCTTTGAGATGCACAGATTGCAAACACCTTGTCCCCGCAGGAGGCTGAAACCCCATCCTTGCCAGTTGCCTCCTCAGCTGCAGATCCTTCGCTTCCAAACTGCCCCAACACGTGGAGGTCCTCAGCCTCCTAGAATCCTGTCTCACACCCCCACGGCTCTGCAGACTGTGCTCCCTGCCAGGAAAGGCTGCAGTTCCGCACTGTCTGAAACACCCAGGTGCAGGGAAGAAGGAAACAGGGGAAGGGGCAAACCCATCAGCTAGACATGTGGCCAGCCCAGCCATGAAAACCAGCTGGGGAGGCTGTGCCCCACAGCAAATGCCAGCACTGCCCTCCCATGATCCCAATAACACACCTTACAGTAGTCAGGGTCCTTCAGCAGGGAAGGCACAAGGTCTCCCATACAACTTCTTCAACAACAGGTTTCACGCTACTGAACACGCAACCTGCAACAGACTCCTATTCATCACTTGAGCCAGATTCCTCAAAGCAGAGGTCGATCCTTGCACGTTAGCATTTACTGCTTCTCCCTCTGCACGCTCCTGCCTTCCTCGTAAAACCAAACACATGTAGGCTGTTTCATGGTCCGTATCACTCAAATCAGTCCACTTGCCACAGAAACGCATCCATGTGGGGGCAGAGCCCAGCAGCAGTTTAACGGTGTGTTGCAGTACCAAACACTGCTTGAGTAGGGCAGGAGAAGGAGGAACATTAAATATGATCTCACATCAAATGTTAAAAGCCGCCTGCAGTCATAAAAAAAAAGCGCCCAGAACAGAACATAAACCCATGGTGGGGTTTGGGGTTTTTGTGTGTGTGTGTGTTTTTTTTTTTNNNNTTTTGAAATCTCTAGATAACCAGGCAAGCCAAAAGACTAGTACGATGCTGGATGTTCACACCAGTGCAGTGAGCAAGACAGCATTTCACCATTCACCTCCCATTGATGCTACCAAAGCACTGGGAGATCCTCCCGTGTGTTCCCAAACCAGGAGTTTCCTGCTGTATCCTGTGCTCTTGCCCCGCAGCACTGCATAGGATGCTCACAGCTCTACTTCATGCAGCTGACGAAAGACAGGGTAAACAAAAAAAAACACAACCCAACACCAAAGCCAATAGCTAATGGCGAAGGGCTCAGAGTGCCTTTGCACGTGCACTGGTGGCAATGTTGCTGCTGGGCAGAGACTGTTACACCGGTTCCCACGTAAAAGGCATGAAATAGAGACCCAGGGAAGGCAGCTTTTCAGTAGCTGTAAGGGAGAGCTGGTGTCTCAGGGCTTGAGGAGAGTGGGAAGCAGTGGGGACTCTCAGCCCAGACGCAGCCCTGTCCTAAGCTGTTAGCACTCTCATGGGAGTGACAGTGGTCTGGGAAGGACTTGCCTCTGGAAGCCACTGGAACCAGCCGAGTCTGTAAATGGCTTTCCCAGTGCACCATGACAAGAAACTCCAGGTTCATCTGGCTGGAGACATACATGTTGCTTTCCTTCCTCCGACACCTTCCTGCCTAATGCTGCTGGCTGCCAAGCCCAAATAAGGCAGGAAAATAAGGGGTTTTGTTCTGATGAAAGGTAAGAAAAAAAAAAAGGAATAACCTGCTCCAGTTGTTTGGAGAGAATTAAGGTTACTCTCAGACAAAAAACATCAGGGAGCAGCATCAGACCTGCCTGGGGAAAAGCAAGTCTCTGCTCACTTGGGGGATGGTATTTTGTTCAAAGACCAAAGAGCAGTCAGATACAGAGCACACAACTGAGTTTTAAAACAGAAATGGATGTGGTATAAGAAGCAAGTTTCATCTTGTAGCGCGATAATTGTCTTGGGTTTTCTTGGATTGCATTTCTCAAACTTTTTCTTCCCCCCACCCCCCCAATCCCTTCCAGAACTGAGTTGTGCCTCTTCTGCAGATACGAGGCTGGTGAAGAAGCAGAAAGCTTCTGAAGCTGGGAGCCCAAAAGCTTCAGTTCCTTGCAACATGCAGTGTCCAGAGAGACAGCGTTAAATCCGCTGCAAATACCTGGGCTAGAGCACACCTGCCTGGAAAGTCTGGTCCCCTCGGTCCTCTCTGTTTCTCACACAAACTCACCCTTAACTCACAGGGAGAGAATAGAAAAGTTCCCATCGCTGCCCTTTCCTGGCCTGTGGGAAGTCAGCGTTTCAGCCACAGTACGCTGCACAGATGACCACGATACAGACCATACCTGCACTGACTCCAGTTTACCACTACATTTGATGGGAATCTGTGCTCTCAGGCCTGAAATGTAAACTGCTGCTCATGCCAAGGAGAGCTGCCAGGTTCAGCAGCGAGGGCCAGCGGAGGGAGCCCATCCCTTGGCATTGTGGCATCAGCCCCAGATGAGGAGGAGATGCAGCCCCTGGAGCCTGCCCGTGCAGAGAGGCTTGTGCAGCATGAAATTCAGAGCTGGAAGAGACTCTGAGTCGAGCAGTGCCCACCCCTCCTGAGTCACGCCAAGCCCCCACCAACGTGGGCAGGCAAGCACGTAAATAGGCAGACGTGAGTGGAGCCCGCAAGGAAGGCTTCCTCTGGCATTTCAGGGGAACTAACCCTGCCAGTGGTGTTACCTCATAAAATAAAATACACCATACGAGACATGAAAAAGAACACAAGAACACACAACTACGGCGAAGGTGGAGGGAAGCAGGTGCTGTTTTCCATAGTCCTGAACCAGACAGAGCCTGATACGCTTTCGAGGAGAAACATGATGAATCAGTCTTGCACAACAGCAGGGACACCAAGAGGCTGTTATTCTGGGGACCTGTCACAGACTCTGCTGTGCATCCCAGGGACACACCAGGTTTCTATAGATACCTCGTATAATTCCCCAGTAGCCATTTCCAAGCCACACTCCACAATATATGCTACAAAACTTTAAATGTCAACTGGAGGAAACAGCTTGCCTTAGTCCTTATGATAACTTGTGAATACTATGCATCCCTCCCTATCCCCTATCTTCCCCTCCTATCTTCCTTGGGCAGGGGAGAGTCACTCACAGCATTTTCTCCTCCTACAGCCATGGCAAAGCAGCCCCCGACAACCTTCCCGTGTGGTCCCACCCCAGCCATCTCCTCCTGCCAGGATGCTGCTGGGTGCTGTGCACAGCATCCGCCACAAGAGCAAGCACACAACTTGATACCAGCTTGGCTCCGTCTGCCCAGCACAGTAGCTTCCTTCCTTTGCTGCAGGAACCAGCACTGCAGAGGACAGGCAAAATGTTAAAGACAACAGAAGCGGTTCAGTTCCCTGCTACGGCCTGTGCCACCGCCCAGGAGGAGAGAGACAGTGAAATAAAAGGGCAACATATCCAAAGCAATGCCAAGGACCTGCAGCTTGACAACTGTTTCATGATTCATTCTTCTTTCTGCTGAAGCCCTGGGAACTGGTCACGCTTAGGGCAGAGATTGGACCAATTAGTTGGCCTGAAAGGCTTAAAATCCTGCACCTAATGGGAGCCAATCACTGGTGCATGTCAAGCAAGCGGCACCTTGGATTGTAATTGTCCCCTCTAGCCCGCGTTGCTCAGAAAGCCTGGCACAGCACTTTCTCTGCCTGTTGCCCAGAAAGCCGTGCTACGAGCTGGAGGAACGGGGCTCTCCTTCCCTTGGGAATGTGGCCGGCAGCCCTCCTGCAGCAGCCGGCACCTTTGCCAGCCAGGCAGAGGAGCCTGCCCTCCGCCAGCACCCCCCCCACCAGCACCCTAACAAGCCCTCTGCTGACTATAAAAGCAGCAACAGCACACTCCACAGCCCCGGTGCTGTTAAATACTCTCCTAAATATTACAAAATACTGCTGTCATGGTCCCCATACACACTCCCCTCATGCCACCGACTGCAGAGACCTCTGCATGACTGCTTTAAAAATCTCATAAACTTTCCCACTCTTTCTCAAAGCTGGAGTTACTGCTCTCCCCGCCAGCAAGGCTGGTTCCCTGAAAGTTATGGCCAAGTCAAAAATAAACTTGTGGTTTAAAAATTGCACAGATTTAAGATGCTTACTTATTTCTGCCTTCCTACCCCCTCTCTCCCCCTAAGTGTTTCTGTGACCATCACTAAATTAAAGCAAGTATAACAAGGCTGGGGAGAATTTCAGCCTATTTTAAAAGGTAAGAACAGTATAAAGAGAATAAACCCATCCTATTACTCTCCCTTACTCTTACCCTTTACTTTTATATAAAGGAAGGTTTTGCTCTCTTTCTCTCTTTACTAAAAGTATTTTTCCACCTTAGGCTCTCATATTTGGGCAAGTAATGGAAAAGAGGTAGTGTGGTTTCACTGGTTGATGTGGAAGCCCAAGGATTAAGGATCCTTGGACTTAAGGATCAGGAGCTTGGTTAGATGAAGTTCAGAGGTCTTCTCCAGTTCTCACATATTTCAGGATGATGTATTTCAAGACACAACACTGACTTTTCTGGTCTTCTCAGAGGCAGAGTGCATGCTTTTATGCATAAACAAGGGCTTTCCAAATCACCTCCCCATCTCTCCAACCATGACTTCACAACTGCCTCGTTACCAAGACAGACAGGCTAAACCCCAAACCTGGAGGTCTCAAGGCTGGCACGGGGACCAGCAGTTGGCATCAGACCTGCTGCTGATCCAGCAAACACTGCAAACCATGAGCCTTGCTAACCTTGTCAGGTTTTCCACAGTTATTGAGATTTCTGGTGGCTCGATAGCTGCAGGGACTGGATTTAAAGGGTGCTGAGGCTATTCCCTCATCTGTGTTAGTGCTGAGGCAGTAACATAACAGGAAGACAACTAGGAGGAGCGAGAAGGGGAGCTCCACGTCCTTATGGCAGCCTCAGCACGGCTTTGGGTGGAAGCTTGTTGTTATCAGGCAACTTCTGGCAGTCCCCAAGAAAGCGCTGGGATCCAACAACTCCTGTAGCAGCCTCTTAATTCAAGAAGCAGCACCCACACTGGCCCTTTCCAGCAGGAACAATCAGGGTCAAACCGGTTGTGAGCCCAGCTGGTCCAGGCTGAAGCCCACTGGTGGAGAGAGCCAGCCAGCCGCCCTCAAAGGAAACCTGTTCCTCAGCCAGTACTGGCAGCACACAGAGGGAACTTGTAGGCAGGAGGCAGACACGACCTTCACCTTCTCTCCCCAGCCTTTTAATACGCTTTTCAAAAGTGGGTCAACCATCTCCTGCAAGCCTTGCCCTTCAGGGCAGGTAGATACAAGTGGACTCAACTGCAGTAAAGAAGACTTCAAAGTCCAGGACGGCTGCCAGGCTGGTACCTTATACCTCAGCATGAAAATCCAATAGTATATAGGGGAATATACCTGTGCAAATGCATACGCACTAATGGCACAAGTCCTCCGAGGAAAGGGGACCTCCTCTCCTCCCTGGGGCAGCTTTGGCATGGCAGGTCCGTGCCTCCTCCCTGCCAAGGGGATTCAAAGGGCTCCCCCGCTCCCCTTAGCATGTGAGCCTGCTGCAGCGCCCAGACAGCCCAAAGATATAGATGGAGGGTGCCCAGCTCAGAATTTAATCAGGATTTTTTTTTTTTTCAGCCAGTTACCTGGCTCAAGCTTGATTCCCACTTGAGAAACACCACCCCACAAACCCCCACGATGGGCCCCCCCTCTGTACACTGTGCAAATTGGAATACAAATCAGAGGAAAAAGCTTTCCTCTGTTTGAACAAATTGCTATAGATTCACCCCCGTCTCAGGTCAGAGCCCCCGATGGGAAATATTTTCACTGGCTGACTGCTAATAGACTCTGGAGCAGCCATTGGATCAATACCTGAATAAGAAAATTAGCCAAAGCACACAATCTGATTTTGCCTTGTTTTGAATTACAGCAGGTTTGTGTTTATTTCACTCCCTTTCCCCCTCCTTCCCTCTCTAGCACGCTTCCCCCGTCCTTGCTCCCTGGTTACCTATCTATCAAATCTAGTCAGATTTGTGGGAATATAATAAAGTACGTGCAGGAAGATGTAATGCCTTTTGAAAAATGTTTACATGCATTAATATTTCCTAGTGAAACTGCAGCACTGCCACTCCCTCAGAGGAGACAGCTAGAGAGCAACAGTGAGATTTTTCACATACACCCCCCTCAAAAAAAGCCGTATGCAAACAATAGAAAAAAAAATATCTGCAAAGCAGGAGTGGGGACTGCCTGCACACTCCCTCTCAGAAAACCCAAGAGGTCAGCAGCGAGGTTTCAACATTGGACATTTTAAAATAATAATAATTTTTAAAAAAATGTATAAAAAGGCAGCTCAGTCCTTTCATTCAATACTGGTAGCAATGGAGATGTGTAACTACACCAGGGCTAGATTTCAGATGCACAGAGGGTAAAAGACAGACACTAGAAGTCATCCTCATTCTTTGAAAGACTTCACCAGCAAGGGAACAAGCAAAGTTAATGCCTTTCACAGCAATTCAGCGCTGTGTTTCTGGCAGCTGAACACACGGACCTTCCCAACTTCCCAGTCTCCTCTCGCTAGTTTAGAGCCTATTTCATTTTAATCTGCAAATGGCCCTACAAGAGGGGGAGAGACAGAGAAAAAGAACACAGATACTAAGCACATTAAAAAAAAAAAAAGCTACCAAACCAACTGTTCAGATAGGGCACGTTGCCCAGACAAAATTCAGTGGGAGTAAAATAATTCCTTCTACTTCCTACCCCAGCATCCCACTCTCCATGCCACCTACAATTGTGTCAAATGAAGACAGAAAGCAAGACTCAATCTTCAGCTTCCTGCTCCAGCACGTCACGCTGTGAAGCAAAGCCACCAACCGGGTGCCTATGGAGAACTCAAAGTGTAAAGAAACCCCAGAGCATTCAACGTGAGATGAGGTCCCCCTGTCACATTAGCGCACCGCAAGTGGCTTCGAACTCAAGCGGCTGAGCGGGACCTGACATCCCCTTTACAAAGCTTCTCTGAGAATCTGCACATCTTTCTTCCTACCCAGTCATTTACTGCTACACACTGGGGACGTGAGCCTCTTCTCTTGACACGCTGCACAGCCCAGGGCACCTACTGGACACTGCCTGCTTTCTAATCAAGGAAACTGACCAGGTATCCCAAGAGAGATCCTGCAAAATGCATTTGTATGCATCTAACACATATATACACACACGCATATACATGTGTGTATACATATATACGTATATGTATCACACATACAGATTTTACTCCCTGTGGTACATGGTCAATGGGTTTATTACCCTTTTCCACCATCTCTAACCCCATATTAGTTTAATCTTCATGTTACAGTGACAGAAGAATATGAAGCGTAACTATTACCAGAGATTATGCTGCACGTAATGGAAAAATGTACAAATGTCTACCAGAGCATCTTCAGTTTCCATGCTCGGCTGTGGCAGGCTACCCCAGGAGTTTTTACAGTAAATTACAGCAGTGTTTGTCAAAGAACTTTTAAGAGGATAGACCATAAAGCGATCCTTTCCATAAACACCTTGTAGCAAGGACCATCTCATCGGAAGAAACCAGAAAAGACATTTTCTTTAGAAAGCAACACTTACACGCTGGATCAAGTCCTGAGGGGGACCACCAAAATGGTCAGGTGGCTAGAACATACAGTGTATGAAGAAAGGCTGAGAAGAGTTTGGGTGGTTTTGTTTGTTGTTTTGGTGCTTTGTTTTTCCCCCAAGCCTTGAAAAAAAAAAAAAAGACAAGGGAGATCTTATTGCTGTTACCTAATTAGGAGGGAGCAGGGCAGAGAGAATATGGACACAGGGTCAGACTCTCCTCAGAGATGCATGGTGAAAAGAAGAGCAAAAGCCACCGGATGCAACACAGGAAATTTCCATTTGCCATATAGACAAAAATTATTTCACCATGAAGGTAGTTAAACACCAGTAGAGGGGCCCAGAGAGCTTATGGACCTTCCATCCTTGAAGATGCTCAAAATTCAACCGGATGAAGTCCTTAAAAACCTGCCTTAACTTCAAAATCAGCTCCAACATCAAACTAGCCCTGCTTTGAGCAGAGGCCTGGACCAGATGACTTCCAAAGGTCCCTTCAATCCTCAGTTATTCCTTGAGGTAACCAAGGCAAAAACCTGCTAGGTTGGCACCACCAAGAGGGTGCCTTTTATTTAGAGACACAGTGGCTCTGTGCCATTGCCTCCTCCAGTGGGGAAAAGAAGCCGTATCACCTTGCACGCCCCCACCCTTGACTTAAGCTAACAGATTTCAATTTGGAGATGTAGAACCAAAAAAAACACTAAATACCCAAACCACTAACAAGGACTGTCATGGACATTAGATTTATCAACAATGTATTTTTCTTTTGTTTGTTTGGGGTGTTATTTGTTTTGGGTTGGGTCTTTTTTTCCCCTTTAGTTTGGGGGGGGCGGGGGTTTGTTTGTTTGTTTGGGTTTGGTTTTTTTTTTTTAAGATTTGCTCCATTACTGCAGATGTTGACAGAGATGAACCAGTTTTTTTTTTATGGTTTAGGGCCTCTAAACCAGGCTGCACTCTAGGCAGTAGGAATTTCACTGAGATTCATACTGAATCCTCAATTACAATTGCTTTGGTGCAGGTTTAAGTCTCTGCGCCTTACTGTCTCCCAGAAAAAGCTACAAGAAATTGAAAGATGCCACAGATTAGGTGCAAGCTCAGTCCCAAGGAAACAGAACTGTAGGGTTTGTTTTTCCTTTAAAAACAAACATGGATTTCCCTCTCCCCTCTGTATACAGTGCTGATTTTCACCATTATGAAGTTACTGTACTGTTTCCCCCCTTGAGGACCATAAAACCCAGAAAGAGCTTCTGGGAAGGTGGCCACAGAGCTCCCAAAGCAATGCAAAATGTCACAGCTTTCCCCAGGCAGGGATTCCAGGGGAATCTAGCAGATTATCAGAGAGACAAAAGCAGTTTTCCCTAAATGGATAAACGACACCTTTGCTGTAGCACCTCCAACTGTACCGCTCACCTAAGGCACCTCCCTGCTGCTGTCTGTGGGCACACACGCTCCTGGGGGCCCGCAACTGGAGAGGACGAACGAGCCAGCTATGAAAGGGGAAGAGCCACCCTCCTGAGAGACTGGAAGGAAAGAAAGGTCGGTCACCCTCCAATTTAAGTAGATGAGGGCTTCATGCCATTCTTTTCTTCAGTAAAAAAGGACTGTACTTAGCTCTATTCAACCTAACCTTCCCCAGATGCTGCAGAGGTAAGGCAGTTTTACACTTATGAGTTACTTGAGAAACAACAAAACACTGACCAGCAGCGATCCACTTTAGGAGCACACGAGTATCACGAGGAGACAGCTTCCTCTCTCCACCCTGGGAAGTTTAGTGTCCAGAGGTTGCTCTGTCCTGGAACATGGAGAAGTTCAGTTTTGGCTTCATTTCCATGTCAGCACTGGGCTGACAGGCAGCGTCGCCCAACTGACCCCCCATGAGGAAGAACAGCGCTCCCAGAGACACCCCAACTACAGCAGCACTCAAGCACTGAGAGACCTAGAGCCAGCACTTCTTCCTGGAGGGTGATGAGATGATGGACAAGTAATCTGGGAACGTACCTGCCCAAGAAAGAGTCAATAAATAAAAAAAAAAAAAGGCAAGTCCAGCAATAATGCCTGTGTTAGGAATATCACAGACTGAATCCATGTGTGTAAATCTACACACTTAGTTGGCCAAAGAAGAAGGTGAGGCTGCCAAGACGTCTCTAGGTAGGAGAGCAGAGTGAGGGAGCACTGGGAATCTGAAAAGCTACTTGACAGGAAAAATCCCTGCTGAAAGTAAGTTTGCTCTCTCACTCTTGCTCTAAAATGGAAGGAGTGATGACAGTTCACACCAGCAGAGTAAATGCAAGAGCAGAGATTGTTAGTGTGGCTACAGAAGCAGCCCTGCCTCAGTTCACATCTGGTCTCACACACAGTCCCCAAGAGACCCAGGAACCGGCCCTCGAACCCAACTCCCAGCTCCCCGATGACCACCAGGCTAGGTTCTCACCCCAGTGAGATGATACATTTAATGTGAAATGTGTATGAATAATTACAAAAATATTAACAGGAATGAAAGGAGATGGGTGGAAACAGCGGAAAAGTCCACCTGCTCTGGAGTAGTTAGCAGAGCAATCAAAACACATTATTATGGTCCTTCTCAAATACAAATATAATCTGGCTACATTTGACAGAAAGAGTCTAGATTCACAGCAACTTTGGAGGCCTGTATGCACCCACACAGCTTGCACTGCACACGAGGTATTCGGAAAATGAAGACCAAAGAAGCAGAGGCAGGGTCAGGACCTACAGCACTGCTCAGACCCTTACACCTCCACACAGAGAGTATGTGAGCCACCGCAAACTAGCCATAAACCCAGGAGGTGGAGAAGGACAGAAAGCTGTCATGCAAGGCATTACCTGAGGGACTATCACTTGGTTGCAAGGGCAGCTCCCCCCGCCCTCAGCTGCCATACGCCACTGGTCTGTATCTAACTTATTAAAAGTCAATCATTCAGATTAAAATCGGGACAGTCAAGTTCACAGAATGGTCAGGGTTGGAAGGGACCTCTGGAGATCATCTAGTCCAACCCCCCTGCCAGAGCAGGGTCACCTACAGCAGGTTGCACAGGATGGCGTCCAGGAAGGGTTTGAATGTCCAGAGTCAGAGGCTCCACCACCTCTCTGGGCAGCCTGTTCCAGTGCTCTGCCACCCTCAAAGTAAAGAAGTTCCTCCTCATGTTTAGATGGAACTTCCTATGTTCATGTTTGTGCCCGTTACCTCTTGTCCTATCACTGCGCACCACTGAAAAAAGACTGTTCCCATCCTCCTGGCACCCTCCCTTTAAGTATTTATAAGCACTGATAAGATCCCCCATCAGTCTTCTCGTCTCCAGGCTAAAAAGATCCAAGTCCCTCAGACTTTCCTATGAGAAAGATGTTCCAGTCCCCTAATCGTCTTCATAGCCCTAGTTGCAACTATCAACCCTTGCAAATGAAGACCAGTTACAAGTGCAGCTGGTCAAGCCACACACACGAACACCACGAGGTAGACTGGTACCCCAGTAAAGGAGAGGGACGCAGGTAAAGCACTCCGCTGTGCTGAGCCCTCCAGTCACTGCTCCTTCCACAGGTGCTCAAGATACTCTGCGCTTCTCCAGAAGTGTTCATTCAAAAGCTTTGTGGAAGAGGGTCAGGAAAATACCCCTTGCCAGCACCATGCCTGCTGCTTAATCTTATTCATACAAAAAGATCAAACCAAGCTTCCAGCTGCTGTTTGCCTTCAGCGCTATAACTCAGTATAAAGGTATCACTGGCAGCATTTCAATGCCATGTGGTTTTTCCCTTGCTGCTGCTTCAGCGGTAGGAATTGCCGTAGTATTTGGATATCTGCATGCGGTGAAGCAGCGAAAAAGGGCTTTCTTCAGTTGCAGACCTCTTGCAGGATTTTGTTTGCATACTCATTTTATGTGCAAAAGCATACAGTTAGACTTTCTTTGCAAAGACCTCTCTCGCAGAGCCAACATGTGTATTTAAGCTAAGTGATAATGTATCCCTTTAACACAGCTTTTATTGTTCAAACAAATATTATTTTAAGCAAAGTGAATTCAGCAAGGATCCTGAAGGTGAAACAACAGGAACCAGGGGAAGAGAGAAGGCAGAGGGGAAGACAGTGGGGACAATGGAACAAAGACTCCCCACCACCAGGCCCTTATCTCCAAAGCCGAGCGAGATCCTGAACACTAGCTCTGTTTGTGTCCCTTCCTCCTAGCTGTACTTTTTAAGGCCACCAGAAAAGTTAGGGAACAAACGTAGGTGACAAAGGCAAGGAGAAAAGATTCCAACCAGCATAATGCAATTAAGCAATGGAAAGGAAAAATTCCTCTTATCCCAACACAACAATCCTGTAGGAAACGAAAGGATGGGGGGAAAAGAACCCCAAACACCACTTGCCAGCTACCTCAAATTCACTTCAAGGCAGCAAGTCACGAGAGTGACAGGCCTGCAGTCTCTAGGAAAGGATACTCAAATAATATCACATACCAGAGAAAACAGTCAAAGACTTTTGAGGTAGGAAAGACTGGTTTTCTCCCCATTATTCCACACTGACCTACAAAAGCATGGCTTGCTGAGAGTTGAGCTATAGCTCAAGCATAATAAGAATTATCCCATTCTGGAATAATCACGAATGTAATTCAAGTCCTTCAGTGTAGTGGCTTTTGAAACCAAGGTGCCCAGGCACTTTTCAAACCCAGAGAAACGAGGATTAACCCTACAGAAACCACCATCTCGGAGCTTAGATCCAGAAAACCCTCACTACAGAGCTGGGCCTCTCCGGCAGCGTGTTACCTAGCTCGCCCGAGTCCTGAGGCGCTGCACTCTGGTTGCACAAAGCAAGCATCCTATTGCCTTACGAAGAAGGTTCACGCTCGAGGATTTTCTGCGCTTTGATGACAGATCTGCTGTCTGGTTCTTCAACAGCAGCTCGGGGAAGGCAGCTCAGGGGCTACCCGGGAGAGCAGCAGCAGCTCAGCGACCACAGCAACCAGCCGTCAGTGAAAAGATGCTCACCAATGCCGTGACGTGGAAACCGCCACAAAACTAAAAAAAGGCTCGAGTCAAAACTGAATGGTGATGGGAGGGAAAAAACCCCAAACAAACAACAGATGTCCATGAAAACCTGTAAACTACTAAGACAGGACACCACACAAAAAAGAAGGTAAAGAAGGCTGCCTGTCTATGCCCCCCCTTCACATACAGATGGAAACACCTCCCTGAAATCACCAGCTTCATCTTCAAAACACCTGTCTGAGGCAGACAAATGGCACCACCTTCAATTTGCACAAACAGGAGGCCAGAAGAAACTAACAGACCTGGCCTTTTTTTTTT
>VZSZ01002782.1:908062-920623 GCA_013398815.1 Ibidorhyncha struthersii
ATTTGGCTGACACTGAGGTCTTTTCAAAAAAAAAAAAAAAAGGCATAAAGAAAGACTGACAGTGACAGGATCCAAGCCATTACATGCAGCATTTCAGGCCAACATTTTTACCAAAGCAACAGCTCATCTGGATTTAACTCCTTTGCCTTAGAATTAAAATGCTATCTACATGAGTAGCACAGCCGAGCCAAAAATCGTAGCCAGGAAAGCGAATCCTCTAAGATTCCCGCCCACCCTGCTTTTAATTTCTCTTTTCACAGGGGATCTGAAGAAACACAACCGTTCCTCCCGGCCAAACAGAGGCTGGAGTCAGAGTTTGGCCAGCAGCTTTTGCTGGTGGATCGTGGGCACAACGGCCCCCTGCTCACAGCCTCATTGCTGCGTCGCTTCCTTCTGGGCTAATGAGTAAGAAGTCACCTGTGTCAGCAAGGCGAGCAGGTGTGTCAAAGCACACGCAAGAAATAAGACCTTCTATCAACAGAAATCCAATCAGCCAAATACGCCTCGAAAAATAATTACAATGACTTTAACTGGATATGACAAAAAGGGAGAAATAAAATACTGGAAAAATCAGAATAGTTAGTTCAGCAAATGAGCCCCTTAATTACAAGCTACCACCCGCTCTACACCACCCTGGGATTTGGGCTCCAGTATCCGTGTTACTCGCAGCTGTTTCCCCACAGACAACGGCAGTGCTCACAGAGCACCCAGGACCTTAAAAAACCCGTATAGGAGTACATATGCAAAAGCTACATTAAATCCTCCTGTTTCTTGCAACGGGGGTGCTAAGACTAGCCCCCTTTTACATGACCCTGGAATTACGGCTATGGCCCTCTGGGAGATGTGCAATCCTCTTCAGGCAAGGCTTCCGCCTGCTGGGGATGGCGGTTCTCACTTGCTCTTCCAATCCCTCATTTTCAACAGCAACAATGTCACGGGTATTATCATGAGGCCAATGAAAGAGAGAAATATTCTCACTCCTAGAATTTACACACCATCAACAGCATCCATTTCCTTTCTCTCTTTTTTTTTTTTAATCTAGCAATAGCTAGACACATTTCTTTCTCATTTCCCTGTCTACCTCACCAAGCATATCACAGATCCTAGTACTTTTTAGCACCTTCCCCTGCTTCCTCCTGCGAAGCTTTTATTTAGGCCTAACAAGCAAAGAGCTCATACGGCGGTTTCCTTCCCCCACCCTCCTCACTTACTACTTCCTCTAGACTTGCTTTGAGACAATCAAATGCAAGTCTTAAATTAAAATCCGTTTATGAAGAATTAGCTCTGCTGGAGCTTTACTGCACGCCGCTCTGCATAGGAAAGAAAGTTTGCGACGCTGTGATTCAGGGCTTGCTCCTCATTTTTCTTTACTGCTCTTTTAAGTGTCTGTACAAAATGCCCTGCTGACCCATCTGAAGCTGAGTGATAAGCAGCTGATCTGCTGTGTTTTACCGAATGTCTCTTATCTAAAACCATCTCCTTAAGCAAGCCATATGCTGCAAACATACTTTGAAATGTCTCCATAATAATCCGAGAAGCAGAACTGTTTGTCAAATAGCACACGCACTACTGCTGGCCACTTGGAATAACCATCAGCCACAAGTAGGTACATATGCTCATTGTGATCTGCAAAAATCAGTGTGGCATCTTTGCCAAGGCTTAGCAAATGCCAGAGTGCTTTCTAGTTTCAATAACTACCGTTCACTTTGGCTAATTTATCTTTTTACATGGAGTTTCAAGCCTGATTACCAACCGCAAATATGTAGCAAACTGCTCCTTTCAATTTGTTGTGGTGATATTCATGCCTTTCACCCAACAACCCAACATGAAAGATTTATAGTATTAATCATGCACATCATAGTAAACAATCATTCTCTACTGTCGATTGCATTTTTCTGCTGGAATACGGATGAAAGTCTTGAGCTGCTTATCGTTTGACCAGCCAGTAAACAAACTATTATTGTGCTATTTTAACCAAAGCTGGAGCTTAGTTTCTACGGGTAACATCTTCAGATGCAGCAGCTACGTGGTTCGGGAGCTTGACTATCCCATTTGGAAAAACAATTTAGAAACTTAATCATAGCTAAGTGCAGGGCTTGACTATGCAAGGAGTTATTCAGGAATAGCTTTTCAAAATTAAAGATTCATTCTAGACCTGTTGTCTAGAGGTTCTCTTTCACAACAGCACTCCGCATTAAGCCAGCTTGCGTTCCCGCGTTGCGAGCCGTGCTTGCTTGAAAGATGCCACAGATCAAGAGCAACCCTGGCATTTGTCTTGCTAGAGTTAGCGGCCACTGGACTGCTGTAGCCACGCTGCTGCAGCCCTCGAGATTCAACCTGCACCCCCCAATAAGCCGGCTAGTTGCGCTTGTAGGATCACTAGCCGGTTCCACAGCCAGCAGCTGAGTGTATTTGTCTGCGCTGTAACCCACAACCAAGCGGGAACCTGCTGCAGGTGCCCCACAGTTTATTTATTGAGGAGTCAAGCGCAAGGCATTGCTGCCGGGTGACTCCGGGCGCAGGGGGCTCGGCACGTGCTGCGAAGCCCACTCAGGACATTGCAGAAGTGGTTGGAGCACAGGCCGGGCTGAGCTCCACGGCGTTACAGCTGAACCGTGATCAGCAACCCAAACGGCTCATTTAAAGCTAGCTCAAGAGTGCACCCACAAGTTACGGTCCTACTTTTGCATGGGCATACTGTACGTCCACCTTAAGGTGTTTTGTTTGCAAAAACACTCCCCTAATCCTACTGCCTCATAGCACTGGAAAGTTCTTAGTGTATTCTTACCCAGTTTCCAAGTATTCCTCATTTGTAGGGGTATAAGAATCGTTATGGCTGGAAAAGACCTTTAAGATCATCAAGTCCAACCATTAGATAACTCTACCGGGCCCACTTCTAAACCATGTCCCTGAGCACCTTATCTAGACGGCTTTTAAATACATCCAAGGATGGCGATTCAGCCCCTTCCCTGGGCAGCCTGTTCCAGTGTTTGATAAGCCTTTCAGTGCAGAAGTTTTTCCTAATGTCTCACCTAAACCTCCGCTGGTGCAACTTGACGCCATTTCCTCTTGTCCTATCGGTTGTTAACTTGTGAGAAGAAACCAACATCCATCTGTCTACAACCTCCTTTAGGGCAGTTGTACAAAAGGAATAGCAAGGAGGTGTCTTTCACTACACCTTAAAATGGGGATCTTCCCAACTTGCAGCTAACACCACTGCCCACTGCCGAGTCACAGTTTCTAGAGACAAGAAGGTCTTCTTATTCAGCAATTATTTGATGACTGATCAAGATAATCCCCTTCTCAAACACATACTTGTGAACTTTACTTGCTCTAAATAGAAAAGAAAAATCTTTTTCAAAAAAAAAAAAAAGAAACCAAAAAATCACTCACATTAAATCCTTTCAGCCTTCGTTAGCATCTGGGAAACAAACACTAGAGACTTCTTCCTAACTTCATACTTGTAAGAAAAACAGGAATATGGCTTAGCACATACTTAAAATAACAAAACAGTGTTGGAATATTCAGACTTTCCTTTTGCTTCTTCAAAAGCTGTGCTCTGCTCTGGCATCCAGCCTTATTTTAGAGCCACATCTCCACCCTCGTTCTTGTAACTTTTCCTGTCCCAGACATCATCCCTCATCATGCACCTACAATGTGGTCCCCTGCTTTTTTCTGCCCATCCCACATCTCTGCTCCTTCATAGCAACCTCAGACTTTTCGTCCTTCCCTCAGGTAGCAGCAATAGTCATTTAATCTCCTCCATTCATGACAACAGCTTTTCATAGTAAGCAATACTGCCTCTTTGATCAAGTGCAAAATAATTTAAATTGTTGCAGAATGAGTCAACAGATTCCAGAACTAATCCAGTCCTGCACCTCCCTCAGAACAATTTTTCAAGCCACCTGCAGATTCACACAGAAAAGCCATGTAAGTACCCACGTTCAAAAGATTTCTCTTTCTCCCCCAGTGTTGTGCAGTAAGGCTCAACTTCTGTAAGACCTCCAAAAGGTGTCCTAAAATAAATCCCAACCTGTGAACAAAGATGAGCTAAATTAGTACTGGAAGACAAACACGGCTTTGTTTTCTTATTAAAAAAAGCTTGATTCTGAGATAACTGGATCAGAGACTGTTTTCAATGGCTTATTCCTTCCTACCGAGGATATATTTACCTTGGATCTATCAGCCACAGGGATTGCACTTAATACCAGCTGCACTTTACCAGAGAGAAAAGGCTGGTTAAAACTTTGCTGATGTTCGATTCTCCATTCTGCCACGGGCAAATCACTTAAATCTCCATCTCATTTCCCCACATGCAAAGCGGAATAACTGTAGGCAACAGAGGCACTGTAAAGGTGGAGGTTCACAGATATTATAGTGATGGAAAACACATAAACCCACAAGAAATCCTACTCGTGCACTCTGAGAGGGATTTTCAGGGACTAACAACTGCAGTGGAAATGCCCCAGACCAGCTAAGTTTTCTTAACATCCCAGCTGGATTCACTTGAGCGGCAGGGGAGCTCAGACTCCCACCCCAGCTGGCTCTTGCTGCTCACGTTACTTTTATGAGCCTCAATTTCTCACATTTCCGCTATTTCAAGGGATGATCTGAGTCAGAATAATCCATTTATTAAACTTAGCAAGAGACAGTCATTCTTCACTCTAATTCTACAAATGCCTTCCTCCACCGCGCAAAGCACGGAGCAAGCACCAGAAGGTGAAATGGCATTTGTAAGCAAAAGCCATTTTGCCACGTTTCTCAAACATCTGTCTGAATCACATCTTTGTTTTTCCATTTTATTTCATCACAAAGGCACAAGAGATGCACAAGATTCCCATCCACGTTTCTTTTAAAACAATTTATGCCAATTAGTGAAGGACCATTTCCTTCTGAAACAGAAGCAGCAACAGCAAGCAGCTACTCTTGTATTAAATGTCCACCTGCAGACATCCTAAAGCCTTTCTCACAGCTTGACTTTAGCTTTCAATGTTATGTCAGTTCTTCTTTAGGTGACATTTGCTAATTTGTCTTTAGAAACTGCCGTTCTTACTGCACCTTTGTCAATTGCTGTCCTCACACTGCCGTCGTTTCCATTTACACGAACCCAGCAAAAGTATCCGCACACCATTTGTCCTACGCTACAGCTCACAGCGGAGAGAAACCGCAAGCCAGCGCATCACAGTTAGACGGATTTTTAGTTACACCAGTAACATCTCCCCTATGAAAGCTAAAGCAAAGGGATAAGAGCCAACACCGCATCCACCAGCGATTTGCAGCACGAGTGAAAGAAGCAACAGGGAAGGGAGAGGCTGCCCAGACCCATAAAAGCTGCTTGAGGTCCTTGCTCACCACCGCCTTGCTGCACCCTCTCTCAGGAGGTCTGCAGTCCAGCGCAGAGTCGTGACCTGCTCACAGAGCAGTGCTGGCGACTAGAAATCACCAGGCCACTCCAGCACCACGCCTGCCTCCAACGGGCTGTCCTGCCTTATTTGCAACCACTGAAATATATAACTGCCTCTACGCTGCTGTTCAGTACTAGCAGGATACTGAGAACACAGAGTGCTTTACAGCAGTGTACAAAGGGAGCATCGTTCTCAGAGGAGTTTAAACATTACTAGACCATAAAGCTCTCTGTAGATTTTGGCAATACAGTCATACGAGCACACACTGGAGTAACCAGATTGCCTAGTCTGGAAGAACAAGTAGAAAATTTAAAGAACTAATCATTTCTATTCAGCAGTCTCTCTAGTTCCTTGGTTAACTTCAGGCGTGTCCCTTAACCAGTCACGGACCAGAGTATTTGGGCATCAAAACTAAAGATATTAGTAGACAGAAGCTGACCTGGGATACAGCATGGCCGATGCACTGGTGCAAAGAGCTCCCTGTAGACAGCCACAATGCTCAGAAGACAATGTTGCACTGAGCTAGGGTTCCTAAGTCATGTTTTCCAAGAGCCGAAGCACCAGCATCAATCAAATACCTCTGCTGTGGCATCCTCAGCGCTGCTGCCTCACGGAGCCAAGGAGATATATCCCAGCACTAATGCCCTCACCTGAACACTTCAGAGGCCCTGACAGCCAACCGCCACCTTGCCGTCATCTTTCCTCCTCCTGCCAGATCAAGGCCATGCACAAGGATCCCTCTTCCCTCATACCCGTTCAGATTCCTGTAACTCCTTTAATCCCATCTATAATTTTTGAGAACCAAAACCAACCAAACAAAACGCCAAACGAACAACAACAACAAAATAATCCCCAAACCACAACCACACAGATATGTGAAGAAAACAAAACAAACAAACAAAAACAAAACAAAAAGGAGACTACGGTTGAAAAGTTGAATAAGAATTTCAGAGGTCTGCACTCGCTTTATCGTATGATCTTACGCTCTTTTATGGGAAAGGGACAAGAAGCAGCTCCCCAAAGGAAAGAAGGGATGGGGAAGAAAGGAAAAAAAAAAAACCAAATAAAAAAGGATCATGAACTGCTTGGGTTCAGTGTGACAGAGCTTCAGACCCTAAACCAAACCAGAGCGAGACGCAGGGCAGCACACCAGCAGCCAGCACCAAAGACCGGGAAGAAGCAGCAGCTCAATCCCGGCCGTTCACTCCCGCCAACTCCGGCCTCGCTCCCGCCCTCGGGAAGACGCCGGGAAGACGGACAGGCGGGGGTTCCCCCCGCCAAGTCCACCAAGGTGGCAAGGGAGAGGACGAGGTGCCCCCCCGGGCGTCCCTCGGCGCTCAGCCGTGGCCGGCCAGCCCGTCACCCCCGGAGACCCGCGGCCGACCCGCCCCACGCGTGTCCGGCAGCGCCGCGCCGCGCCCCCGCTCCGCCGGCAGACGGGCGCTCCCGACCCGGCGCTTCGCTTTCCAGGAGGTTTTGCCCTGAGCAAGTGCCGGCTCCCCCTCTGCCCCCGGGGGAAGGGGGGGGTCACCCCCACCCCACCCGCCCCCGGGGNTGGAAGACCGGCAGCTTCGTTCGCCTTTCCCTTGGGCGGGAGGGAAGCAGGAGTCGCCGGCTGCCGGCGCGTTGCACCTGGGCAGAAGTCAGGAAAGCAAGTGGGGGGTCGAAGCCTTTCATTCCAAGAAACACCTGATACCAGGCACGAAGACTCTCTACCTCCCGACAAGCCCTTGTCCCAGCTAACCTGTTGGTAACAGCCCTTCTCCGACCTAACTTTTGTTGAGCTGAGATCAGCTAATCACCGGGATCTCCCCCTCCTCACTCCACTTCTCAAGTTCTTTCCTAGCTCTTTAATGCAGCGCTTTTGATCGTCAGCTCCATGGGTTATCACACGTTTAATTTATTCTTTTAAATGCTAAGCAAGTGCTTGGCTATAAAAACTAAATCTCTGTTGTTCCTTCAACCCTTTCCCCCAAATAAAGGACAGATGAAAGCTTTCTTCTTTTCAAAGCAAGTACTTGGATCCTTCCAGAGCAGAGATCTCACCAGTTAAACATGGGCACAGCGACATGAAACACACACATTCTCCTCTCCCACTTCTTCGCAGCACATCACTCGCTGTGGTGGATCTTGGAAGCCGTGGTGGATCTTGGAAGCCCTGCCAGATCTGCATTCTGCTGTGCAGTATCCGGGCCATATCCCTCCCCTTCCTCCACAGGCCTGGGAGACATTGGCATGTTTTCCCCTTCAGGATTTAAACCTGTGCAACACCGGCAGCTGATGATTGGCAGGTGGTGGCTGAGACATGGGCACTTGAAGCATTCCCCTTGACTGCTTGAGAACAGAAGTGGTCCCAAAGTTTTCTTAATAGTTTCTTTCACTCTACACGAGACCCAGGCTGCGAAGTATAGCCTAAAGACACCCCCATTGTATTACCAGATGCAGGCACCCATGGCATCTCTGAGAATAAACCAACATCTTCCGCTGTCTCTTGCCTGGAAGGAGCCCACCACAAGCTGACCGCTCACTTTCCCCACAGCAAAATGCAGCTCCCTCCGAGAAGACAACACAGGAACCCCTCTGCACAAAAAATACCAACATCTCACCTACCCTGGTGAAAACGTCACCAGTGAACTGTCTCTCCAGAGCTACACAGGCAAACCAGTTGACTGTGGATTTACCTTATGCTGGCTAAACAAACCTTTTGCAGATAGGGTTCGGGACATTCCCACAAACGGAGTAAGAACTACCCTCCACCCCAAGCAGTCTTTCACTAGTAGAAAGGCATCTCTATTGCTTTTGCCAGCCCATTGACACTGGGCAGAATGCAATTTTTCCCTACCCCTCAACTCTGCCCTCCTCCTAACGAGCCATAGCCATGCAGGCAGGACTCTTGGGCACAGATTACGCTTAATGAACCAAGAGAGCACGATATGCATGGAGGGAGGGACTGGGAAGCCTGAAACTGCACTATTCAAGCAAGCAGAACAGCAGTAACTCCAGTCAAAACACGGGCAAAACAGTAGGGCTTCTGCTGGATGGGAAGTGTCACAAGATCTCTGAGTTACCGGAATGGAAGTCACTTAGTCTTGTTACTTAAAAATAAGGACAGCAGCCTCAGCAGCACAGCATCCTTTGCTGCCACTGCTGAATTGCTGTCTGACTACTGAACCCCCAAGGCCATCTTCTGCTGCATCTTCCACTTATTGGGAGCCACTTATTATATCTCCCTCCCCTCTCTCAAACTCATCCGAAATACAGATATATATTTCAAAAAAATCCAGTGCAAACCTGACACGGTGATAATTTTAAAAGCTATGCTGCTCATGTCAAATTATTCAACATCTGTCTTCATGTTCCCACAAAAATTAGCATAGGATGGTGGTTTCTGATGACACCTATAGTGAAATATTTTGACTTCTACCAGCAAGTTGCAAACAACCTGTCAAGAGGATAATGTCAGTTTTCTAGTACTGCATATTAAAGCCAATTGAGGGCTTATCTGGTGTGTGAAGCTACTGACCTGACCTAAAAGCAGAGGCTCTGGTGTCACAGGAGGGTGAATCTGACACACTAGGTCTGGAGAACAGCAAGGTACGCTGAAGCACAGGGCTGGACAGATTTAGCACCTTGACCTTAAAGAGCTGCTAAAGAATTACGCAAGTCTTGGACTGACCCAGTCCTTAGGTGAGACTATTTCTATAGCCCTCCGGTTACAAAACTCATTCCTGTAACCAAAAGGCTACAGTCTAAGCCACCGTACATTTAAGGGATGGACAACAAGGAGAAATGGCTGAGCACAAAGCATGTGTGTATGTGTGCATGTGTGTGTATATATACACATACACACACACACACATATATAAATATATATACATATCATCTGGAAAACGCAGTGTATGAACACAGTGATCCTCCAAGCAGAATCAGCCGAGAAGTGGCTCACAGGAGCCAACTCCACCGCTACTTTAGCCAGCGATCTGCTCACCCATTTCTGAAGGCACAGGGCGCCCTGGGATAGCAGCAAGAAAGCCGAAGAGTTCCTCGTCTGGACTCCTGTTCCCACTGGCTGAAGAGCTGTGGGCAGTGGCAGGGGAGAGGGCCTGACTCAGGCCACCAGGCTCAAGGTTAACATTAAAGTGTGTCTGTGCCCCCAGAAACTGGCAGCAAAAGACACACACACACAGGTTCGAAGAGGGCGTGAGGCATGCTGCTTGGGCAACGCTGCACTGAAAACTCTAGGAAAAAGAGGCTTTTACTTTACAGGTAAAAGGAGCAGGAAACAAATCGTGTCATGTGTACACAAAATGAAAAAGTGTGGATGTTTATGGCCTAAACCCAGGATATGTTTTTACCATGACACCCCTCCATCACAGACGCAAGAAAACATTCTTCCGCTAGATTTTTTGGCTGCCTGTAGTGGCATCTCACAGGTAATTCAGTGTGACGATGTCTGTTTAAAGAAGGAGCTTTAATGGGTCGTTCATTCCCCACCTCGGAGGCCAGGGCAGGACTGTTCTGTACTGCAAGTGCTTCACCCCCACCAGTTCCAAGTGCCTGACATAACGCAGCCCCTCCAGTCACGGTGCCAGGCAGCTTTCCCTACTGGCCAGCCTAAACCTTCCGTTCATTCCCTTTCCATCACCTTGCTGTAGCCCCTCATCACACAGCATGATGACCATTCCTGAAATGCCTTTTCCGAAGGTGAGTTATGAGAGGCAGGGGATGAAACATCCCACTCTTTTATTCAGCCTGAAAGGCTGCTGCTCATCAGCTGGACTGTGCTAGTTGCGAGACAACCCAGAAACGCTAATTATATACCGCGCATGGAGTAAGCAAAGCGGCAGCCCTGGGCACGCTCCGAACCAGAGCAATGCAAGTCCCGAGGTCTGCAAGGCTGCCTAGGAAGCAAGAGGCATGCTCTTCCCTTTGGACTCCCCTCCACCCTGCCCTTTCAGTCTAATTTATCGTCTTTAAGTGTTGGGAACTCCAAGCCTGGAAGGGCAAGTCCCCTTTCTCCTTCCCTCTTCCTCCCTCCCCTCAAATTCTGACATTTGTCAGCGATCTGTTACAGCTTGCGCCTCATCTTGACCAGCAGCGTTAGTGCACCAGGATTGAAAGGCCCGTGCAGTTTGGGAAGCGGGGCACCACAAAAGGCCAATAAAAGCTGCCTCTTGGCAGTCTGCTGAACTGCCTTCTGTATCAGGCCAGCCTTGTCTTATTGCAACAAACAAGGCTGAAAGGATGGGATCAGCTAATGAGAAGAGGGTTTCAGACACACTTCAGTCATTACAACAAATGCCAATTTATATAACAAGCCTCTTCAGGTAGCAGGCTAAAAGCACCTTGACTCCTAATTAAATTGCACCTCCATTGCAAATGCTCCTTTCCCAGAAACCCCCTTACACACATTTTATTTATACCATTCATCTCAATAAACCTCTCCAACAACTCCGCTCTCCTAGACAGAGGTCTTTTGTGCGCATCCATGTGGGTGTATTATTTAAAGGGTACATCACATGGATACTTTATCTCGTTTAATCTGATTTAATCTCAGCAGATTTACCGAAGTAAAACATATTTATAGACCCATATAGATGCCTCCCCCCATCTCCACTGCCATAAATAAATATGCAAAAGCAGAAAAACAGATCTGAAACATGATGCTTGAGTTCCCATAATTTCTACATTAAGTGCCACATGAGACTGACATTCACAACACAGAATGCTCAAATACAGATTAAAACTATGGTGAGAGACTAACATTTAGGACAAACCAAAGCCGGGGTGGGGGGGNCCAAACGAACAGTGCTGGCTGCACAAGGCATGAAATCAGTGCAGGGTAGTGGACTGAAGGCAGGGTTGAGAAAGACAATATGAAAACTATTAGTCACCGTAGAAGTTTGCGGTGTGCTGATTCCAGGAGACACCGCTCTGGGCTGCACTCAGACAGCTGCGTATTAAGGCTCCTGATGGTCTCACCAGAGAGTTTGAAGAGGCAGGGGAGGGGAGAGGAGGGAAGAGACCGGATTTCTCCTTTGTGTAGTTAAGTAGGAGAATAGATAGAAGTAGTGTACCATTTTGGCTTAAAAGGATGCCTTCATCTTAGTGCATGTCTATATCTGTGCTTTCTTTTGTACACAGCTTCTCCAATCTCTCTCTGAGAGAAATAGACAAAAACATCAGTAAGTTATTCTGAAGATCTAATTTAGCAGCAACTCTATCAAATGCAAGTTCACTGAAGCGGATGAAAAAAATACAACAGGCAACCTTCTAAAGCACATTTAAGCAAAAACGGTTTTAAGCTCTGTCCCTCTTGCTACAATCCTGAGCAGAGAGGCCATTCTACAGCAAGTGGCAGCTACTCAGCAGCAAGCACACTAAAACAAAATAATAAAAGTTCAGCTAGAAACAGATTACCTGTTTTAAAGCATTAAATAACCTGCCCTGACCAGGTTTGTGTACCACAAACTCATTCTACTCCTCATCTTTCCAGCTTTCGTAGGGTCCTACAATTTTCTTCTGGACATGCAGACTGGGAGAAAACACATATACTGGGAGGAAGAAAGAAAAAAGAAAGGAAGCTAAACACCCTCTATTTAAAATGGTTATTTTACAAAACGGACCCAAACTCAAATCAACATCCCAGCCCTCAAGGAGAAAGGAGGAATTGTTTCCATTAAAGAAATACATCATTAAAAAGTGACCTACAAAGACTTACCCATAGCCAGTGAGACTGAACTGATCTTTGCCAGAGCTCACACAAGAGACTGGCTGCGTGCTGTTAAAAAAGGGGGAGCGGGGGGGTTGGATTCTCTCACTGGGGTCTCTCTTCAGAGCTCAGAGAGCTTGGCTCGTTAGAGGCAGAGGCATGCCTTCCAGAAGGACTTTACAGCAACGCACAACTGAGTTGTAAGCCAAGATAAAGCCGGCTTGTTATGAGAGGCAAGTCTTGTGGGTTGCTTTTATTTATTTTTTCCCAGTGTATTGGAAATGCAGACCTTGTAGAGCAAGAATTGAGAGAGGGCTGGGAGAGGGGAAGGGGGGCTGCACGGCTGCCTAAAGTAAATCCCGGCTGCTCTCTCAAGCCAGGGCTTGTGCTCGGAGGGGGCACGGGGTGCCGTCCCCCGCCTCTGCCCCCTGCCCTCCTCTCTGC
>VZSZ01002782.1:923486-935435 GCA_013398815.1 Ibidorhyncha struthersii
TGCGCCAGCGCCCCGGGAGCGCTGGTGCGGAGCTTTGCTTTGCCATCCCTATCTCCAGCTGCTTTGCTAGGGGGGTAAAACGCCGCTTCGGGGGAGCCCCGATCCGTTCGCCCCGCGGGGCTCCGGGGCCGGCGAGCCCACCCGTGCGTAGAAATGAGCTCCGTAAAGCGGAGCCGGCGCCGTGGAACCCCCTCTTGGCGGGGCGAGCTGCCCCCCGGGAGCAGGCGGGCTCCGGCACGGCGCTCTCCCGGCGCTGGCCCCGCCGAGGCTCCCGGGGCCGGGCTGATGCGCCGCCGCCTCTTCCCCCGGGGCTGGGTCCCCGCCTGCCCTCCCGCCTCGGCCACGCGCGGAGTCGGCGGCCCCACTCCACGGTGTCCCCTCGCCACGGTAGCTGGCGAAAGGCGCTGCTCCCGGCGGGAAAGCGGATGGACAGACGTACCCCAGCAGGCGCCCGGTCGCCGTGCGAACAAGTCGCTCCCTGGATAAAAATGTAATTAAAAATAAAAAAAAATAATTGAGAGATACGGCCCAGAGAGCGGCTGGCTGCTCAGTCACGCTCTAGCAAGCAAGCAATTAATAGATATAGCCGCTAATTAGTAAGCAGTTATTCCTATTGTAAATGGTGCTCAGCGGGAGGGAAAGGCAATAGCGTGCGGCCCCAGGAGAGCGGCGTTAGGGACAGAGCAGCGTCACCCCAGTGACCCGCATCCCTGCCTGCGGGGGGCAAGGCAGGCAGATTTCCCACTGGACCCTACTCCCCCAACTTGTCAGGATGTGGCCAATATGAAACTGCTTTGTTTGGGTTTGTTTTTCCTTTTTTTTTTTTCGCTCCTCTGTATTTTCTTTTTCTTTCTCCCTTTGCACCCCTTTTTTTTTTTTTTTTCTCTATAACCGAGCTAAGGGAACACTTGCCAAGAAACGCTGGGCTTCATGCTCTGAGGTGTCCTTTCCAAAGATGACCGCATGGACCGAGGCACTTACAAAAGCACCTGATGTGAGCAAGTTGTGTTTTTTTAATACAATAAACCCTTCCCTGAGAAGGATTTAATCCTTCCTGCGGCGGGTGGTGGCTACATTAATAAAGGGCATATAGGTAGAAGGAGGCAGCGAGCCCTAGGAGGACAGGTCCCTTTGCCAGGGAATGGGGAGGAGCAGGAGCTGATGTTGGATGCTGATGAGACAAAGTAGAATTGTCTGCATCTGCGTGAAGCAGTCCGAAAGCAACACAAGGAAACAAGACAACAAGATGTTTGCAGATCCAGGAAACTTCATGGTCATAAAAAAAACACGGAGACATGAATCTTGTTTTTTCTACTCATAATTTTGAAATAAGAAGATTTATGGAGCATTTTGTAGCCTTTCCATCTTTTCTGGTTTGTTTGGGGTTGTTTTTTTTTTTTTTTCAGGGATTCTCATTAAACTATGGAATAGAGCCTCAGAGTTTGCATGGGTTACGTATCTGGATAATGAGTCTAAAAAAAAAAAATCCCCCAAATGGGTGCTTCACACCCCTTTTTTGTGTTAACATTCAATGCATATGCTCACGTATCACTGGCACAAATGCTTATGAAAAATGAATTTCAAAGTAAACTGCCAAAGTAGGTGAAATAACCCAGCTTTCTCTTAGCAAATAAAAGTATTTGTGCCAAAGGTACCTTTGAACCCATCCAATTAGGGAACAGTAAAAAAAATAAAGTGAGACTGTTTGTGAGCAGTCAATTGAATTGAAGGGAAAAATAATTGGATAATAAATAATTAGAAAGAGCTGTCACCTGTCCATGAATATTCTGAGTGGAAAAAAAAAAGCCACTGCCAAAACCCAAGTACATAACTGCAATTGCTAAATAAGGTAATTAATAATTATTGTTTGAAGCCTAATAAATCATAACGTTCCTAACTATGGGGTTTCCAAAAACAACAAACAGCAAACCAGCGCTCCCGTGCACACTTGCTAGGCAATCTACTTGTCATAAGGAAACCATACCCTGTAGTGATTCTACTTGCCAAAAAGCAAAGATGAGGGATGACTTCCCTCCCCTCAGACTGTTTCTGCAGAACATATTTGTCCCGTCTTTCCGGCTGGGAGTCGGCGTCTCCAGTCCCTCTTCAAGATCCCGCTTGTCAAATGAGTCCTGTCTCTTTGAAATATTTATATATACCACATCACCTATATTTCACAGCTACGTTAAGAGGTAGACAGTCTCTGGCACAGACGAGGTGTTCAAAGAGAGCAAATCATATATAGCACAATGTCACCAGGCAAGAGACGATTGAAGAAGTGTGTGAGGCCAAGGTCCAGTTGCAAGAATATTAATTCTCTTTGTGTCAATGTTTTCATGCCATAGTCTGGTGCAGTCTGTCATTTATTTCTTTGCTGGGATGATGCAGCTGTCTGTGGGCCCCAGTGATCTCTTGAGCTTTCGGCCTGACATTTCTGTCACCCGTTTCCTGCTCATTTTCTTCTCAGCACCGCATCCAAGGATGTCTCCAGGATCCCTGAAGTTTGATCTCTTTCTCCCCACCCTCCCTACACGTGTGGAAGCAAGTACAGCCCAGCTGGAAGCTTTGCTGCAGCATTTCCCTTGCTCCGGCTTACTAAAAAGGAGTAGAAATACAAAGAAAGAAGGGAAAAAGAACACAACGGGGCACCTTAAAGGCAACGGGCAAAGCCTGGGTGACTCCAAATGCTGCGAGAGAGGTGAGAGTTGGGAAGGGGGGAAAGCCAGAGGACTGCAGCACTGCAGCAGAGATGTTAGCAGGGAGATGGGAAACCAAGGGAATTCTAACTGCAGCACAGGTCTGCATCGAGGAGCTGAGCGCATAGGGTAGCTCCTGTGATGCTTCTGTGCCGGGCTGAGTGCAGCCCAGGCCTGGGGCAAGGATCCAACCCAAGGCAGCGAGACGGGGCAGCAAGAGAGCCAAAGAGGGGGAAAGCCGGTGAGTGTGGGGAGGGGGAGCCCTGTCGGACTGCTATAAACAAACTAGGGGCAAGAGCACCAAGTAGTCTGCAAAGCAGACTACTGGCAGATGGGAAAGCATGGGCAAAGCTACAGTGACAGGGATGCAGTCAAACTCTCCGCTGTCTGGTTTCTTTCTGTATAATTGGCCTTCGCAGGAAAACTGTAAAAAAAAAAAAACAAACTGAACACAAACTAAAAAATGCTAGTTTGTCATTTTGAAGTGCCGGAATCAGCATCTCTTTGGGGAAAAAAAATCTCCCTAGCCTAGAGCTAGTTTCCCACCATCCTTACCACTGGTGCTGCTCCTGCCCCAGATCCTCCTGGGTATCTCCTGCTTCCAATATGAAGCATGCCAAGATAGGGCTATAAATCCCAAAGGCTCTGCTTTGCTGTCCTTGGTTCTCCTCATCTCTACCCCAGGGAATACACCTATGCTGTATTCGCTTTCTTCCCAGATGCATTTTACAGCACTGGTAGTACCTCTGAGCCTCTTGTGTATTCACTGCTTTTTTGATTAGCTCTCCTCATCACAGAGAGTGTTTGGTATTGAGAGGAGTGATGAAGAGGGAGTCCGTCTGTATTCCTCACCCAAGGTATTCATCCCACCTGAGCTTTACCACCCTTCCCCCCTGCACTTCCCTGATGCAGCCAGTCCCAGGGCCATGCTGGGATTTCTGGCAGCTGGTTGCTATTGTATTGGACTTTGCTATTCCTGCTTTCGCCCAATTATAATTTGACAAACTTCTGTTTCCTTGTTAAGGCTTATGTGAAAGCCATTCCAATCCCTTGCCCTTGAGATCTCAGTGTGTGCCCACTCTTCTTTCCTCAGCTCAAGTGCAGACACACACACACATGCCCTTATCCCACTTCCTGTGCACTAAACACACAGGCTTTTAACTCAACATTTTCTGCCAATCTCTATGCTTTTTAGCCTATATAGATACTTTGCCAGAGATCCTTCTGTTTTTTTGCTCTTGTGCTTTAGGACAGATTGGGGCTGGTGCAGGGGTACAGACAAGTGTCTCAGCATCACTGGGAGCATCTTTTTCCTGTTTCACCCTTTCTTTGATCTTTTTTTCCTCTCTGCCTCCTTGTCCTCCTGCATTCATGCTTTCTTCTTTCCCATCCTCCCTTTCATGTGTAAAAAATGAGTTGAAAAAATGTCAAGCTGGTGCTGGTCAAAGGAACTTGTTCTCCCTTTCTTCCACTTCCTTTCATTGTCTCAGCCTCCCTCTCCTGGCACACGTCTCCCAAAGTGCACTGGAGAGGGATGCTTTTTCACAGAGAGCAGATACAAAGGGTTTGGGCACGATTCTCCCCCGTTCCTGCTCTCTGCCACTGCCGGCAAAGGGCACATCAACTGCAGATCTTGTCAGTGCCAGGCGGATGATCTGAAATGTGTGATCTCTGCGCCGCGGTGGAGGTGGTGGTGCTGCAGAGGGTAAAGGAGCTACTCCTCAAGCAGATGCCTTCAGCCAGTGCTTGAAACAGTTGTCAACACTCCCAGGAGACTGTGCTACTTGAATTTCCCGTGAGAGCTTTTAAACACAACTCACAGCATGGGGATGATTGATTGACTTGAGTCAAAGTGAAATCTACGTGGGACAGCTCTCAGATGGGAACTTGCTGTTTAGGCCTTGGTGGAGACAGCCTTTGGCCACAGACTGCACATTATGTCTCCCGTAGCCTGACATGATGAGGAGGCCATCCTGCAGAGTCACTTTTGTGGGAGTGCTCAGGTAAGGCTGTGGGCTCGCGTGCCCTGAGACCACTTGTTGGTGAGAGAACACCCCAGCCGGTACCTCCTCGCTTCAGTTGCCCAGTGGTCACTCTTTTTTGAGGGGACCCTTACAAGGGAAGCCGATCCATTATCAATACATTGACTTAAAATTACACACAAGAAGTTCCTCAGCCCCTGTTTGTCCCCAGACAGAGCTGCCCTCACTTCAGGAAGGTAAGCATCTGTGATTTAGATGTAGAAAGTAAGCTGCAGAGAAAACTATTTTTCTGCCCAAACCTTCCTTCGCTACTGATCCCGGACCACAAGAGGTGGGAGAGGGGGTTACAGAAAGATTAAAGAGTGTGCCAGGCAGGCTGCAGACAAGAGCATGCAATTCAGTGCCTGCAGCAGCCCCACTGCTTTCTGGGGAACCATTCATTGTTGATCCGCGGTACCGCTCTCCACCAGCCTCTCACTGTAACATGACAATGAAAAAAAATTGAAATCCAAAGCTGTCAGGAGCCAATGTGCACTGCCACCATGCAAACAGCTTGGGCAGTCAGACCTTTACTGGTATGGGCTTCATTCCACCTGAGAGAACAGGCATTCAGCCCCCAGCTTACCTGGGTATCACCGCTGGAGATATCCAAGTCAGCCCAGTTCCTGGTGGAGGTTTGCTCCTGCTCTCTTTGTGGCAGCTCTCCAAATGATCGCTATTTCCCTTCGCTACCACAAATCCACTCTCTGGGCCTGACGCATCTTCCCTCTGCCCAGACTCCTTCCAGGAGAATTATAAATGAGCCCAGCTTCAACCTGAGTTTTGGAAATCCTGGGGCCAGAGCTCCTGTTGGAAATATAGTGGCCCCAGCATACCGATCTCCTCCAGAGGTACTCAAAGCTGGATGTGGACAGTGGTATTTTAATTCAAAGTAAATTTTATGGCCTATTTCAATGTCACACCTTGCTCTGCTCTCACCTATGGCCCAGGGTGGCAGGTGAATCCATCACAGGGTTTCCAGCCTTAAGGAGAGAAGGTGAGGAGCTGCCTCACTGGGCAGCACATGTCTCAGTGCCGCTGAACTTCCCTGCTTTGGGTCTGTAAGCTGGTGAAGTCTGAAGGGATGCAGTGCTGCAAGTCTTACCACTGTGAGGAGGGACACTCTGAGATCATCTGGTAGGAGTCTCTCGGCCCTCATTTATGTTCCCCACCAGTCTCTGCACGGATACTGCTCGAATATAGACTATTTCATCTCAGCGTTTTGACCCTGTATGACTTTAAAGAAACTTGGATGCCTGAAATCCAAGTGCCAAGAGAAATGTGCAATGCAAAAAACCAAGGGTAGTTGGCGCCTCTGAGTTAATCCAAAAGCCACTCTCTTCTCGTGACCCAACTCTGGGGTCATGGTGCAAAACTAGCCTATAAGGGTTGGCTCTTCTAAGTGAGCTTGAGCATGAAGCCTCTATGGTTAACTTGTACAGAAGAGTTTCCTTGTTGGATGCTATATATAGCTTATGAGGTACCCTTACACGTTACTATTGCCTCTTCATTTTCAGGTGTTGTTGACCACTGCTGGAGCACTCAACTCAAGAATCCAGTGATTTTTGTGTTTGCGTGAACCTGTATGTACACACACACATCTCCTTTCCCCTCCTGTCCAGTGACACACTACAGCTACATTTTTAACAAACCACCTGCTCAAGTCAAAATATCTTAAACAATTATTTGCACAAATCCAGAAGTTGCAAAAGAAATGTGCAAAGAAGAGGAGATGTTTGGAACTGTGCCAGCTGAAAGGATGCTTTAAAACACACCCCACACACACACACAAGGGTTGCTGCTCCCTCCTTACCTTTGCGGTGGGTCTGAACCACAATTCCATGTTGCTTCTATGCTTAAATATACTCACATCCATAAGGCACAGTGACATCCTTGTCTTTCCTCTATAACTTGATCCATTTTAGAAAACCTGAAGTGAAAGACTGTTTCAATTTACCGTGGCTATTTATAACACAATTCTCTGGCAAACCGGAGTTAGAAGGGTCATTACTGTACAACCAAGTAACATGAGATGGTACATACAAGAAATTAACAGAAAAAAAACCCAATTGGGAGGAAATTATAGAAACCCCAACCGCATTTACCAGTGTGTTTTTCATTTGGGCTGCTCTACTCATTTAGAAAAGCCGGGGCTGGGACTACGCAGGGACACGATGCAGGTGTGCAGGTGCTGTGCGGCGCTGAAGCGCTGCTGGTGAACAGGTATGGTTTACCAGCAGAGCTGTTCCTGCCAGCATCACCCATCTCCCCACTGCTCCCAAGCAAAGCAACTAATGAATCTGTACTCGCAGGGGTGGGTTTCACTACCGTAGCCCTCTCGGTCATGAGTTGCACCCTGATCAAAAGTGAGTACCAGGGAGCGCTCCCCTGTGTGGGGATGAAACACAAAGTTGACGTGTGACTCACTGGAATTCAGAGTGAGGCAGAGACATGAGCAGAGCTGGAACAGAGTACTTTCTTCCCTCATTTCTCAGTGCAGCTGCAGGCAGACAGCATTGCCACTGAACTGTGTATTCCAATGTATAATTACTTGCTTATTAGCTGGCTAGCTCATCATGCCAAGAAAGTTAGCGGGAACGTGGAGCAAAGACATTTCTTCTCTCCCTGTCTTTCAGACCAGAGAAGAAATGACAGATCATACAACCTGCTGGGAACCTCTACCTCCTCCACCCTTTAAAGGCTGGCAGAGGTTGAAGTTTGATTGATTTCTCAGTTACATCTAGTCCTCAGAAGAAAGAGGAAAAGAGCTAATCATGCTAGCCTAATACTAGAGCCAGGGACTCTGATGGCTGTGGCTATTACCAGTTTCAGAGTGACATGCTGGGCAGATGTGCCTGACGGATGACCTCGCACTGAGCCGTGAAGATGTTGGGAGCAACCAGCTCTACCACACAACATTGCTCAGTACCTCACAGAGGGGGAGGAATGTAACATAAGAGTGTCGACCTGAGGTCAAGCCAAATACAGGGCCACTGGAGTCAAGACAGGGCTTGGTTTACCTATTGTATAGGCGGTGCTTTTTTTAAAGCTTGAGAATGTAATCCTCTCTGTTGCAACCTCCTTCTTAGGGGCTCACCGGGCATCACAGTATTTTCATGCCTGTCCCCTCGTGTCTCGAGTGTTGCGTGCTCACCCCGTGTGAGTGTGCAACCCATGTGAGTGTGAAACCAAAGAAGTTTCTCCATGCAGCTCCCCAGGTGAAGGGTGAAGCGATTCTCCTTGCTAAACCAACCCCTGCATCCAAACCTCCCGGGAAAACCAGATGAGGGTTTTGAATAACAGCAGCAGACTTCCCTATTAGCGAAGCAAAGCACGAAAATTAGTGAAAAATAGCATAATTTTTATATGGACCAAATCAGTCATAGATTTCAGAGACAGAAGGAAACACTACTGGTCTGACCTCCTGTTCTAATCAGAGTGCATTGTGAGCAACAACCTCCAGCCCTGATTTCTGAGAAGCCAATAATAAACTATTCATTTGTACCTCACACAGAGCAGTGCCATATTGCATTAGGATGCACAAACCGGTATTCTTAAGGAACAATATGCATTTGGGATCAGATTTACAGCTGTTCAGTAGCCCTCAGATTTGCGGGTAAACCACGATAGCTAACTTGCCGGAAGGTTTCATGGCATGTGAGGCTGGCACTGAGGAATAAATGCCTTCGATTTCCCCCCGCTGATTTTTCCTGGTCTCTGGCATCAGGACTGAGGGAGACAGGACCCACATTTACACCCTGCTTCAGGAGGGACTGGGGGAGCCAGCAAAATTCAGCTGAGAGGGAGCAGCAGGTGGGAAGGCAGGGCAGGACTGACTCAGGAATTAACGGAGGCGGCCAGAGAAAGGAGGGGGCGGGAAATGCCCCAGGGAAAACATGAAAGAGGGACACGGGGGCTGCTTGAAGCATGGGAAGAGAAGTAAGGACTGCTGGAAAGATGGTGGTGGCAAGTGGACAGCCGAAACTTGGGGAAAGCCAGGATATAAGATGGCACTGCTGTGGTGTCGCTGGGGTGGGGACTGATGGCCCCGGGCTGGGCTGAAATGCAGTCCTGGGCCATGTGCAGGGTGGAGGGAGGTTTCTGGGGGGGAGGCTGGGCAGGGTCCGCAGGACCTTGGCAGCTCTGCCAAGTCAGCTTTCTGCCCAGTCAGCCCTTATTTTTCTCCATCCCACCTTTTGGCACCCCTCACTTGCTTCACACCCTGACAGACCCCTTACGGTCCTGCCCTTGCAGGAAGCCGGAGGGGTTGGAGGGGCCGATAGGAAAGTGAGGGAGAAGGAGGGTGAAATGTGCCTTCCTCTGCCCGAGGAGCTGGTCTCGGGGTTTTACCCCCTCAGCTGGCAGGGGGTAAGCTCATCCCTGCTCCAAACATCCCATGTGAGGTGTCTTGTGTTAAATACTCCGATTCATTCACCATGTCTGGAAAAAGTACCTCTGAGCTCCTGAAAATAGCAGACATTTTGATGGAAGATGCCTGAGAAAGAATATTTTACAGGAACCAAGGGATACCTGTCTCTCTGGAAAAAGAACATTGGACGATCAGGAAATTACCGATAGAAATTTCTCATATTAGCACTTTTTTTTTTCCTTGCTTGTCTTGGTGGAGCATCACATTTCATTTTCAAACCACAGTTCTACATTTATCATCCCTGATTTAGTAAATTGCTTCTTGCAGAAGCAGTGTCTAACCTACCTTTATTTAAGATGTTGCAGAATAATGTGTTTATGTTGGACTCGGAGAGGGTCACAAAAAAAATGGCAGATGCTGCAAACATATTGAAACGGAGGTAATGTAAATGATTTTAGATTGAAAATATTCCTCCGCAAGTCACTTAACACTTTCAGAAAATATTGTATTGTCAGGGAGACTTAAATCTAAAATCTTGAAGCAAGAGGAATTTTATTGTCTTTCTCCCTTTTTATTCTTTTCTTAACATGGATCAAAATCAACTTTTCAATAAGCCTCTCTTTGTAGTCAAAATAGAAGGAGGTGAAGATACCTCCATAATCAGAGTTGGCTCAAGGCTTATCAGCAGGGTAGGCAAAATTTAATTTTGCAGCCCAAGGATTTTCTCTTCACCCTTGGGCAGGCAAAATTCAGCTGTGTGGCTGCTGCAGAGTGTGTCCCTCCTGGGGTGTGTTTCTCCTTTTCTACCCCCTTGATATCGCAGACCTCTGGGGGAAAGGCTGGACAGGCGGCTTGTGCCTGCTGCAGCCATGGCCATCTCTATCTCTTCCAGCCCAGGCAAACTGGGGTGCTGGTTGCCCCCAGCAGGCTCCCACCTTTGGCAGCCGACAGCTTTGTCCGTGCCTGAAGCCAGCCCTGTCTGTAATGAGGTGGAGAAACTCACATCTGCAAAGCCGAGCCTGGAATCATTATCTTATAGCTGCAAAAGCAGCCTCCCACTTAAATGAAAGGATGCAGATAATTGGGTTATCTTGTATAAAAAAAAAATCTTCTGCCCTATAAACTGTAGTCAGTACACATCATGCATTCTCACTGTGCCAGGCTGGAAAGGGGGGTGTTGGGAACAGGGGTGGCTTACTGACCCCAAGCAGGAGAGAACTTCTCCTGTGCCCTTGGCGCGCACACCTCAGCTTCCGCAGATCGTGACATTCACACATATGCCTCCTCCCCATTTGAGCTTCATGGGAATACAATCAAGCTGATGATTTCCAGTGAAATCAATAGGAAAGGTAGAGGGCATCAACAAAATCATTAATAATTTCTCTCAATTATAATCTAGTTTCTTCAAATACAGCTGTTGCTAGAGCCTCCAGCCAGAATTAATGATACGGAAAATCTGAAGGACAATAAACAGTATATTTGTGAGCTAGAGGGATGTGAACAAACCGTAAACAAAAAGGAAAATGTCAGAGGGGTTAAATCTTTAATAAAGTACTGCTCCAATATGGTTTGATAAGCTCTCCTTCAGATGTTTCACAAATATTCTCCCTTGCTTGCAGAGTCAGCCTGGCCTTTTTCAAGCCAAACACATTTTGCAAGACAAAATTGTAGAAGAACCATAATGGACCTTTAAAAGAGAAATAGATTGTGATGACCTTATTCTTATATTTTAAAAGCAATAACAGGAAGGCAAGATTATACATTCCTCGTAGCTGGGATTCCTCGTTCCTCGTAGGTACACAGCCTGTCCTGTGTTCAGCATGGAGCTCATTGATGTTCAGTAATTTCTGCTGTTTATAAAGTGAATCAAGCAGGTACATTTTGCAATTGTTAATACTAAGGGTAATAATATACACACACACATGCATCCACCCACATAAGTACAGAGAGGTTAATACCGATCTAAAAATATTTTGTATGGCAGAAAGAACACAAAAACATTGTCAGCAGAGTTGTTGGAAGACAGTAGCAGTTAATGGGAGGTTTGTAGTCTTGGGCACATGAGTGCAGGACTTAATCTGTCCAGCAAACACTGTATTTACCTCTTTTAAAGTAGTTTATCATAGAATCGTAGAATTGTTGAGGTTGGAAGGGACCTTCAAGATCATCAAGTCCAACCATTAACCTAACCTGACAAAACCACTTCTAAACCAAGTACCACGTCTACCCTTTTTTTAAACACCTCCAGGGATGGCGAATCCATCACCTCCCTGGGCAGCCTATTCCAATGTTGGATAACCCTTTCAGTGAAATTTTTTTCCTAATACCCAATCTAAACCTCACCTGGCTTAACTTGAACCCATTTCGTCTCGTCCTATCACTTGTCACTAGGGAGAAGAGGTCAGTCCCCATCTCTCTACAACCTCCTTTCAGGTAGTTGTAGAGAGTGATAAGGTCTCAGCCTCATCTTCTCCAGGCTAAACAGCCCCTGTTCCCTCAGCCGCTCCTCATAAGCCTTGTCCCCCAGACCCCTCACCAGTTTTGTTGCCCTTCTCTGGACACGCTCCAGGACCTCAATGTCTTTCTTGTAGTGAGGGGCCCAAAACTCAACACAGTACTCGAGGTGGGGTCTCACCAGTGCCGAGTACAGGGGATGATCACTTCCCGAGTCCTGCTCACCACACTACTCCTGATACAGGCCAGGATGCTGTTGGCCGCCTTGGCCACCTGGGCACACTGCCGGCTCATATTCAGCCGTCTGTCCACCAACACGCCCAGGTCCTTCTCTGCTGAGCAGCTTTCCAGCCACTCTTCCCCAAGCCTGTAGCGCTGCATGGGGTTGTTGTGACCCAAGTGCAGGACC